>NMXI01000057.1:0-208819 GCA_002851675.1 Verticillium nubilum | reverse complement strand
CGTATACCCGGGGCGATTATCGCTAGCGAGAGCGGGGGTTAGATAGGAAGCTAGAAAGCCGCCGCCCTTATAGCGAAGGTAAGGCAGTCCCCCCTTATATTAAATATTATAAGTATAGAGGACTATACTACTCCCTAGATTATCCGTAGAAGGACGAGGGAGGCGCCTATTAAGGGGGATTATACCGAGGAAATAGCTATAAGGGGAACTCCTACCGAGGAGGCCGAGGCAATTCGGCGATAGTTCGCGTAGTACGCGTCCCTAGTAAAGTTATTGGAGAAGTTCCGGAAAACGAGTAGGCGTTACAGAGACCCCGATATACGTAACGCTAGAACTTATATCGGTAGTTATTAGGCCGATAGCCTAAGGGCGAGCTATCGTTATCTATTCGGGCATAGAAGTCGAAGTAGTAGTAGATATAGACACCTACTTATAGATAGACCTTATTAGCGAAGCTTTCGCAGAGCGGCTAGCGTTAAAGCCCGCCTTAGAGCTTAAAATACTAGATATTATCGGTATTACTAGGTTACCTATTAAAGATAGGAAGGCCTATTAGCTAATATTCTTTCTCCTAGACTAATACGGCTACCCGCGTAGGGTATACCGAGTATTCGTCGCTATTATCCGACTAGATAGCGAACCCCTACTACTACTAGGATAGAAGTCTATAGGCCTAGAAGGTATTATTATTAAGATAGTAACGAATAGCTAGTATTACGATAAAATCTTAATTATAACCCCGGAATCCTTTATCGATAAGGTTATATTAGGAGACGGAAAGGCATACGTTCGCTATATTATAGGCATCCTTTCGGTAGAGAAGCTAATCCTAATATTAGACGACGAAGACGAAGAGCTAGGATAATTAGTCCTAGAAGAGCTCTCGAACCCCTACTACTACTAGGATAGAAGTCTATAGGCCTAGAAGGTATTATTATTAAGATAGTAACGAATAGCTAGTATTACGATAAAATCTTAATTATAACCCCGGAATCCTTTATCGATAAGGTTATATTAGGAGACGGAAAGGCATACGTTCGCTATATTATAGGCATCCTTTCGGTAGAGAAGCTAATCCTAATATTAGACGACGAAGACGAAGAGCTAGGATAATTAGTCCTAGAAGAGCTCTAAGAGTACGAAGCCGTCTTCGACGAGTAGTTAGCGAAGAAGCTCCTACTTTTAAGTAATGCCGTATACGAAATCGTACTCTAGGAGGGCGCTATAGCACCTTATAAGGGCATATACCTATTATCGGCTAACTAGCTATAAACGCTCGCCGAATATATCGAGGAGAACCTCGCAAACGGAAGAATTAAATACTCTACTAGCCTAGTAGGGGCACCTATCCTGTTTATACCTAAGAAAGACGGTACTATTCGCCTCTACGTAGACTACTACGGGCTAAACGAGGTAACGATTAAAAACCGCTACCTACTCCTACTAATTAGGGAGCTACTCGATCGCCTAGTAGGCGCCGAGTGGATTTTAAAGATCGACCTCAGAGAGGCATACTATAGAATCGCTATTAAGAAGAGCGACTAGTAGAAGACTATATTCCGAACTCGTTACGGATACTTCGAGTATATAGTTATACTATTCGGGCTAACTAATATACTAGCTATATTCTAAGCGTATATTTACTAAGCGCTTACCGACCTCCTCGATACGGAATATATTATCTACTTAGATAATATCCTTATCTACTTAAGGATACGCGAGGAATACATAGCGTTATTGAAACGCGTATTATAGCGGCTAAAGGATACCGAGCTATTTACGAAACTCTCTAAGTACGAGTTCTATAAAAAGGAAACTAAGTTCCTAGGCTTTATCGTAAGTAACGAAGGCGTTAGGATAGACGCTGAGCGCGTGCGAGCTATCGCCGAATAGCCTACGCCTAAGATATTTAAGGATATCTAAGTATTCCTAGGATTTATAAACTTCTATAGAAAGTTTATCCCTAAATATTCCTATCTCGCAAGGCCCCTAATAGTAGTACTAAAAGGGAGCTAGAAAGGTATAAAGTCGGGAGACTTTACCTAGGGGGAGGAAATAGATTAGGTATTAAAAGAGCTTAAGCTCGCCTTCTAGTCGGCGACTATATTACGCTATTATAATATACGCCTCGATACGAGGATTAAAACGGATATATCGGTAAAAGCTATCTCCGGGATTTACTTATAGAAGCACGGCACGAGCTAGTATCCCGTCGCCTACTAGTCGCGCAAATTAGACGACGCAGAAACGCGATAGGGTATAGGATAGTAAGAGTTACTTACTATCGTCGAGAGCCTAGAGTACTAGAGCTACTACGTAAGCGGACTCTAGTAAAAGCTCGTAGTACTAATAGACTACTAAGTATTAAAGAAAGTTATATAAGTACTAGCGCAGGACGTTCGCGGACGCCTCGCTAGATAGGTATATAGACTTACCGTATTCGACTTTAAGATTTAATATAGGCTAGGGGCTACTAACCCCGCAGACGGACTCTCTAGGAGACTAGATTATATAGAGGGCGACCCTAATATAGATAACGTCCTGCCTATATTAGCAAAGAAGCTAAGTCTAGTTAATAAGCTACTAGAAGACCTCTAAGTAAGGATCGCGAAGCTAAGCGCTCGCGGAATAGCCGGCGAAGCATACGTATACGCGGTAAAGACACGTCTCTAGAAGAGATAGGCCGAGAGCTCGAAGAGCTATAGTTACCGAGATACCTCTATCTCGGGTAGTAACGTACCTAGTATAAGGGCTAACTATAGGACGAGTAGTCTATAGTATAAGACTACCGCCGATATACCTAGCTATCTAAGAAGGAGTAGGGAGAGCGCGGATACTAGCCGAGGAGAGCCCGAGGGCTCTAAGGACTCGAGCGTAGCTAGGGAAATTGGAATTCCGGACTAATTCATCCTACGCCCTATTATAAGAGAACTTATAGCGGGCGAAACGGCACTATTAATACGGCTAAGCGAAGACCTAGAATATATAGTAAGAGGACTATAGGCCTCTAACGACCTCTATCGGGATATTATAAAAGCTCTATAATTAAAAGCTAGGTTAAAGGCAGGTTATAGCCTAGATAATAATAGGATATTATAGTATCGAAAGAGACTTATAATTCCCGAGGAAGCTTCCCTGCGAGAGGAACTACTACGAATATACTACGATAATCCGCGAGTTAGCTACTTAGGCGCTAACCGTACGGCAGAATTAATAACGCGAAAGTTTTACTAGAGACATCTAACGGAAGACGTCCGCGCGTATATCGCCGAGTATCCGGCATGCTAGGGCTCTAGAATCCTAAGGCATAAGCTATATAGACTTTTATAACTACTACCGTTACTATCTCACCTATTCTAAGAGATTAGTTTAGACTTCGTTACGGGACTGCCCGAGAGTACGACGAACGATAGGCGTATCTACGATGCGATCTTAGTTATCGTAGACCGTATAACTAAGATAAGCTAGTTCATCCCGACTACTCGGCGGCTGAATGCCGCAGAGTTAGCTACTATTCTATATAATAGGATAGAGTACAGGTTTAGGACCCTAGAGGGGATCCTAAGCGATAGGGATAAGCTTATTACGAGCTAATTCTAGGCAGACTTCTATAAGGAAATATAGATTAAGCGTCGAATATCGACGGCTTAGCATCTATAGACGGATAGGCAGATAGAGAGGGTTAACTAAGAACTAGAATCCTACCTCCGAAAGGTCTACGGGCATAAGCCGAATACGTAGGCAGTATAACTCCTAGAGGTAGAGTTCGCCTATAATAATACTAGAAACGCGACTATTAGAGTATTACTATTTAAGGTACTTATAGGATACTACCCTCGAGTAATCGAATTCATACCGTTAATAACGAGGAATATCGTCGAAGGTGTCCGCGAACGCTTAGCGAAAGTTACCGAGACTAGGCGACGCATAGCAGAAACCTAGTAATACGCTAAAGATAGCTAGGCTAAGCACTATAATAAGCGGCACTAACCGCTATAGCTTACTATCGGCGACTGCGTAGGACTCTCTACGAGGAACTTTAAGTTTAAAGTAAGATAACGGAAACTAGCCCCGCGATATATTCGCGTACTAGTCGTCGAGCGTATTAGGCAGAATACCTATAGGGTATAGCTCCCTAAAAAGTACTCTAGAATGCACGACGTCTTTTCAGTATCCCTCTTAGAACCGTGGATAGGGCGTAAAGACATCGCCGATACGCTACTAGAATTAGAGGAAGACTAAGAAGAGTAGGAGGTCGAAGATATCGTCGCCTATAAGAAGGATAGGGACTAAACCTTCTTTATAGTTAAATAGAAAGGCTAGCTAGTAGAATATAATACCTAGGAACTAGAGCCTTACCTATAGAATAGTCGCGTACTACTCGCTAGGTATATATAATAGCTAAAAAGAAAGCATATAAAATAGGATAATTAATCGTATCTCGAATATAAGACTACTAAAGGGGGGAAGATTACTACCCGAACTATTACCGACTAGTCGTCGAAACTACCGAACCCGCTAGTACTACCGATACTACTAGACGCCTGAAAGTTACTACTAAAGACGTAAATACCGATAGGCGAGCCTTCGCTATCCTCCTCGGTAACCGAACTATTTCTAGACCTAAGAGAACTACTAGGGCGACTACCTATAACTATAGTAGCTTAGCCTTAAAATAGGATAATTAATCGTATCTCGAATATAAGACTACTAAAGGGGGGAAGATTACTACCCGAACTATTACCGACTAGTCGTCGAAACTACCGAACCCGCTAGTACTACCGATACTACTAGACGCCTGAAAGTTACTACTAAAGACGTAAATACCGATAGGCGAGCCTTCGCTATCCTCCTCGGTAACCGAACTATTTCTAGACCTAAGAGAACTACTAGGGCGACTACCTATAACTATAGTAGCTTAGCCGGGGCGGCGCATAGTCGGTATACCTATATACTACTTATAGTTAATAGGCGCAGTATTATTAGAACGCACTAAGGGGTTAGTAACCTCCTAAAAGTCGCTACTTATATAGGGGAAGTCTAAACGACCCCCCTTACCGTCTACGGGAGTCGAAACGACGCTACTAAGGTCGGATAGGAGCGTAAGTATAGCGTTAGCTCGGCGAAGGTCGCGAAGGTATTAAGGCTAGGCAACCTCGCGGTAACGGCCGATAGAAGAAGCCGAGGGAGAATAATCGCTACTATAGCGACGCTAACGAAAAGTCAGCGAACGGTATACGAAAGGAAGGAAGGGGAAGTAAAACTCATATTAAGCTCGTAAGCCGTTATAGCCTACTCGCGATTACAGGTAGCCTCCTTAATCTAGAGCTAAGCTAGACGCTAGGCGAGCGCATTACTAGAGAGCGCTCTAACGCCGCTAGGATCGAGCATCTAGCTAAAGAGACCGTTCTAAGAATAGCTAAAAGCTAAAAGATAATAAAGGAAACGGAAACGAGCGATAGGGCGCAGAGCATTCGGATCGCGTCGCTAAGTGCGCGTAAAAGTCTTAACCTAAAGCTAGTACGTCTAAGCCGCTCTAAGGACGGCTTAGGGAATCTAGAAGGAGGAAGTCAGAAAGGGAAAAGTAAGGCGAAGGAAAGGCGAACTTATAGTAGTATACTTAGCCTTCTTAAAGTAATATATAGTATACTTATTAGGGCTCTTCTTATTATAGACGCAAATAACGTCGGGATTAGCGTAAAGCTAAGTTAGGTAAGTAATATAAGGAGTACCGCTCTAATAGCGACCCTAGCTACGTGCCTTATTATAGCGGAAGCCTTTAAATAGGCGAGCAACTATAGGGATAACGGATATATTAGTTAAGAGGGAATAGAAGAACTAAAGAAGATTAATTAAAAAGCAGAGGCCGAAGACTCTACGAGTAGTTATTAGTTATTATTATTAGAGGAAGAAACTAACTACTAGAAGAGAGGAAGAGGACCTCTATTTATAGAACTAGTAGAAGAGGCTAGAGGCAGTAAGAACGATAACGGCGACGACCTATCCTAATAATTTAATAGCTACTAATTTAACTACTAATAATTTAACGGCTACCGACGAGGTAACCGCTAACCCTTAGTAACTACCCGACCTAGAATAATAGGGGACTATTATTAATAGGAGGGGACGCAGGAAAACGAAGGAGGAAAACAACGCCTTAAATATTGCAAACTAAGCGCCGACCGAATAGTAAAAGGAAGCAGAATTTCAGGGACGCAACTAATAATAGGAAACAATGGAAACAGACTCCTAATAGGCCCGAAACCAAGGGACTATTATATCGTCAGGGACTAACGATTTAGGGAAGGGGAATAGTTATAAGAAGGAGTATCTGGAAGCCGGAAGATCCCCGGCTACACCTCGGCGAGCAGTCGGCGAGAGCTGGGCGCTGACTAAGCCAAGATTCGAGTACTCTCGAATCCAGAAGGCAAAGATTATAAGAGTGAACTTAGTAAGTTTAAGTCTACGAATAATATCTAACCTACCTGCGTACGCTCGGCGGACCGACTCTCCGTGAACCCGATTTAGACCCTTAGTTATATCCTTATATACTACTATACTAGTTAGCTAGGTCGAACTACGGAAAAATAGTAGGGGGCTTACTAGTATAAGATATTAAGAGTCTACTATAGAAGGAAGAAGCTATCGTTAGTATTAGAGCGCTACGGAAGGGCGCGCGACTATAAGAATAGGACTTACGATTATAAGGGCGAGAATAGGTTATAGGAGGGAGAATTCAGAATAGTAATTATAGAGGGTAATAGCGATATTAAGGGCCTATATAACGCCGCGGCTTCGTCGCTAGGTAATAAAGAGCGGCGCTACGTCGTAGCTACGGATCGAGGAATATAAATAGAATAATAGCGTACGGGCGTTATAATAATAATAATAGTAAACGCGGGATATAGCGGAATAGAGGCTCTTAGGGGCTAGGAGCCCTGAAGGGGGGGATTCTATTAGGGCCCTCACTATAGCAGTTATAAAACCGGAGCTATTAGGGCGCTCTATAGGCGCGGCAGCTATCGAGTAGCTATATAAGGTGCGGCGGGACGGCCTCTAAAGGTGCGGGGGCAGATTTCAGATATTATTCTACCCTATACCTACCTGCTAATTGACTGCGGAAGCGAACTGCGGAAGACCTCTTTACTCTACTCATCGACGCGTTCTGACAATGTTGGATGACGAGTACGGGACAGTCATCCAAAAGCGAGACAAACGAGGATTTCAATGCAACTATTTACAAGCCCAGATCTTTCTCAAAGCCAGTGACACTGAAAAGTACCTAGATCGTCAAGGAGATTTACCGTTTGAGGACTCAGTACATCTTGAGATATGTAGTTGAGCCTGGGCGTAGATACATGCACCTGGATGGGGTCCTCTACCCCATCAAAATGGCCGATGGTCAGTCCAAAGGGTGCCAAGTGACCCATCTTACGGTTCATTTGAATTTTCAACAAGGCAAGTTGAAGGTAAGAAAAAAAACCTACCAGTGTGGGTGCTTTGCCAAGATTTGAGTTGGCGGAGTAGCACCATTATGGCTTCCAGTAGGCGTAAAGTCAGGATATAAAAGAACAGCTCCCCCATTGAACACATGACTGGAATGCATCCACACGACGAATGCCTCATTGAGAAGCCATCACGAAATCAACAGCCGACACCATGCGTCTCACCCACCTCATCCCCACACTCGTGGCCTCCACCACCGTCATGGCCATCTGTTTGCCAAACGGCCAGCCCGCCACACGAGCCGTCGCTAGGCTCAAGGAGGGCCAAGCCCCAGACGTAAACTCGACGCAAGCCTAAGATGTAATCATGTCCAACCTCGAGAGTCGCACCGGAGAGAATGATAGCCACGATATGGACATGCCCGGCGGTTCCGTTGTCTCGGATACCATGACGAACGATCACCCCCATGATATCCTGATGCGAAGGGATGACAAGCCCCAACCCAAAACAGGAAAGAATGCGTCGCCCAGTGCTGGGATAACAAGCTTATTGGACCCTCCATGCTCTGCGGTAAGTACGGTGGTGCGCTTTCGTCATAGTTGACCTATGCTCCTTGCCTGTGAGATCATATCTGACTACTTGGAAAGACTTCTTGTGTTTGATCAAGTATAGAGACTAGGCTCTGTCTGTGTTTGCTGCAAGCTCGAATTTCCGGAGTCATTGGACCATCATTGCTCAACCGAAAAGGAATGAAGACTCGGTCCAAAATTCAAATAAGTCCTCGTCACACAACAATGGGAACGGATACCATAGAGGGGGATCAGAAGATCATTGGATTGTTAATATTAGAGACATGACACCTGTCACGGCCATCCAAGCCACCGGCAGGTGTGGCGATGAGCCTCGGGAAGGCATTGTTGAAGATCAGGACGCAAGAAACTCACTGTTTACTGCCACTGGGACTTGCAAACGTAGGAAGGTGAGGGCGGTCAGATTGCATTTGACCAAAGGGCAGGCATGAAGTGGTGACTCGACACTGACCTCGATCAAAGGCACTCAACTTATTCCTTCCAGCATCCAACAAGTGGAAGGAAGCACTTGGGATGCTTTTGTTCGTAGTCTGCTCTTGCTCAGTTGGCATCCCAGAGAGCTTGACCCGCTACTGACGCCTTGCTCTTGACCATGACTTGACCAAGTTGGACGCTTGGGGGGAGGGGGGTAGGCTTGTGTGTGATTTCCACGTCATCCGGCTGCAGAAAGACGGTAGACTTCAGCGTCGATTCATCTCGGCAGGATCGCGAGCACCGACCTGCTCAGGTTTGTCCTGACACTGGGATCGACTTGGACTAACCTGATGATCCTGTGAATTCCGTCGTAATACAAATGATGTTTAAGGTCTGTCATGATCGAGTCAGACTCGGGGTATCAATACTATGTACTTCTTCAGCTGCTAGGCATCCCGGACAAGACTCGCCCTGGACCTGCCATCACGCCGCGCCTCACTCTAACAATGCCCAATGAGCCTCGGACTCCCCTTAGACAGCCTCCCAATCCATGGCGTCCACCATAAAATCGAACTCCTCTTCCCTGTCCACAGCCATCTTCGCCGCGACCCCCTCTCCACCAACAGAAGGCACCATGTTCGCCCTGCTCGCCAGCTCAGCAACCCACGCCTCAGCAATGACATAGCCCTGATCGAACCCCCCAAAGATGAATCCAAACATCGAGTCCAGGTCGTAGCTCTCCAACGGCGCCCTGCCCGAAATCCCCATCGGAGCCCCCCTGTGCCCCTGTGGCTGCGGCTGCGTCGGCGCTCCCTCCCCCTCAGCATACTTCCACCGGTTCCTAAGCTCCTTCGCCCTCCCCAGATACATCTTCACGTCCCCGGTCCCCAGCGCCCCCCGCAGCGGATTCCCCTCCCTCTCCAGCGCCGCGAGGACGTTCTGGTGATACCTATGCGTGCCGTTGACGCCTCCGGCGCCGGGTCCCGCGCCCTCGCGCGACACGCCGACGCCGAAGACGCCGAGGAGGTGCACGAGCGCCCGCTCGAGGAGCATGTAGTACTCGTAGAAGTCGAGCTTGAACATGAGCTCTGCGTCGTCTTCCCCTGTGAGGGCGCGGCGGTATCCGTCTTGCAGGTAGGGGAGCTTCCACTTCATGCGGCGGACGATTTGGACGTAGCGGCGGAGCTCGCGCTGGGCGGTCGAAAGCAGTGGTGGCGCAGGCGGGGTCGTTGTTGTTTTCGCGTTGGGGGCCGGGGCGTCCGGGTCGCGGAGTTTGGGTTCGGGGTTGGGGGTTTCCCACCATTGGGTTGCGGGAGTGATGGCGGATGTCTCGCGGGGAGCGGGGCCGCGGGGAGCGTAGGTCGGGGAGCCGCGGGAGGACCAGGCTGGGGAGGTGGCGGAGGCCCATTTTGAGGAAGAGAGACCGCCGGGTTTGATGCCGCGGGTATTGGTAGAGGCTGTATGCATTGTGGTGTAGCGATGGTGGTCGTCTAGCAATCGTGGTGTTGGTGAAGCATCAAGACGTTCTGATGCGAATGTGCTGCGTCAAATCGTGATACTTGTATGTCGTATGTCATGGAAAGAGTCGTCAGCCATATAAATACGAAATGCTGTTGCGTTGAAAAGGAGAGGGGACAATGCCGCCGCCTCATCGAGAGTGAAAGGAGGGTTGGTTGGTGGCATGTCGTTGGAAGCTCGGAAGTTCAGACACTCAATGCGTCGTCGCGCTCTGGCGAAAGATGGAGACAAAGCAGCACCAGTCACCTGGAGCTATGACGCATAGCCGATGGGGACCCCACCTGAAGCCCCTGAAGCATTGACCTTTGACAGGCGCCAAAAACATTAGCAGCTTGACAGACTGGGATTCGCCAGGTCTAAGTATCAGATGAGTCCATCCATCTCTGGACCATCTTCTACGGCACCTTCTCACGCGAATAAAGCGCCAAACCCTATGAGCCACGTTTTCATATACGAATACCCCATCAATGATATACAAATCCGTTCCAATGCTCTGTGGCCTATCCAGCTCGCCCCGAGCTGCCCCCCCCCAGGCGACCTTGCTCATGTTCGACATCAATCCAGGTACAATGAAACGCCAAAACAACCCAAACGCCTCATACGTCGGTCGACCAGCGAGAAGAAAGAGAAACACCCTACACCTTCTTCGTCGCCTTGGCCGTGCCAATGTGGGTATTGTGAACCTGATCTGATTAGCTCCCTCTGACCGATACAATGCATCAGGTGTCCAACATACCTTCGTCGCGAATCGCAAACTCGTCAGCGTCTCCTTCAGATGCGTCTCCAGCGGGCTGACCATGACGAACATGAGCGTCTTGCTGTTCCCGCCGAGCGAGTACTGCAGCAGGTGCGTCAACTTGCTGTTTCGGTACGGCACGTGCCCGCTGCCGCGTCCCAGCGCCTCAATGACGTCGCCCAGGCACGAGAGCGACTTGTTGATGCTCTGCGTCTCCTTCATCCGCTCGCCCTCGGCCCCCGACTGCTTCAGACGTTCAGAGCCAGCGAGATCGACCAGGTTGAGCGTGCCCTCGCACCGCTCTCCCGTCGCCGCATTGCGGCCCACGAGCTTGAGGATGAAGACGCTGTGCGACCGCGAGGACCGCTCGTTCGATTTCGTCGCCGCCACTGAGCGGTTCGACTGCGCCTGCTGGAGCATCGTCTCCACCTTGTCGGGCGAGTCGAGCTCCACCATCTTGCAGTTGGCGACCGTCGTCTGCTTCCTCGCCTCGTCGTGCCTGATCTCGAGCCTCTTGCCCTTGCCGTCCGACTCCCGACTGTTCGGTGTCAGCAGGTCGTTGAGCTCCTCGTTGTACACCTCGATGAACGATCCCTCCATCGTGTACGTCCACGATTTCTCCTTGAGCTTCGTGATCGTGTCGTAGATCATGTGCGTCGCCCGCGGGATCATGCCGTCCTCCGAGGACATGGTGTGCGTCTTGCCCGAGCCCGTCTGGCCGTAGCAGAAGATGCACACATTGTAGCCGTCGAGCGCGCTCTGCACGAGCTGCGAGATTTCATCGAAAACATCCTGATTCATGGCGGCAGGCGCAAAGACCCGGTCGAACTCAAAGTTGAAGTTCTTGCGGCTCACTTTGCCCATGGCCGTCGTCTCCTCGGCGCCTTGCAGCGCAATCTCGGCCGACGTTTTGTCGTCGGGAAACGTGATCTTGGCTCCCTCGCCCTCAGTCTGGCCGAGCACTGGCCGCACACGACACATGACGCGGATGTTGCCCTTGAGTTCTTGATACTTGTTGAAGAGGATCCGTCGTTCCGTCTCCTCCTTAATGAGCTTGTGGCGCGCCTCATCCGCCACCAGGAGCGCCTCCTGTAGCTTCGCCTCCATGCTGGCGAAAGAGTTCGACTGGGCTTGGTTGTCCGATTCGAGGAATTCAACGTGCGACTTGAGCGAGTTGATCTTGGCCTCAAGCGTCACGTTGGATGCTGCCAGCTCACAAATGTTGTTTGCCAGTCCCTTCTTTAATGACTCTTCCCGGTCGAGATCTCCCTTAAGCGCCTCCATCTGCGCTCGCATGTCGGCAATCTCGCGATCCTTTTTCTGTAGCGCAATGTTGAGGTCTTGTTGCTCGTTTCCTAGTTTTGACCGTAACTCCTGCATTTCTCTCGACTTTGCGCTTCGTTCGTCCTCGAGCTCGACCCGATAATGGCGGTCCAGAGCTTCCATGGCCTCCCGGTGCGTTTTTTGCAGTCGTTCCGTCTCCTCGGCGAGTTCTTTCCGAAGTTCGTCCTGCTCATTGCGGCGCCTCCTCGCTTCGTCTTCGAGCTCGTACTTGTGATTTCGCCTCTCAGCCTCAACGTCGAATTGTAGCGTTTTGAGCTTTTCCCTGGTGCTGTCCAGATCCGTCTGTAGCGTCTCATTGCGGGATCCGAGCCGGTCTCGTTCCGTTTCAAGGTCGGCCACTAGGCTTCGTTAGCGTCGCCTGAGCATGTCATCTAGCGATACCAAACCTACCTCTCCTCCTCATCAAGTCGTGCGCATCATCGGCAGCTTTCTTCTCTGACAGCGAGTTGTCCATGAGATCGCGTAATTGCTTCATCTGGGTGTCAACGGCGCCCAGTCTTTCGTGGACGTCGAGGGCTGTGAAATCAGTCATGTTAGAAAATTTGGTCAGAAATTGCAGCTTATGCGGCGAGGGAGACTTGGTCGGTGATCGAGCATCTCTAGTGATTGACCTGACAGTTTCCTCCAGACGGTCCATGTGGGCCTTGATCTGCTTCGACTCGGCCGTTGGCGTTGCAGGTGGATAAGGCAGAGCGCCCAGGTTGACCCGCGACGTCTTGGGCTTGATCTCTGGCAGTCCTAGTCCTGACTTGTAGTCGTCCCTGCGGGGAGAGCGAAATGTGATGTTGTCGAGGGGTAGGTGCGGGATGAGGGTTGTGTGTGAGGGGGTGCGCTCGATCGGAACCACTTGGCTTCCTTCGAGCGCGGAGCTGTCAAAGCTGTCATCGTTGATGGACAGGTTTCTGAACTTTCTGCTAAGAGACACTTCTCTCTGAACAAGTTTTGGTGTTGGGGAGCGAGTCGCGGCCCGTGATTTCCTGCCCTGCATCTAGCCAGGGCTGGGAAGGCGGGGAACGCTTCTCTGTCGGGGTATTCTGGCCGTACCGTTCTGTCCATTTCCTCCGTTGAAGTCATCTTCTGGGTTATGCCCGTGAGCAGTCTGGGGTCGGGAGGTGGTCGTCGTGCCTCTTGGGCGGCCGTACGGGTTGCGGTTGCCCAGGGCAGATTTTGATCGATTTGGTGCATTTCGGCTCGGGCCCATACTGCTGGCAAAGCTACTATTTGATGTATGACGCGAGCCAGTCGAAGCGGTGGAGCTGGATGTTTGGCGAGATGAAATGCCACTGGAAGGCTGCTTAAGCTAGACAAGACGGTGTGTTAGTGAGACTCTGATACGTATCGAGGCCGACTAAAGAACAGGAGTCGTCATAGCATGCATTCCCCGTGTTGCCCATTTGATCCCGCAACGGCTCCGGCCTGTGTATTACCAAGTCGCGTCCTTGACCATCAACGCCCCTGGTTTTCGACGTCACCCAGACTTGACTGGGCCTTATGACCCGCGCAAATTCGGCAAACCCAAGGGGATCTGGCGACATCTGGGGCAGCGGAGATCGAGGCCGAGGCGGAATCGCATTCTTCCTGACTCCATGAGCGGCCCCGCCCCGTCTGTCGCCAGATTGCCGCCACAGGGAGGATACACGCGCGGCTTGCTTAGATGCGAGGCGACCAATCCGGAGCAAGCCCATGTTGAGGTGAAAGTAGATATAGTACCAGAGGCTCTTCGTATGCCGCGACGGCAAGTATTCGAGGTCCATATTTGCCAGTCGTATTTTCGCCACTGGGAATCGTCGGAGGAAGAGCAAGCAAAGCAAAAACTTACCGAACTCAATGACTGTCCCTTGATGTGTCCGCCTGCTCGCGGTGGAACCTTCCGGACGCCTGCAGACGTGGTGGCCGGGTCTTTGTCTGGGTAGTCTGCGGCGCGCTCCCATATGTTCTTCCTTTCCGGCTGCGTGGCTGCTGCACTACAAATCAGTAATCGGCTAAAAAGTCTCATGCCTCGATGCGAGCGAGGCGACAGGCGAGACGGCAGGCTATGTGCGCACCTGGCTGGGGCACCTCGCGCTTGAGGCTGGCGGCGATGCCCCCAATCTTGGAAGGCGGCGGCATCATGCTGGAAAGATGTGGGCGCGCGTTGTTCTGGGATTCGCTGAGCTCGGAGAGGCCTTGAGTGGGCGCGCCAGGTCGGGGCAGTTGACTTCGCTGCATGGTCGACGTTCGGAAAGCTGGGTTCTCGCAGGTGGTGGTGTCCATGTCCATGCTAAGGATGGCTGGGGCGCGTCGGTGAACGACAACGGGAAACAAAACGCAGGAAAGGAGGAGCAAAGCTCCGGCTCTTGTGGCGCGAGGAGACGACGTGATGATGGATTGGTGTTGTGGTGGGGAGTTCGGCGCACAATGTTCGAGACCGTGGAGGGCAGCTCGAGGTTGTTGCTTCACTTCCCAATTCGGCGTGGACTGGGTTGGTATGGACCATCTATCTGTAGTGGCGGTACTGGGGTGGGTGGTGGTGCCGACGCTGGCGCTGGCTCCGAATTGGTTGACGGGGGTGGATGTAAATGTTTACATGCAATGCAATCGGGGGAGGGCGTCAGTGCTGGTGCCGGGGCAACGAAGGGAGGATATTGATGCCTGAGGCTTGGATCAATGGAAGCTCAAGGATGTGCTCACACCGAGCTGACCTCGGTGAACTCGTCTCATACTGCATGTGGGGCATCCAGAAGCTGACGGAACAGGCAGGCGGTCATGTCAGGCGGGGCCTTCTTCACATGTCAGGGCCAATGACACTTTGGGTTTCTAGTTCTGGCTCGCTCTGGATCTGGATCTGGCTTTGGCTTTGGCTCTGGCTCTGCTGAGGAGCTCTGACACTGATCAGTGAATGTCGTTAGCACTCCAGGAAGCCATCGTGCCATTTGTCAGATTCAACATCCCTCAACCGTGTCTGCAAGCCACCTCCTTGGTTGCCCAACCTCGTGCCTCATCGCCCGTTCACTCGACTTTTCGTATTTTGACACTTTGACACTTTCGCCACATCCAATAGTTGCGTGCTCCGAGCAGCCCGACTCAGCTCTTCTCTTCACCACCACGAGCGTTCTTCACACGAAAGCTTGACTTGGGCTTGAATTCAAGCACGACAACTTCCCGCTTGGACAAACACGAGATTCGACATCATGGAAAAATTCAGCCAGTTCCGCGACAAGGGCTCAGGCATCTCGCCCTTTATGCCCATCAAAACGCCAGTCTCGTCCCTCACCTACGCCCTCCACACGTCGCTTTTCCTCCTTCGCCTCCCTCTCTTCCTGACCCTCACGGCCGCCTACTTCCTCTTCCTTCACCACCTGCCTCTGCCCGTGGTCGCCCGCAAAGCCCTCCTCTGGTCCCTCATGGCCATACCCGGAATATGGTGGATCGATCTTCAGCTTGACGGCGTCCGTCGTGGAACCCTCGCCGACCAGCCTGCCAACCGCTTCCCCCACCCCGCCTCCGTCATCGCCTCGACCCTGACCTCCCCCATCGACGCCCTCTACCTCGCTGCCATCTTCGACCCAATCTTCACCCGCTCCTACCCCACCACCCGGAAGCTTGAGCGCATCTCTCTCCTCGGCGCCGTCGCCGCAGCCCTGGGCCCCGTCCGCCTCGCCCCTCCCCCGGGCGCGAAGCTCTACGACCTCGACGAGCTCCTCGCCAAGCACCCGAATCGCGTCATCGCCGTCTTCCCCGAGGCGTCCACCACAAACGGCAAGGCCGTCCTCCCCTTCACGCCCTCCCTGCTCAATGCCCCCGCCGACACGGACATTTTCCCCGTCAGCCTGCGCTACACCCCCGGCGACGTCACGACCCCCGTGCCCGGCAGGTGGGCCACCTTCCTCTGGGACCTCCTATCCCGTCCGACCATCTGCATCCGCGTTCGCGTGGCCGAGGCCGTGCGCAATGCCTCCCGCGCCCAGACAAACGGCGCCCACTCGACGGCCCTGGAGGGCGAGGGCGCGGGCTCGATAAGGCGCGGCGGCGACGCCGGTGCGGACGTTACGACAGAGGAGCAACGTGTGCTCGACAAGGTTGCCGAGGCGCTGGCCCGGCTAGGGAGGAACAAGCGTGTCGGCTTGACGCTCAAGGACAAGGCTGCGTTCGTGGACACGTGGAACAGGCGAAAGAAGTGGTAAACAGAAAACAAGAAAAGGAGGGGGGGGGACCTTATCGCAGACGGAGCAGCAATTGGGCATTTGTGCTCTCTGGACTGAGACTGCGCAGCTAGGAGCCGGGGCGGCTGTGGGGAGCTGGAGGAGGATCTATTTTCGGCGTGGGGTTTCAGGGGCGGACATTTCTGATGATTCTTTTCCTTTTCTTTGCGAGTCGCCGCCTTCAGATACCACTTGCGCATGAATTCAAAAGAGACAATTTCGAACGGGAAAAGATTGATGCAAGAAATTGAATTTGGAACTCCGTTTAGCTAACCTTTTCCATGTCCTACAGTGGTATATCACAACAAGGAAACCAACCTTCGTCTCCTCCTCTGCGCCCACATCTTACACCGCGAGGCTTCCGTCTACCACACCACGGCATCCAGCTTTCTGTCCAAATGCGGCACCAATCCCATTTAGATCGGTCCATCAGTCACGCAGCCAGAGCTGGCATCGCTGACGAGCGACGCGTACTTCTTCAAGGTGCCCTTGCTGTACTTCAGCGGGGGCGCCTTCCACGCCGCCCTGCGCTTGGTCATTTCCTCCTCAGAAATGTTCGAGTCAATGACCCTCTGCTCGGCGTCAATGGTGACGATGTCGCCGTCCTGCACGAGACCGATGGGTCCGCCCTCCTGCGCCTCGGGCACAATGTGTCCGATGAGGAAGCCGTGGCTGCCGCCGGAGAAGCGTCCGTCCGTCAGCAGCGCGACATCCTGTCCGAGGCCGGCGCCCATGATGGCGGAGCTGGGCTTGAGCATCTCGGGCATGCCAGGGCCGCCCCTGGGGCCCTCGTACCGGATGATGACGACCGTCTTCTCGCCCTTCTTGATGTCACCGGCCTCAAGGGAAGCGATGAAGTCGTCCTCGTCGTCGTAGCAGCGGGCCTTGCCCGTGAACACAAGGCCTTCCTTGCCCGTGATCTTGCCGACGGAGCCGCCGGGCGCGAGCTGGCCGCGCAGGATCTGGATGTGACCCGTGGGCTTAATGGGTTTGCTCAGCGGGCGGATGATCTGCTGGTCGCTGGGGAAGTCCGGGTAGGCGTCGACGTTCTTGGCCATGGTCTTGCCGGTGACGGTCACGCCCGAGCCGTCAAGGATGCCCTCCTTCAGAAGGAACTTGAGCAGGGCCGGGGTACCGCCGATGCGGTGCATGTCGGCCATGACGTACTTGCCCGAGGGCTTGAGGTCGGCCAGGAAGGGCGTCCTGTCGGAGACGGCCTGGAAGTCCTCGACGGTGAGCTTGATGCCGACGCTGTCGGCGATGGCGAGCAGGTGGAGGACGGCGTTGGTGCTGCCGCCGAGGATGTTGACGACGATCATGGCGTTCTCGAAGGCCTGGCGGGTCAGGATGTCGCGGGGGCGGAGGTCCTCGCGCAGGAGGTTCTTGATGGCCTCGCCGACGTTCTCGCACTCGGCCTTCTTGGAGGGGTCTTCGGCAGGGCTGCTGCTGCTGCCGGGGAGGGTCAGACCGAGGGTCTCAATGGCCGTCGCCATGGTGTTGGCGGTGTACATGCCGCCGCAGGCACCGCTGCCGGGGCAGGCGTGGCGGATAATGTCGAAGCGCTCCTCCTCGGTGATCTCGCCGGTGATGTATTGGCCGTAGGCCTGGAAGGCAGAGACAATGTCAACGTTCTCGCCCTTCTTGGTGCAGCCGGGCTTGATGGTACCGCCGTAGACCATGATACTGGGGCGGTTGACACGTCCCATGGCAATTGCCACACCAGGCATGTTCTTGTCGCAACCGGGCAGAGAGATGTTGCCGTCGTACCACTGGCCGTTCATGACGGTTTCAATGCTGTCGGCAATAATTTCACGGCTCTGCAGGGAGTAACGCATGCCTTTGGTGCCCATGCTCATGCCGTCGGAGACACCAATAGTGTTGAATCGATAGGGGATGAGGCCGGCCTTGGCGACGGACTCGCGGACGACGGCCGACAGGTCCATGAGATGCATGTTGCAAGGGTTGCCTTCGTACCAGACGGAAGAGATGCCGACCTGAGCCTTGTTCATGTCGGATTCGCTGAGGCCGGTGGCGTACAGCATGGCCTGAGAGGCGCCCTGGGACTTGGGCTGGGTGATTTTTGACGAGAACTTGTTCAGTGTCTCGTCGCCGGACCGAGAGGCCGTCGTTGACAGAGCGCGACTAAAAGATCAGTCAGGAAACTATCATGAAGGAGTCTTTAGGTCCATTGGGTTTGGGGGAGCATACGCATAGCTCGAGGGGGTCGACCGAACCTTCGAGGCAGCTCGAAGGGCGGGCGACCGCAAGCCGAATGACCTCGAAAGCATGGTGGACGGCGGTGTCGGAGATGACAATCGGAAAGTAATCAGGTCAAGGAAAATCGAAGTCGAGATGCCTCGAGCTCTGCTTCGACTTTATCGTCCCGGGATGGTGTCCGTGATGAGTCAATGGCAAGGGCGTGGGCGAGGACAGACCTAAAGATCACAGGGACAGACGCTAGGACGAGAGCTTCAGTGCGATGCCGTCAGCTCCATTGAACTGAGTGAGCACTGAACTCTGACCTCTGAAATTTTGGGCGATGTCGGCCCTGGTAAATCCCTGTCGTTCCCCTCTGGGCCCCCCGCATTGCAATAGGAGCTGTCTAATTGGCTGCAAATATTTGAAGCACGCATCGGGAATGGCTCGGGCGGAAGACCGTATATTTCGATACCTCCCGCAGATAACTAAACCGCATAAATGATATGGTTGGTTTCCTTCACTTGCAACAACCTCAGATTCGCGTCTGCCCCTCACAAACTGAGACGTTCTGGCAGCCCTTCGTTCAGAGTGAGAAGCAACATGGTAGCTATTCCTTTAATCCACTACCTGCCCTCCGGTGACCGTGCAATCGTCGTGTCGCCTTGTCGTGGCTGTAGAATTGCCTTTATGGAGCAGTAGCTGTGAGTCAAGGTCAAGCAACGACAGAGCGTCCGCACGTGATGATAAGATAAGAAGCTCTCCAGCTACGTCGGTCCTGATTGCAGCGAAGCGCAACCAGCAGCGTGCAAACTTGAAGTAAGGTACATACCATATGACAGATCGGTAGTGCCAGAGTCAACAAACATGTTCTGTCGACGCCCTCTCCTTCGAGCGCTGGGGACGATCCCTCGGCACCAGGCTCGGTCGATGTCGCACTTTTCAGGCGGTCCAGGGCCAAGCCAACCACCGAGCGCCGGCATCCCGATGCCCTACATCACAGAGGTTTCAGTATGCGGCGTAGCCTTGCAACTTTGACTTGACCTGTCTAACGATAAGTGCAGTCCAGCGGCTGGAGAACATGTTAGTCTCTGACTCGATATGACCCCGGCGACCCCATCCATCGGCTGACGCGGTCCCAGACGATATCTTTTCGAAGCTTCTCCAGGTACACCCTTTCACAATCAGAATCCAGCTATATCGTCGCTGACGGTAGCTCACAGGAGAGGATCATCTGCCTCAACGGCGCAATTGACGACACCGTATCGGCGTCCATCGTCGCGCAGCTTCTCTGGCTCGAATCCGACAACCCCGACAAGGCCATCACGCTCTACATCAACTCCCCCGGCGGCTCCGTCACATCGGGTATGACCGCTCCTGCTCCGGCTCCCCTGCCTGATGATTCTGACACAATGCAGGCCTCGCGATTTATGACACAATGACGTATATCAAATCCCCCGTCTCGACCGTCTGCCTCGGCGCCGCCTCCTCAATGGGCGCCCTCCTCCTGACGGGCGGCGAGGCGGGCAAGCGCTACGCCCTACCGCACAGCTCGGTCATGATCCACCAGCCGCTCGGGGGAACGCAGGGCCAGGCGTCTGACATTCTCATCTACGCGAACCAGATTCAGCGGGTCAGGACGAAGCTCAACGAGATTATGCGGCGGCACCTGAATACGGCCTTTGGGCGGGAGAGGTATACTCTGGAGGAGGTGAACGACATGATGGAGAGGGATAAGTACCTGTCGCCTGAGGAGGCGAAGGACATTGGTGTCATTGATGAGATTTTGACGAGGAGGACTGAGAAGGATGAGAAGGAAAAGGACAATGCGCAGAAGACGAAGCCGTAGGTCTTCGTCCGATATCTATAGACTCCAATTGTAGTCTAAAAACTCACTACAAAGAAATAGTCTCATTTACGAACGCCAAAGATCGCGATGTCCAAGGTTGAACCACATGCACCACGGAGGTGTCATTGGCCGCTGCTTAATGTGCTGTTGCAGGGCGCCGTACTTTTTGACGCGACGCGCCCCGCCAAGCGCGTAAAGCTCAACGTCACTTGCCGTCCGCCGCGCTGAACTACCAATTGAGCACCTCAGACGGCCGACCACCACGCCAGACCCTCGCCCATCTCCGGTAATGCTGCCATGTATTCTCCCCGCAAAGCAACGCCTCTCCTAGGTAGGGTTCTCTCGCAGTGTCAATGCCGCCACGCCAGCACAGCCCGCCCCTCGCGCGCCGAGACTCGAGCCGCCTTGGCAGCGCAGGTCGACCGAGCCCTGCAGGCCGATGAGCACGGCGCCACGCTCAAGTTACACCCAGAGAGCAAGACGATCGAAACGGTCGTTGGTGACCTGCCCATCTCACCAGTGATGGACCCCGCATGGATGGAGGCAAGGCGGCGGTTTCGGATGCCCAAGGCGAAGACGCCGTCGCATACCTGCGTTGGCCGGTTCCGAAAGAAGCTCTACCTGAATCCATATGGTACGTCTGCCTTCCATTCCGTGGAGTGATAACTGCTGACAGCTGCAGCTCAAGCGCTCGCAACACCGTGGCGGCTCTGCACGGCCACAGACACGGGTCTACCGCGGTACTTCCTCCAGGACTTCAAGGTCGTCACGAACCCCGAGACAGGCCAGCCTTGGTTCGTTCCCGGCGACCTGACCGACCCCCCACAAGGCTCTTCCCTGGCGACTCCCTCAGCAGAGAACCCGAGCTCCAAACAAGCCGTCCCCGAAAGGTCGCCAGCCTACCATGCCTCTGCAGAAGCTTCCCGGTCGCCGAGCCCCTCAGCCCCGAAAGGCTACGCTCTCGCCCGCCACGAAGTCCTCAACCTCCTCGGCGCCCCCCGCCACACATCTACCCTCGGCGGCAAGCACGTCGGCATGCTCGCCCGCCGCGCCCACCTCTCCAAGTCCGGCCTCCTGTCCCGCCTTATCTGGCCGTCGCGCATGCACCTCCTCGTCCTTGACCTGCTTCGATCCCGCGTCGTTGATCAGCTACTCCACCTCGCCCGGCTCGATGCCCCTCCCGCCAACTCTGCGTATGGCCCCGCCTCTGCGCCCCGCGGCTACATCCGCCCCTGTAGGTCCTGGTCCGAGATCAACCAGACCATGCCCCATCGCGGCTGCATCCTCTGGTATGCCGATGCATCCACCGCCGCCCCCGGCCAGTGGGCGACCCTCGACATCGACGGCGCAAAGTATGAGGGCAAGATGCCCGTGCACGACCTCAGGAGGTTGCTGGGTGATGGACACATTGCACGGCTCCGAGGGGAGCCAGTATTCGGAGAAAATACCCTCCTCGTGCTGGGCAAGAGGCGGACGATTGAGGCGCAGCTCCTGCTGTGGAAGCTGCAGGGATATCTGGCAGAGTATCCGGCTTCCATTGAGGCCGAGACTGTCTGAGTGGATTTGTACATCAGAGATACCCAAGCCGCGCTGTAGAAGAGCTGTGGCAGTGTGAAGCTGCAACTTTCAGCCCGCATTATTGTAAATCGGAGCATTGTGAAATCACCAGAGAAACATCAGCGAACTTGTGAACACATGCGTTTGAACAATCCTCAGGTGATATATATATCACCACTACCTCCCAAGGCAGCTCAACCAAGCGGTCACCGCAAGCAAGAATCCTCCAGCGCCGCCCCCCATGCCAATGTAATCAGGTGCCCCATCCGTCCAGCTCTAACCTGGTATAGTACGCTAAAAAAAATACACAAAGCATGAAAGGGATATAGAAGAAAGAAGTGAAAGCAGTCCGCCTCCTGTGGTATCCTTCGCTAAAATTAATGACAGAACAAAAGAAAAAGAGGGGGGTAGGGGCCAAGCTACGCCCTCATAACCTCCTGATGTACGAGCCTCAATACCCAACCTGCCTCGCCGACACTCGCACACTGGAAGCACCACTTCTTAATGCTCCCCGCCGCGCCGCCTGTCGCAGGCGCGATGCCTACCTCACCGTCCGCCGTGCGCATCTCCTCCCATATGCCGCAGATGATGCCACGCGATCCCATTGGCGTGAAGCAGCCTGAGCCTAGCACGGCGTCAAGGACGATTCGGGGCGCCTCCGAATCCTTCCTCGGCATGGTTGTGACAGTGATTCGCTTCTCGAGGCCGTGATTGGCACGGAGTTCCTGATGCCACCCCGGAGGCGGGCGACGAATTTGCAGGCTGCAGTTGCCGTAGTCTTCCCACTTGGTTGCCGTGACGAGGAGATGGAGGCGGATGCGAATGTTGTCAGCCGACAGTGGCTGACCGTTGGTCGTTCTGGCTGACGAGTAAAGTGACGGTGCGCGAGGAGAGGCGGCGCCGCCCGAAGAGCCCGACTCGGAAGCGTAAACGCTGTTGCTGCCATAGTGCGAGTTTTTGTCAACGGAAGAACGGGCTATGTTAAAGGAGAGATTGCCGCCACCAGTGAGACGCTTGAGAAAGCTGGAGGCTGATATGCTCGACGACGGCGCGATGCTGCCGCCTTCCTGAGATTGTGAGGGTGCGCGGGTCGATGCGCGGTAGCTGTTCTTCCTACCGAACCAGCTACGGCGCCGACTACTGCTGTCGTCGTCACGCTCTAGTGGCGCCTGTCTCTCGCCAAAGTTCTTGAATCGCGCATCGTTCTCAAGTTGAATGAACTTTTGATTGTTGAGACGGGCATGGTGCACGGCCATGTAAAGGTCGTAGCATTCGGTGCTGGAAGGGCAGCGGAAGCGGAAATTGCCACCTCCAAGGTCCTGGTGCTGGCAGTGGTCTTGCACCGCGGAGCGGATCTCTAGATCGACGACTGTGGACTGGCGAAGCAGTACTAGTGGTGTAAGGTCGAGCGCGATCAGGGGCTTGGACTGGTCTCTGCCGTCGGTGGCTCCTTGGTTGATTCCGAGACTGTATGCCTCGATTATTCCCGGACCCACGAGAATGGAGCATGTATCGCTAGAGATGTCCTTCCAGACACCCCTCTTGTCAGACCAGTATGAGAGCGTTGCGATGTACTTGGTGAAATTTTCGGGTGTGCCAGAGTTTCGCCTTGGTATGCCGGCCTGGGACGCAGAATTGGAGGGTGTCACGCTGCACAACGACTCAGAGACCATGGAGTCCGTTGGCATGTGTCCTGGTGCGGACAGGGGCACGGAGTTCTTGATGCTGACACCAAGCTCAGTCTCGGGTACTTCAGTGCCATCTTCAGAGTCTTCATCCGAATAGTCGTCGTCGGAGCTTTCTGTGAAAGAGTCGTCGGTCACAGAAGAATGATCTGATGGCAGATATTCGTGTTTCAGCGGAGATGAAGTCCGTCGCTTGACTCGAGCACTCTCCAATTTCACATCAGGTACAGGTGACTTGGAGAATTCGCGGTGCACTGGTGGGGGTGGAGCGCCGTCCTCTCGATAGGAAGAATTGTCACTGGAAATATCGGAGGCAGTTTCGTCCAGTGACAACGATTCCGGCCGCATGTTTTCCTTGAGGGGACGGCTGCGGTCATTCTCAAGGTGAGTGGAATCGTATGCCTGTTGAATGGGAGTTCTGTTAGGCGAAGGTATCTGGAGAGCGGGGGCTGCCGATGTGATTGGCGTTGTCGGGAGGCTGGCGCCCCGAGCATGGTACCTGCTTGGTGTCGGTTGCTTGGCAGGTGTCTCGGGCTCGGGGGAGGCTGATTTTCGAATCAGAGACGAAGGCACGGCAGGGCGTAGTCGGCCTCCCACCGGGACGTCGGTTGATTTGGTACGTGGAGAGGATGAAGAAGGGAGCGTGTCTTGCGTTATCGTCGGCGCTCGGGAAAGTGGCGGTACAGGCGTCGTGCCAAGGATTTCCAGCCAGTCATCAACCTGCTCTTCGTCATCGGTCACCAGCGTCAGAAGTTCATACCACGCTTTGCCGTTGTGGGTGCCCGAGATCATGATGACGAGCTCGAAGTCGCTCTCTCCCCTGCGAGCCGATACGGCGGATTCCGGCGCGGGAGGAAACATCAGCCATGTTTGGCGACTGCCTCCGGTCTCACGAATAAGAAGATCCCCTTGATCGTTGGGTCGGGAAGGGTTGTCTCTGTGGATTAGTTCGACGCGGCACTCCAACCTCTGACCATTGGAATGCGCCAAGTTGAGGGAGAAGAGATCCTTGGCGCTGACCTGCTTGGTGGGGTCGATCTTGATGGAACCCAGGGGTGCCAGTGTCCTCAGGTCCCGAGTCCTGGACGTGTCGGTGTTGTAGGCGTCTTCATCAGTTATACGGGCCGACTCCTCTTTCTGGCGGCGGCGAGCCTTTTCTTGCAGCGCTTCGTAGTCGCCGACGAGAGCAAGTGTATGGTTGTTCGAAAGCAGCGTGTGCGCACCCTTTGCCTGTCAGCAACGACCTCTCGTGCGGGATTCCCTTGCCTACCTTAGCCCAGCTTGTGAGCAGCTTGATACGAAGCACGGGCCGCTTCAACAGATGCGCGACATCAATTCTCTCGCCGTTCTCATTGATCACGTCTCCCTCTTCATTGCGCGGCAAAGCGCCAATCAGTGAGTCCTCATCATCCAGGCGACCGGCCGCGGGCAATAGATTCACAATGAGGTCTTGGAAACCGAGCCGCCAAGCATCTAGGTAGCTGTCGTAAATGGGAGCGGTCGTTTGCATCCACGACACCAGGCGGTCAATATCGGAGTGAGAAGCCTTCCTATGCGCGTTCTTCAGCTTTTCCAGTGCAATGCCCATGCTGACCACTGCTTTGGATAACCCCGTCGACTTTGTGCTGGGCGAGCCTGGGCCGAAGAGCCCTGCTGTGCTGTTGCGGTCCCCTTTCAGCACAGTCGTCAGCAGGACGGGGATGACACCGTCGACGAGGGTCTTTAGTTCTCGTTGGTACAAGTTCTCGTCGTCAACAAATTCTTGTACGAGGTCGCCCACAGTGACAGATATTACCGAGTCCGTATGGCTTTTGCCTTTCCTGAAGCTAGGGCGGGATCTCGTGTTGAGTACCCCTCCAGGCACATGACTGTCATCAGGCAGTGAGAGCACCGATACAAGGTCAGAGTGCTTGGTCAGTCTTCGTTTGAGGCTCGTTCCGGACGCATGGCTCCTCTGCCGAGAAATTTCCGTGTCCTTCGTAAGGGCAGTGGATTGTGTGACGGTGGTGTCAGAGATGATGGAAGTAAGATCAGAGTCCTGGCTATTGTATCCTTCAACGGAGCCTACAATTGTAGAGAGCTCATGCACACCGTTTGTGGGGGGCCTCCGTCGCGGGCCCTGCATAGCCGGGGTTTTAGTGTCACCGGCCGACGAGGGATCTTCTGTCCAGCTTCCACTAGAGCCGGAATATCTGCGAGGGCCATCATGCCGACCTGAGTAGTCGTCGTCATCGTAGCTGTCGTAGTCCGGCTCCGGGTCTTTCTCGCCACTGGGATAGACTTTGGGCGTAAAGAAGTGAGCACCTGACTCCCCTCGAAAAGCCTCCTTGAGAACCTCTCTGAACGGCTTCTTGCCTGTGGATTTGAGAGGCGACGATGTGGCCCGTGTAGCTACTCTCCTCTTCAAACCTGCCGAGGTGGGTGTCGTGGCAGGGCTACGAGCTTTCTTTTCGTCAACTTCCCGATGAGGCACCCTGTTCTCGTCGTTTTCGGTCGAAGCGGTTGTCCCTGTGTAGCCCGTCGATTCGGTGAACCCGGTCGACTCTGTAAGGCCAGTCGACTCCGTGAGCCCTGTTGACTCTGTGAAACCGGTAGTTTCTGTGAGCTCGGTAAGTTGGGTGAGATTGGTTCTAGGTGGAGGCGACGACTTTCTCCTTCTATTCTCTCCAGAAGGTTGCCTGCGGGCGGGCACATCTCGCGGCCGCTCCTTTGATAACGAATCCTTTCCAGCATGTTTTGAATCCTGGCCGTCTGCATTCTCGACAAACGGATCGACGGTTCTACTTAGCCACTTCTCGATGCTCGGAGGCTTGTTAGCCACAACAGGCTTTGGTGGCTCCTTGGCTTCGTGGAGGATCTTCTTGCCCTCCGTAACCACTTTTTTGAACACATTAGGGACACCTTTAAAGCTAGGTGTGCGCTGTGCCTTGGGTCGTTTGCCCTTCCCGCTGGGCAGATCGAGCTCGCTAAAGGCGGAAAAGCCAACGGGAATGTCTGCCAGAGATTTAGCCCCAATTGCACTGGTGAGAACACTGGAGCCAAGGTCCGAGTCCACGCCGGCCCTGATGGCAGATTCGTCGGTGCTGATCCACGATTGGTCGTCTCGTATCGTGTCATCTCGCGGTTTCGGCGGTGTTCGTTTCCTACTCGCTATCCGGGGCCTTTCCCTGGAGGGTTTCCTTGTTGGCGTGTCAGGGCATGAATCGGGTTCTTCGATAACTTCAATACAGTCTGACTCGTCCTCCTCCATAACGACAATATCGTCTCTGGTTGGTGAATGCTCACGTCTGGAGCTCGAAGCAGGTCGACTGGATGACATGCGGGACGAGGATACGTGAGACGATTCGCCTGTTTCCGAGGTTTCCCGAGATGGCTTGACTCTGATGCCATCGTCTGGCAAAGGATTCCTTACAGGCTTGATGCGTATGCCGTCATCACTCAGTTTCCTAGTCCGCAATGGTGTTATTCGAACACCATCGTCGTTCAGAGGTCTTGGTCGTGTTGACTTCTTGGGGGCATCGTCTTCTTCCTCGCCGTCTGTCGATGCTCCCTTGGACTTGGCCCTATGGCGCTCTGACGGAGGTGGCGACGCTGGAAGTTCAACCTTCGCCGCCCAATCTCTGATTTTTTTGGAAACAGGCGGGTTGACGGAAGGTCGTTGCAGGAATCCTTTCGGTAGCGGCATATGGCCAGGGCTGGGGGTCGCCAGCTTGGCCTTGGGCGGTGATTTCGACCTTGGCGGGCTTTTTTTGTTCTTCTTGGCCATCCAGTTCGTGTCACTGACGACTCTTTTCGGGGGACCCTTGGATTGCGGACGTTTCGAACCCGACTCTTGATCTAAAGACATATCGTCACCCCCATTCTGTGCTCCTGTGTCGTTGTGCACTACAGCCTTAGCAGGCTTCTTCTGCCTCATCTTGATCCGCACACGGTCATCTTCATTAACGCTGTCGGCTTCGTCAGGGAAAGCCGCGATCTCGGTCGGCTCACTGGGGGTAGCAGCGGGGTCGCCCGCGACCATGGCGGTGGCGTTCGTCTTTTGCCATTGCTTGACCCTGTCCCGCACGCCGCCGGGTTGCTGGATCTTGCGGACGCTTGACTGGCGCATTTCGGCCTTGACGGCATCAAGGCTCTGGCGACGCTGTCGTGACCGCTCGGCGGCGATGCGCTGAGGAGAGGGACGGCCGAGAAGAAAGTCGGCCAGTAGCGTCGGCGGTTCCTGCATGGTCTTCCTGTTGCTCATGGCACGGGCGCGTGCGGCGGCGGGCGCACTCCGGGGAGTAGATGTCGACCGGGCTGCGGCAGAAGGTTTTGGCGTGGTGGTATCATGGTTGCTGTCTTTGGTAGGAGATGTCTTGCGCGGGGTGGAAGGCGCTGTGGACTCGAGAGAGTCTTGCTCGTCGGGAGGGCTGGAAGACATGGTCTGGAAGGATTGCTTGACGTCAGTCGCATTCGTGCGATGATGATTGTTCGGCAAAGGGGCCTGGGAAATGCTAGGGTCGCCCGAGCGTCGAGGAACACCGACACACGGGGGCTGGGTTGCAGTTGACGGCGTACCTGTTGTTATCTGAGCTGCATGCTGCCGTAGAGTGGGTGGTGGAAGATGTTTCGCAAGTGAGGCGCGCGGCGCACGGAGCAAGAGCTGGCAATGTTGTAGATCTCGTCGAACTTGGTGTCGAACAATCGAGAGATGGCGGAGCAGCAGCAGCGGCAGTTCGAAGGATGAAGAAAGAAGGGATGCCGGGTCGGACCGACCGGCGACGCGGGCGAGGTTGGCTGACAACAAAAAGGCAGTTGCTTTTGTAACATGAACGAGACAAGTACAGGGCTCTTCCAAGGCAGAAGGCTCGACGGAGGGTTGATTTGCATGAGATTACTGCTCCTGCCCTCACAGCCCGGGTTACTTCATTGTACCCTCCTCACAAATCTGCTGCACACCTGCTCCTGCTCTGCCTCAGTTCTGCGTCGTTGTGTCGTCGTCACCGGGGCACCAGCCAATGGGCGGCGACAACCGAGCTTGAGCGTAAACATTGGATTATGGTGGGGACCTGTTCCCCGAAAGTGCCCCTCCATGACAGGTTCAGGGGTCTTACTATGGCGAATCAGGCACTGGAATCCCGCCAGGTGGGCCAACAATGCCTTGATCTTCGGTGCATCTGGACGCCCGGCCAATCGGTCGCAACTCTATCTTTTCGTCTGTCGTGCGCACGCACGAGTCCCCGTCTTTGACGATATGCTGTGTTTGGTGTTTGACGCCTGCGTCTTCGTATTTGTTCGATGACCACCGCACCTCCATTCTATTCCATCGGCAGCGTGAACACAAACATATCACAGCGCCTTTCATTTGAGATGTGAGTCTCATCCGCCATGCGACCTGTCCTTGCAGGTCGCCAGCCACAAATATGCTCGTTGATGGAAGTGTCATAAGTCTCGAGTCGTACATACCCACCACATCGTACACGACTATCCGAGTCACTAGAATTCGTTGGGTCTGACATGCCGGATGCCTTTGCGAATGCGTTCAGGCAGGGATAGAAAACATTGGAATCAGCCGCGGACGGGCAATGGCCAAGCCAGCCTGCACGGACTGTGAGCCTGTCTACCGGGAACCAGATGTCAAGGCCACGAAGAAGGCCAGACATCAAGCAGGCCATGGTGGACATTATGATCCATGCGAACGTCTTGGCGGCTGGATCGCACGCAAGGATATTGCGTCATTCAAGTACATTTGAGGGGATGTCTTTATCTGCCTCTACTTGTTGCTGACGAACACCCATATCATAAGGTACGGTACCTAAGATAGGACCTGCGAGCGAGCCGCCGTTCTACTTGTTAACCTTGGATTGATTATGGAATCGAGCGATGGCATTGCGGAAGCGTTTGTCTTCTCCAGTTGTGTTCAAGGGTCAAGTTGATGTCTTTGAGGTCTCCAAATAGGCTACAAAAACCTCGTTACGATCGGATACCCCGTCCCGGTTTGCTATCAAGATCTCGGCGTCCGTCGCGTTCAGCATCAATGTCGATCACGGCTCAACTAGTAAGCCAAGGGACCAGCATCTTGGATGCGGCACCTTGTATGCGAAGCTGACTGAGGGACTGCTACAGGACGGACTGCCAATAGGTTGACGCGTCACGCATATGAATCCCAGCGCCATCCCAGCAGCCAGCATGCTGCGTGACAGTCCCGAACTCCTCTGCCCTGTTTTTGCGCCCCCCGCTCCCCCTCGGATCAAAGGTTACGAGACTTGTCACATGGACGCTGAACATTAGAGCCACCATAATCATCTGGCAGGATGAGTCCCGGGAATTTCAAGACATCGGGACCTACAGGCGTGATGCTAGATCTTGATAGAATTGGATGGGAATTGGCGAACCTGATGAGCCTTGTGAGCCTCGCGGGACGCAAATTGGTCATGGCATTTTCACTTTGCAGAATGACCGCATGTCTCACTGAGCTACCCTGCCCGTGGCCCATGGTGGCGAACTCTGGGTAATTCAGCAGGTGACAGGGTGAGCGCCTCGCAGGCCACTGGGGGGGTCACAGTAGGCAACCAGCCGGTTCACGGTAGGCAGCGAAGCTGTTCACGACAGGCGACAGCAATTTCACGGTACAGGCCCGGGGAAACACAACGTTTGATAAGTATGGTTGCAAATTCCAAGTCGCACTAGCCGGCAGGTCAACGCCACGTATACTGCATGCCTGCTCCAACAATCTCGCTGTAAATGATATCGACAATAAACAATCTCAAGGCACCCAGCCTCGGAATTCATCGAAGTGGTATTGTATGCAAATGCCCCAGAACCAAAACGCCACTCATGCAGCCCGCGCGATCCATGCAAACCGGTCAAAAGACTTCGTCCAGAACGTAAAGGAAAATAGAGCAAACCATGCAAACGCAGGAATTAGGGGCGGCCCGTCGTACTGCCTAGTCCTGCATTAGATCTCCTCCGCAGGCAGCACAAACCTGACCTTCTTCATGGGCTTCGCAGCCTGTATGTCTACCGGCAGGGTCCGGTCCTTCTTCATCGCCGAGGCCAGCTCGCCGGCGACACTGCTGCTCAGCTCGCCCATATCCTCATCCGTCTCCTCCTCGATCGACCACACGTCAGGGCTTGGCTCGCGCCATACCTGCTGCTGGCGGCGGCGGCTGGCGAAACTGGGCTGCCGGCCACGACCTACTGGCCTCGAGCCCCGAGATCGCCCCCTCGGGGAGCCCAGGGACGACGAGGGAGAGGCGGAAGCTGGGGAGTGCTTGGACTTCTTGCTGTCTGTCATGAAGTCTCGTAGGGTAGATGGAAGGCCAAAGTGATGGGGCGCAAAGCGAATGTAGTTCTCCTCCTCATCATCCGTGTCTGGGGTGGCAAGATCAGAGAGGTCGGGGACAGGCGGTGAGCCTGGCTTGCTGAGGCCCTCGAGGCTGGACGGGCTGACGCTGCGGACAATGTCGTTCGACGAGTGCGGGCTCTCGATACCGGCATCAAACTCGAACATGTCGATGTCCCCGCTGGCGTCCGCAAAATCCGGGGGTGGAGTGAGGAAGTAGTTGAGAGGGTCCTCGTTGATGTCGTCCAAGGACGGATAGTCCTTGGGAGTGGAGGGTGTAAGACGCATCTGGGTCGGCGGCCAGGCATCCCATCGCGGCGTAGACTGAAAGTGTGAAGACATGTTGGTGACGAATGCTAACAGTGACCGAGAGGAGAACTTCGACAGTGCTGGTGGGAGGCTTCCTTTGATATATAATCTGGGGAAGTGATGATCTTCAGGAATGGCGCCAATAGGGTAGCGGGTCATTTAGGGGGGACCCTTCGCCAGCGTGACCGGCTCAGTAGCGAGCTGGGGAGTGGGTGAGGGGGAGTGAAAGGGGAACACGATTGGTGCAGCCTGAATGTACTACGTGATGCGATGGGTGAGCCAACCGAGGAGCTGAAAACGAGGGCGCAGCTGAGCGTGGGAGTCTTATAGAAGTGAGATCTAACATGCCGACCAAATTGGGACATGGAGGGGGGGAGGAGTCCAGTCATCAGGATATGGAAAATGAAATGCGGCACACCCATTCCTGAGGCGGTCGGGCACACCCAGTGGAAGGAGTTCAGTCACACCGGGCAAAGTGAAGCAATAGGCTGCCTGGCTTGGATGGTGAGGAAGTCGAGGGGACTAGGGGGGGTGGTGGAAAGGCGGTCACCCCCCAGGGCTGAGCGGACATGCTGGGGCATCGACCAAGGATGAGCACACTTGACTCGTCAACTCGAGCGCGGTGACTGACCAACGCGGGAGACAACAGTAAAGACAGGCTGAGATGGGAGGAAAACACTTCGCTACGGCCGCAAAAGACACGCAATGATAGACGCAAGTCGACAAGCCGGTGATGGGCATGCGCGGTTTTGGACGCACCATGCAAGGCACTCGACCTGCATCGATGCTCCCCAAGATGTCGACAGCCTCAACATGTACGTTTCCCCTCCTTCCCGATGGCTCAACCCTGCGTCGGCCCCCGGGCGGTAGCGCACGATGGCGGCATGGGAGACGCCTGATGCGCGTCTCAAGTGTCTCAGAGATAATGCCATCGCAAAAGGCGGCGTGGTTCGTTGATGGGTCCGATTAGCGGCTCCTGCACCTTGATTTTGGGACGATCTAGGTGGGTTCCCGACTGGGGATCATCGTCATCGCGAGTAATTGACCATGCCATCATGGGCCAAGTGGGACGGGCTCTGCGGGAAAAAAGCTGCTTTGCTGATCAGGTGCCCGTCTTGGCAACGGGTGGTGGCTGCCAACCCGTCTCAGCTTGCCCAACCCCGTTCTGGTGTTTGGGTGAGAATCGCAGCACCAGGAGACCGCTTCGGGGCTTTGGGGGCCTTGTGAACACCCACACGCGTGAACGGGCGTCGCCACCATGTGGCTCGGCGTATGGCGACGAGTCCGTATTCGCAGCCAGCCGGGACGTCGTGATGATGGGCACATGTGAGACGGAGGGTCGGGGGGTCGGACTGCCGGGCCAGGATTCAAGGAATTGGGGGGTGGGTGATCGACTGAAGAGCGGTCGGTGGGGGAAGGGAGGTTGGAGATGAGAGACGGCAGCAAGTCGAGCAAGCTTGGAATGGCCCATCGAAGCCACTCGGCACTTGCACCAATCCTTGTGGAGCTGTAGTGCGGAGGTCGGGTGATCACGTGGGCTTGTTCGAGAACGATACGACGGGCCTTCATTCCTCTGCTCTTTCCTCCTTGATCCAACTGCCCAACCCGAGACAGCTTTCTCACCGGTCAGCTTATCGTACATTGCTCTGGCACTTCTGATTGTGGTCATTGGTCGGAACTCGCTAAGGGCTGCCCTCGGTTGGCGAACATGCCGATACGCGGCTGACTGGTCTGCGACACGGGATGATGGACGGCACATGGCGACTTGGGGTCGGCATGGACACAACGAAGCTGCGAACGAGTCTCATATGCAGCTGCAGAAGCAAGAAACATGGCTGGCTGTCTTATTGTCCTGATCGAGGCTGGTTCAGGACCTTGGACCTCTACCGATTCATTACAGTTCCCCGCCACATTCCACGTTTCTTCACATTCCAATCATTGTAAACACATTGTAAACACATTGAATGGTGGATTTTCAGAGCCGTTTTGCATACTAGAGGAAAGACAGCATGGTTTTTCTTAGGCTACTAATGTCGTGCGTTGCGTCTCCAGTCAAGACTTCCGAGCAAGCAGCCAAGAAGGGAGATGGAATGAAGAGTAGAAGAGCTTGCCATGGGTGGTTTGCTTCCATTGATTATCACTTTTCGCAGAGACAACGGTGACGTTGAGTACAGCAACGTTCGCAAAAGACACTGCGTCTGCTTTCCTTCAGTTGAGCAAAGCCCGACTGCAACATGACTAGGCCAAAAGTAAGTACTGCGGCCCAAGCGAGCACGGCCAGCGGCGGTAATGACAAGATCAGTGACTCCAGTCCTTGCAATATAACCACTGAACCGAACCCGTTGACGTACTGGGAGGTCACGATTGGAGTTACAACGCTTACATCAGAATTCGATCGCGACAACTCATCTCGGCCAAGAGCATTTCATCTTTGTTCTACAAATATCATTTGTGACAGATGCACTATTGCAGCACAAACATGACAGTACGCATGACTTGAACGAAGACTATTTGTCTCCCAAGAGATTACAAGGGAAGAACTCAAAAGGCAATTTTGATTGTATGCAACTGTGTTTACTTAGTTCACAGCCTTACACGCTCCCTCGTGATCTATCTTGTCACCTTTCAGCAACTCAGATCGGCTTCATAAGATAACCGTCCCCACCGCCCATCTTCCTCCTTAACCTTGTGGCATCTTCATCCCGCTTCCTTCTTTCGAGGCCATCCCTGATCCACGCGTCGTAGGCACCATCGCCGGCCCTGACCTTCTCGCCGACAACTCCCTTCATGACTTCTCCAGCAAAACCCACAAAGTTGTGCCTGCGCAGCGCATTCTCCCACTGCCACTGCCGCCTCTTCTCCGACTCTCGCCCAATGGTCTCCTGGTCCCCAATCTCCGCCGCCGCGATCCTCGGATCCCTGACCATGGCCAAGACGTTAAACCTGATCTCGCTGCTCGCGTATGTCGCGACCCGGTCCGAAAGGATCCCCGACACTTTGACAGGGAACTCGTCTGTACTGCAGTCCCCGTGCGAAATGGGCGCCGGCTGCAGCCCATCAAGCTCGTACAGCTTGCCACCGATCGATGAGTAGGCGACGAAGTGGAAGGCATCCTCGCCGCCCTCATCGCCCCGCTGCGTTTCGTCGACAAAGGGGCTGCTCTTTGCGAAGCTGTTGTGGACCTCTCGGATGAGCTCCGAGTTGCTCAGGGCCTCGCCTCGGAACTCGGGCGGAAGGGCCATGGCGAATTCCCGGAACTCGCCGAGGCGGTCGCCGATGTCGACCTCGTCGTTTTTGTTCATGACCACTGACAGCAAGGCCTGGGTGCCGCAGGCATTCTGGATGGTCTGGCGGGCGAAAAACAGGCGCTCGGCGGCGCCTCCATCGTAAGACTCTTTGGGTCGCGGGGGTAGGCCCTCGGAGGGGTATCGGAAGAGGAAGATGATGCCGTAAACGGGCTGAAGCGGCGCGAGATCGTCGGCGGAGAGTGTGAGAAGCTCCTCGAACTGGACGCCCTTGACACCGAGGTTCTCGAGAAGATAAGTGAAGACACCGGCGTCCGACTCGACTGCAAAGGTGCTGGGTCAACAGAGGTTTGGAAGGGAGATGAGAGTGCTGTAGCTCACTGGTGTTCCAGCCGCCACTCATGATATCGGTGGGGGAATGCTGCAGGACCGGGTTGGCTATTCGGATGACGGTCGCAGAGAACGGTGCTACTGTCTGAAAATGTCTCCTTTGATTGTTGCGAACGTTCGTAAGAGGTTTCCTGGCGAATTGACCCGTAGAGTTGTCCGTCTAGAATTGTAGTGCAGCCTGGATGTGATCCGACGTTCAGGCACTCCAAGTTTACGCAATTTGGAAGCTATGGTGGGCCCTGGTGGTTAAGTAGGTACGGCGGGCTACACCTGCCCAAGTGTTATCGATTGCGTCACTTCAACGGCTGGGTGGGCCTCTCATCAGACTGCTCTCACCGTTTCAAGGATACAGAAGGCGTGACACCGTTACCTTGGGGCACTTCAGCGCTCTCCTGGTATAAGGTACACTGGCCAGTGTCTTAAGTGTACTCATGGTTGCTAACAGGAGGCTATCAGCATCGCCTCATAAATACCCTCTTGCTGGGCAGCGAAGTCCATGTTATTGAAGGTCTTGACTGTTGCAGGCTGTACAAAGCTTTACTCTTCAAAACAACGAAAGGAGACCGAATCGGAGAAGTTCCCGACTTCTTCAAGGTCGACAACTCGATGCTGTTGCCGTGAGTGCGAGACAGCTGCTACCTCCTTCCTGTATAGAAATCTTCCCTCTCAGAACCGTCCCCTCGTGCATTTTCCCGTTTCACCACAGCAGCAATTTGTCCTAAGAATGACCTGTGTCGTCAGACGCCCACAGTCGCAACGCTCCATTCCCCGTCTCCGGGGGCTCGCAGCGTGGGAAAGACCACGATGTCGGGTAGGCCTTCATGAGCTCTGGTCGACAAGACGTTGGCGACCGGCCTTGGCCCCCGCACACCGACACTCATGGCCGCATCGGTCACAGATGGGGTAAAAAGTCCTGCGAACAACATTCCAGAGCACCTCGAGCAGACACAAAGCACTAAGCAGTTCGATAGTTCACAAAATTACAAGGACTACACTACTGAGGCGACATTCGTGGACATCATTGTTTCGATATGCTCTAGCTGCTGCGCGAGACGCATCGCCTCCAGATCCCTATCTACAAGGTCTCGTGCCTCTCACAATAGCCACGTTAAACTCCCAAAGAACAAACTCCGAATGATCGCAAACGTCCACCGTAATAGCTCTGATCAACATGAGGTAAGGTGCCCATTAGGCCATTTCCTCAAAGCTTCGTGCCTGGAGGCAGAAGCTGTAGCATCCAGCCTTGCGGCAGAAGCTGTAGCGTCCAGCCTTGCGGCAGACTGTTTCAGACCACTGACGGCTAGTAATCAACCAACCTTTCCTCAATGGACTTTTTGCTGATACAGTCAGTGCACCGATTGCGGGGTCACAGCCCGCTGGGGAGTGGTTGTGCCCTCACGATTGTCATCGTAGGCGCTTTCATGTTCGTTCATGGTGGAACGCTTGCTGACTTCGTCGGCCTCGTCGGGGCCGTCATCCGAGCCAGCAAGGCAACCCTTGCTGCGGGCAGTTCGAACGAACCAGGGTGCCTTGCCCATGCCATAACCCTTCCACGACCAGTACTCCTTCGAGTCGTAGTCACGAGGCTCGAGGCGCCGGCCACTTACATAGACTGTAAGGGCAATGAGTCCATTGAGAACAGCGTAGACGAAAATGCCACTATCGCAAATGTTTCAGTTTGGGGGAAAGGGGTCGAAAGGACAAAACTTACGCGATGAGGCCATATGCGACGCTGTAGGAGAAAGGGATGAAGGTCATGACGACGAATGACGGAAGAACGTCTCCCATGTAGCGCCAATTGATCTGACTGATTTGCCTAATCATCATGCAGCCAACAAGCACAAGGGTACAGCCAGTGGCCCAGGGGGGGATAGAGGCGAAGATAGGGGCGAAGAAAATCGACACGAGGAAGCAAAGTCCAGCGACCATGGCTGTAAGTCCTGTGCGGCCGCCCTCAGCAATCCCCGCACCGCTTTCAATAAAAGCTGTGACGGGCGAGCATCCAAATAGCGCACCAGTAGAGATACAGATAGCGTCGCAGCAGTAGGCGATGGTCGAACGGGGAAAGTCGCCATCCTTGGGATCAACCACGCCACAGAAACGAACCATGGAGTAGAGGGTGGCTGTGGCATCGATGATGTCGACGTAGAGAAAGGTAAAGAGGGCGAGAGAAAAGTGACCTTTATCTGCTGATATGTCCCAGTTCAGGACGTTGAGTGTGTGCTCGATAGGGTGGAAGGTGACGATCTGCTTGAAGAATTTAAAGCGTGTTTCACCGTCTTCGGTGTACGGAAAGTACGTGATATCCGTGTTGCGGCTGTCGAGCTGTTAGCGTTTTACCCGGGCGGTAGGAACCAAGAACTCACGGCCACGACAAGATCGAGACCAGGGCAATGCCGATAATGAGTGCATACTTGACTCGGAAAGACATCAGGTACGCAGTGACAATTCCGCCAGCAAAGATGGCCGTCCACATCTGCAATCCAGTTAGTCGACCGCACGCGTGATGTCATTAAAACCTACCTTGGGGCTTGACATGATGCCACCATCACACATCTGAGTGAGGGGGTTGATCTGCTCAATCGGACATCCAGCAATTGCTAGGGGAGTAGCCTTGAAGCCTCCAGTGATGGCACCGATGCCTGCAGCATACGAGAGACCAATCTCCGTGAGGAAGAAGCCGATGCCGACGCCGGTGGCAGTCTTGATGGTAGCGGGGATCAGCTTGACGAGCCACTGGCGTAAGCCGGTCAAGGCAAGAACGATGAAGATGAGACCTTCGACAAAGACAGCCGTGAGGGCGACCTCGTACGAAATACGGCCAGAACCATTGGGTCCGACGACTTGGAAGGCAAAGTAGGCATTGAGCCCCATTCCTGGTCTGTATGCCACATCAGTCTGGGTCTTTTCGCGCGGCAACGGCGAGGCGGAGCTAAACATAACTTACGCAAGGGCGACGGGAAGGTTGGTCATGAAGCCGAAGACGAAGCTAGATAAGCCTGAGATAGCAGCGGTGGCCGTGATGAGGTCGAGGCGAACTCCTACAGAACATGATTCAGAAAATGTAGCGAACAAATGGCATATTTCAACTTACGCTCCTTGCAGTGCTTGTAGGAGTCAACGCTGTCGCATTCAAGGCGATTGTCTAAGCTGCAGGGGCAGGTACCGCCAGTCTGGGACAGGATGATGGCCTGCCATATATGTAAGTGGTGTCTTTCAAGGGACAGCCAGGGAGAGACCGGGTCTGTGATCAGGCTATTCAACTTACATTGACGGCAATGATGTAGGCCATGGTGGCAAAGGTGGTGAATCCAGCACGAACCTCCTTGAAGAAAGTCGTGTCGGCAACTTCCTTGGGCTATTGGTTCAGATCAGTATCAGTATTATTTCAGATTTCGTGGGGTTTATGGAAGAGCAGAAAGGAGGAGATACATGACCGCTACCCTCGAGACGGAAGATACGTCCGAAGGTGCTCTTTCCGATACGCTTGTCAGCTCTGTCGAACATGTTTCCGACGCGACGGAACTGGGCCTTGATGCGAGCCCAGACAGTCGGCTTCTGTACCGAAGGGGCCTCGACGTGCTCAAGGGGCTCCATGATCGAAGAGGGGCAGTTGCGATAGAATCACGAAGGGAGGTGCTTGTCGATGTTGGAAGGCGATCAACGCAGGTTAGGGATCAGTTCGGAGGACGCGACCTTGAAATGTGATCAGCTTCGAAGACGATCGGGCTTGTCGAACAGCAGTCGATCTTGTCTTCAACAACAGACGGCCGGAAGGTTTTGTCGCAGGAATAGCGTGTCGTATCAATCGTCGAGAGTGGTAAGGGAGGGGGGAATAGACTCCAAGGCCGAATCGAAGACGAAGATGGCTTACTGGAGACGAATTCGGATCGGATTAAGGCACTGCAGCGACAAGAAAGCAGCGTAAGGCAGGTTCGCACAGTTGTCTCAGACTTCTTCAGGTTGTGCGAGTGACTCGAGGAAAATGTGCTCAGGTGGAAGGTGGAGGGGAGTCAGGGCGGGGAAGTTCGAGGAAACAAAGTTGGAAACTTGAGTAAAGGACCGAGTCCAGTGATTGAGAGGAAGGAAGAACCCAGAGGGGGCTGGTACCGCATGTCAACAGAGTCACTGTGGCTCATACTGCTCAAGACCGGGAGGAGCTACCGAGCGTGCGGCTTGACGACGATGCCAGTCAGAGTTTTCAGCAGGCAGCGGTGGAACATCACGAAAGAGCTCCCTGATATCCTGATTCTCTTGAAAGCGGCCGGTATCTAAACGGCCCACGTCCCGGGGGAGATAAAGGAGGTGTTGTGCTGGACATGGAGAAGGGTGGTGGCAGGGAAGAGCCCACGCACACCTGAGGTCATTGATGTCGACCAGACACCACGCGGAAAGCCAGGAGAAGACAAACGAACGACCAAGGCTTCACTCCAGGTTTTTGTCTTTGATCCTCTCTCATGTATTACATGTTCGCGAGCATTACCCGTTGTGTGGTTACCGCCAAGTTTATGAAAAGAGAGATAGAAAACCTGTGCACCCTGTTTGAGCATCAATAAATGCCCCTCGCATGCGAGATACAGCACTTATCGAGCGCACTCGTACCTTATGGCGGGCTCACTCCTAATACGGTGCCTGCTCGTCCTTACGAGCACCGACAACCATGGAAAATGCTGGAGAATGAGGAACACAGGCGATGCCGTACCTACCGAGGATACCTTCGATATGTGACTTAGAAAAGGGCCAAGGAGAGGGACACACGTCAAGAGAACGGCCACAACCATGGCACACACTTCTTGCCGAGGTGCATCAAGGATGGTTAAGAGCTGCCAGACGTCTGCAAGGCGCCCACCACTTGACGGTTGGTTGCACCTTGCTGGACGGTCCTAAAGCTTCGATGAAGCGAACAAGGCTCATATGGACGAGTGGACGTTGATAGCGTCCTCGAGTACATCTCCCAGGAGCAATCTGAATCGTACTCATCTCGAAACCATGTATCGCTGCGAACCCAGTATCATTGGACCTCCATAGACGTGTCTGCAGCATCGGCATGTGCTGCTCCAGAACACGGGTTCGCTAGTCAAATGCATACCCACAGCATCTCATTTCCCACCTTGCATCAACAGGCTGCACAAGGACCGACGCAAGTGCTCGTGAGTACCTGTGTCTCCTTCGCTCTCCAAATCAGCACTGGATGAGTTAAGGAGTAAGCAAACTGGCCTCTTCGAGTCTGCAACTTGCCATGCTCAGGTCGCACACCTCGGGCGAGACATGTCTCCAGGCCCCGTGATAGGGTCATTCGAACCCGGGTTGGCGGGAATACGCATGAGACACCCGGATAATTTGGCAAGCACCGAGATGCAGGCTGTGGAGGTCAACCGCCGCCGGCATTTCTCTTCTCGAGTTTGCGGGTTCAGTTGTTGCTCAATGCGGCGGCCATGGCGATGTTCAACATTCTCCGGTGGGGGTCGCATTGGTAGTCAAAGTTCTGGCGAGACATGGCAGGGTCCTTGTTGCCACGGTGTATCTTCATGCTGCTTGCGTGAGCACATAAGTAGCCTTGATACCCGATTTGTGCCCTCTAGCGGCTGCCAGGAGTGCAGGTGAGAAGTGTTGCATCTCACCAACTGAGGAGTGAGCTGAGTGCGAGTCTTTTGGACTACCGACAAGGCTGCTCAGCCTGAGAGCGTTGTTTTAATAATCGTTAGTGGCAGGCGCAAAACCTGGGCTAGCATGCAGTCGGCGGTTCTGTGCTCTGCGTTCTCTATAAGAAAGAACCCACGAGGAAGGAACCTTTCATCGTCGTTAGGAAACCAAGCCTCGGTGCTCAACGAGGTCGTTGATGTTGTCGGTGCTTGCCCATCTGCTTATGATTGAGCAAATGATGACCAGCTCTGTTTCTCCAAGGCTTCGGCGTCCAAGATATTTTGACGGAGTATTGTGTGATGGGATACTGTGGTGTTATGGCGAGTTCTGACCATTTCAAGTAGGGACCTTACCCAAGCCAGAGGGTAGGCAAGGGTGAACATGAGGAGAGCCTCGAAAGGGGAGGCAGATTCCTTTTCAACCAGGGCTGACGTCATTCGAACAACGATTGCTCTCAACGCTTGGATACGATGCAGCATAACAAGAGCCTCAAGCGAACCAATCGTTAGCGCAAATGGGATGGGCGCCATCTGTTCTCACGTGTCAGTAGCTGACTAAGGTAGCATCAGCTTCATCTGGATTGTCATAACCCTCAAGCTTGAGACACATCGTCTCTTACCTCGACATGATCACCAACACAGGTATATTTCGACGTCTTGCAGAACCTATTGGAGCTGTCACGGAACCCCTCAAATACTGAAAGACCACAAGCGCTTATTCAAGCTGCTTATCGCCTAGGCACAAACTCTATCTACCTTAAAAGATGGATGCACGTCGGTGCCGACGTTTCATCGAACGATGTTAGGACGATCCAAACCCCTCTCAGGTCGCCGACCATTGTCTTCACAACGACCATTCTACCAGCGTTATATCAATCAATTTTGTCACCGCTAGAACCAGTCAGGCATTGGACCAATCTGTGTGTCACCTCTGAGTCTGGCGTATCTCCAAATCTGCTTGGTATCTCTTTACGCCACGTCTCGAAGTCTTCTACGAGGGACGAAATACTGGGAGAGGGGGGGGCAGAGCAAGAAGAGCCGACTCGTGTCACTCAACCTTCACTAGGTACCTACCTAGGTAGGGACGGCAGGCCTGTCATTGGAGTTTCGTACTACCCGCTCCCACTTGGTCCGACTGGCTGATGGGCTACCCGCCACCACTAGGGCGGCCGGGGTTCTGGAAGGCAGCTTGCAGCTTATCTCGAGCAATAGATTGCAGAGATCAGCAAACAGCTCCATCAAAATCGATCGCCGCTTCGGGAGGCTCCATATCTGCCAGACAGGTTTACCTGCGTGATCAAGGCTTCCCTTCTCGCAGGTGACTTGCACGCCTAGGCGGCAGTCCTAGAGAACTGAACTTGTTACTGATGGCAAGTGTCCCATTGAATCAGACGCAGTCACTGCACGCATCGTTGTCGCGCACCCCCAAAGATGCCTCAGTTGCCTCATGAATGCCAAGGTACTCATGCGTATGTATGGAAGGCGCGACAGATTAGGTTTGTACCTCCTCTCACCCAGAGTACCTTATGTATGTCTGACGGATGGGACTTTGTTTGCAGCTTATGCAACGGGAAATGCGGAGCAAACCAAACCCAAGCCCGGACACATGCAGTTGGACAAGAGAGCCGGATCTTTGTCACCTCCTGCTGTATCCAGTATGGTGGGGCTTCACGTACAGCGGTGTCTGTCGTGCGGACCTCCCATCTTCCAGTGGTGCCACTCGATCAGACGCTGCCAGGAGCCAATGCCAATGGAAGTAAATCCTTAGAGGAGCAAATTGTGTGATCACCATCTGGACAGCCTGGATGGTTCATTGCCACCCTTCTCTGGAAACGATTGACGAACTCATCGAGGCACCGAAGAACTGCCTGAGACCCTGAGCACAGCTGATAGGTATTTTAGAGTTGTGAAGCGCTACAAGCAATGGACCTGGAAAACAAGCAGCGCCTCGAATCCATGCATCAGGGTAAGTCGGGCCACACTGCGAGACAATAGGCCATGATAACGGACATGGCCGGCCGCGCCTCGACCGTACGTCTGGGGTCATGGGGGTGTCACAGCAGGGTGCTGGAGCTGAATCGGGCGTGGTTCGCAGCCATTGAGGTGACTTCTAGGAGGCGATTCACTGGTTGCGGCGTTCCTTGGCAGAGATGGAAGTCGCACACGATCGTGTATATTTCGATAGTGTGTAGGGAAGGCGAAAGCCGCACACCTCAGGTTCATGAGGCTACTAGGATGCCGATGTGCTGTAGATCATCCTCATCCAACCCTTCTCAGGCAGAACTAGACATCTCTCTATTCGTCTCACTCATTCTACTTGCAATGAACCCCGGGTATTTTACTAGAACGTCCCCTTAAAGATTTGGGTAATGTGACCGTCAGGGTTCCCTTTCCATGTCCCCAACGATGTGGTTGCCCCACGATGTCTACTACAACAGCTTCCATTAAGCTTGTTGTAAAAGGCAGGCGAAACTTTAGGAGCCGGGGCTGGCGTATGGCAGATAGCTGGTAGAGAGTGTGTGGTCACAGCGGTTTCCACATTCATCGGGATTGCCAGCGCTCCTTCCATCATCGATACTTTCCCGGCTACTGCATCCACGGCTCCTGCCTCAACAAGGAACGATGCCACAACTCCTGATACACTGGTGGCGTTCCTCTTCGGCGAAACATTTCCTCATCCCTTTTCCTCCTGCCTTCTTGCTCTACAGACATTTCCAGCACCTGCTCCCGCCTCTACCCCGCCTTTCCCTCGAATCACCAAATTCTTATCCGACCGATCTCTCCCCTCCATCTTCTAGTGTCGCCCGACCCAGGTCCTGGGATCAGCATCATCTTGCACTCTCGGTCTTCTGCATTTGACGGTTCAACTAACTCCCGTCGCCTGCAAGGTGGTTTGGCTCGTTGATGGGGAGGCAACGTCCTGATACCACCGCGGGTCTGTTTCACCTCAACACATGCCATCTTCTCCCGTCAACAGCATCATTACCGCTTTCCGTCTACTTCGACGGAGGTACCCTGTTTCTCTACCGCCCTTACCTGGAACTTGTTTATCCAAGGCAGCAATTAGACCCGGCTTCATATCTCCCGCACTTGCCCTCTACCTACCGTGTGTAGCCGGACCATCGATTCGTCAAACGTCTTCTTCCAACATCAGTACCAGCGTCTCCGCGTCGCATCGCACCAGTGTTCCGTTTGACGACGACTTACTTCTCCAACCAGTCGCCACGTTTTTGAAGGGCTCACCCTGATACTAAACGGGTCGGAGCAATCAACGAGAAAAGACAGCTCTTCGCGACTCAATCCGTCTTCATTCGGCTATCTGCGCGCCTACACCTTTCAGCCTTCCTTACCATACTCACACGCCTTCAGACACTCTCAACGTTACTTGCAGTTCTTATTACTACGATTAACACTATGTGGGAGGTGGTATGGACAGATCCCGACAAGGAGTCACGCCGGGAGCACCGTGAGAGAAAGGCAATACAGAAGGAGCAGAAGGATAAGAACCGAGCCGCTAGAAGCTCCACGTCTACCCGCAGCGTGTCCCCCTCGGACAGCAAAGCCTTTGGCTTCTTTGGATCTAAGAGCTTGAAGAGAAGCACCACCCCGAAGGCCGAGTCATCTGTACCGACACTCGCAAGCTCCACCCACGAAAGCAAAGCACAACGTGTCTCCTACCTGTCTTCAGCACCCTCCGCCGCTGCATCGAATACCGCATCGGAGCTGCTGGCGGCTCCGGTGACCTCGTCGTCGTCGGCAGATTTCTTGACTGATCAGTTCACGGAGTCGCTCCATGACTCCCCAGAATCGTCAACTCGAGGTATGTCGCTTAATACAATGTGTTCCCGACAACTCACTCGTTCAGGCCTCATTGATTCCATATTTTCGAAATGGACGGATACCTCGCTTCGACCGACTTCACCATGCAACACATCGATGACGGATTCAACCATCAAGACGGCACATTATGTCCAGACTCTCGGCCCGTCCTCCTTCATCACAAAAGATACAGAAGTCACCATTAGCCCTCGAACTCGAGAAGATGATATTGTAGGTGTGGTCTCGGAGGTCAGGATCTCGGCGGACCCGGGCAAAGATGAGCCACCAACGCCTCCTCACTCCCCAGCTACATCGTAAGTCCTCTCTCATCGACCTCTGGCATCGATTGTGGCGAGAAGTTCAGCTGACCTCGCGAAGCGCCGACAGCCCTCTGAAAATGGATGCACCCATTAGTCTTTTCCCGGGACAGTTCTCACCTCCCTCCAAAACATCGATTGCGCGTGTCCCATCCTGGGCCTCCAAGTTCAAGCCAAACAACCCCGATGCTTGGAAACCACCCGACGCCTGGGATTGTGTTCCCTCGCCCGAGACTCGTGCCTCCACATTTGAGGACATTATGGAAGATCCTATGGAAGTTGAAGAAGGAATGGGTTTGTCGCTTAACCTGAACGGAATGCAGCGTGAAGTAAAGCGCATGGCCGCCGCAAGCCCCGAGATCCGGTTTGTTCGCCTGACGGAATCCTGGGGTGTGTCAGATGATGCCAATCTCTACAAAGAGCTTGAGATGGAGAAGAAACGGTGGATGCTCTCTACGCTCGACAACCTGGATAAGGCGGTGGACCTCGACCCTACGAAACACGTCCCCTGGAAGATAGCAGCTGCCAAAGCCAAGAAAGTCCTGGCTCTGTACGAGTCGCAAGGTTTGCAGTGCTTCTGCGCCAATCTTGCCATGAGCTAATAGATGCTAGCAACCACGTCATATCTGGCGGCTCTCTATTACACCAAGAACGTTTATCACATGTCGCCCACCCCTCTATCACACAAGTTGTATCCCAACATTCATCCTGTCATGGTGCCTGCCATCTCACCATTGACATTTCCGGTGGGGACTGGCCTTTTTGGCGCGGTATACTCCCTCAGCCTTCCGTCTCTGGTTCCCTCCCCCGACGTGCCGGCCATCCTCAAAAGCGTTCACCGTTGCCTATCCATGGGCGGCACATTCCATCTAACGCTCATAGATCCACTGCCTTCGACAGTGACCTTGGGTCCGCTGCTGCGGGCATGGCTCGATGACCACCTCCTATTCAATCTTGAGCGCAACTTTCGTTGCATGAATCCGAGCAAGCTCTTCCCCATATGGCTCGCAGACGCTTCGCTCCGTGCTGAGGGCAGTACCATCACCACGGTGAAGTTCCAGGCCGTTGTGTCGCCTGGCCCTGAAGGGGCCGTGACTGAGGGACGGCGGCGGCCGGAGAAGACTGTGAAGCAGGAGCTACGTAGTCTTGTGGGACGGATGCTATGGATGGATGTCTGGAGTAATTACATCGCTGCCAACGGCTGGTGGTGGGATGATCCTGCGATTGTTCAGGAGTGTCAGCAGATGCGGACATCCTGGGAGTATTGCGTGATTGAGGCTGTCAAGGATGGCTGATGTGATACAGCCATGTGGGAGCTCGGATCACGACACGAAGTGTTGGGGCTGAGATGGACATTGGTTTGCACGAGAAAGGAGTTTGCAGGCATCGGTCGGATCGATATACCCCTGTGGAGGATGCGAAAACCTGTGATGGTGAATCAAGGCTGTAGTCTCATTATGCATATCCGACACGATGATGGTAGATGTGGTCATTGCTGCGCGTTCGAGCCTGGTAGTTCTTTACTTTCGGCCTATAATGGTCATGATTGATGTCTAATAGCTAAACGTTTTGGCGAATATTCTGACTTGTTTGGGGTGAGCAAAGCAGTATAATGATGAGGACCGTGACCAAGCCCACCAGTTTGAAGAGGGTTCAGCGAAATAAAAAGATGCCTCTGTACAAGCTCTAGCTTCTCCAATGCAGACTGGCATTTGACAACAGCGAACTAGGTACCCCGTCGAAATGGATGCTCCGAAAGAAATTCCCGCCCCTCCACTGCAACCACCTTTCTCAGCAGGTCTCAGCAGGTGAGCTCTGTCCTCGAACCTGCACTGGCTTTCATACACTACCTTACGGAAAGCTCCTGCTGGGCTCTGATTCGTTCCTCTTGGCCTTCATCCTCCCTCCGCCCCCATATGACGGCCACATGCTCAGAGAGCCGGGCGGACTCGCCAATACTTCGGGTGGCATGGTACGCAGAGGGTATGGTCTTCGTTTGGGTTAAGGAACTTATGAGTGCAGGAGGTGTTCAGTGCGCTGATGAAAGTCTCTTCGGTTCCCACCCTGGGGAGCATGGATAGAGGGCTAAAGCTTGGCTCGATTTGGGACATAAGGAGACGGTTTGTTGGAATGGCTCCTCGCCTTTATTTTCGCGCACCTGCGTGCGTGGTCCCGAGCACATCGCCATCGGTTTTCCCCTTGACGTCTTCCGGTGGGTCAGTATCCGTCACGGTAATGCCTCGGTCTGCCCGGCTCTTCCGTGCGTAGTATCGCACGATTATTCTTCCATGTCATCACTGCCGACAACCCAGGCAGTCGGATTAATGCACGGACCAGTCGATGCTGCGCCGACGAGATGCCTTTGGCAGAGCTATGAAGCCTCCACACTCACTTCTTGGCGATAGATCATGCGATGCGTGATGTCGAAGTCGCTGAATGCGATTAAATGGTCGCTTAAAAGGCGTCAACGCCCTCGAGGTACAAAATCAAACCTCGACCAAGGGACGGCCCACACCAACGGCGGCACCTTGACAGGAGGAGTCGCGGGGTAGCGTCCGCGCGCTTTGACCTCCTGATCCCCTGGGCCCCGAGTCGCGAAGGTTTGGTTCGTCTCCTTTTAACGATGTGATGGTTTGCATTGGCGCGCTCTTCGAGGTTTTCAGCTAGAGATTTGCATGTTGATCAATGGTTTGAGAGACAAGAGGCCGCTGTTGACGGGCTTGGATGACCAGCCTCTCGAATCATCTCGTCCACTGTCAAAGAAAGGCCCTGTTGAGAATATCTCAACAGCTCCTCGGGAGACCGAGTCGCGGTCACAAACGAGCAGTTAAGCTCCGACGCAGAAGCAAGCACGGTCCACTCGGAACAACGGGTTGTCAGCAATCTCATCTCCAGAACGATTGCCGTCGTTTGATCGATCATATGGGTACAGGTGACGCATGAAACAAAGGGAATTAACCCCTCCTCCGATCGTAATAATACTGCAAAGCCCTCCCCGACCGCCGTACGTCGCAACAAAGGGTATATGCCAACGCCCCAACAACATTGAAAGCCTAAACAAACTGTATACATGCCTCCCATTGCCAGCTATCGCACCGCCTACACCCTCGACATCCGGTGATTTTCGCTCGACTCTGGCCTGCTCGGCTCGCTGTGCGCCAGCTCCGTCATGCTCTCTGTCTCGTAATTCATCTTAGCCCCCCGGTCCCGGCCCCCAAGCTTGAACTGCTCCCCGCGGACGAATCCGTTGCCGCTGGTCCTGTTGTTTCGGCGTCCTAGGCTCCGCACGTCCTCCCAGAACAACTGGCATGCCTTCCACGACGTAACCATGTAGATAAGCGCGTTCCAGAATCCTTGCAGCGGCAAAACGAACGCGCTCATGTATTCGAGCACTGTGGACGAACGATGGCTGTGTACGACCGAGTAGACACGGTTTGCACTCGAGGGAATCCAGGTGATGAGCAGTGCCGTAAAAAACAAGATCGCGCACTTGGCATACGTCCACGCCGCGTTGTTCTTTTCGTAGTTGCGGCGGCGGGCGGCGGCCTGTGGGGCCGCTGTCACTGGACGGGCGCCGCCCTCTGAGTTGCTCTGGATGGGGAGCACGACATCGCCCTGGCTGTTGTGTGGTTGAGGGCCGTTCGCAGTGATGCTGACCGAGTAGGCTTCTGTATTGGGCATTCTCGGCGCCGTGGATCCGATGGCGGAGTCGCGTCGCTCCATAGGCATCAGACCAATGGCGCCCTGAGGTTGCTCGATGATTTCGTGCGTTATGCGGACTTCGGTCGTCGTCTTGACTGATGCGAACATCTCGTTGAAGTTGGCGAACCCCTCAGCGTCGTGTGAGCTGAAGTCTTGGAGCTGTTTCCGTTTGCGATAAATATCGCCCCCAGTCCGAATGTAGATGAAGAACGTGATAAGGATGACCAGCCTACAAGTCAGGTTAGACAGATGGCATATGCCCGACAAGCCGGGAGGGAAACAAACCACACGGGGCCGTAGAAAGTCAAGATGCGCCAGATCTCCCACTGCCTGGTAACCCAACACCACAGGGTGGCGTTGCCGTAGACGCGGTCACCATTGCCGTTCCTGACGAAGATGTATGTCACGGCTGGTATCAAAGGGATGCCGTAACAACAGATCATATACGGTATCTCCATTCTCCGCAGCTTCTCGGCGTCATACTTGTAGTAGAACGTCAAGTACACGTTGACGGCCATGGCAAGTGTCCAGAAAGCATCTGCGGGCATGAACCTTGGTCCAGTCAACATTGAAAGAGACGACGTGATGGATTCACGATGGACGTACATTTGAATGAGGAATGCTTGTATTTGGCAGCCGGGCGAGTCGGGCGAGCCGATGTATGACCTGGCCATCAACGTCCCAATGTTGGTGATTCCATTGCCGAACGAGGCATAGAATACCAGCCGATTGATAGGTTTGTGGAAGGCCTTGGAGGAGCAAAATGTAACTATGATGAAGAGGCATCCCAAGAGAGAAAGACAAGAGCAAACACGCTCAACAACGCTGAGCGCATCCAGGGTCTCCTCGCCCAAGTTGTTCTTCCTTGGACTGATCATTATTGTGGCTTCTGGAAATGATAAACCGCATGTGTTCGGAAAAAGAAACAGGATGACTAGCGAGGGGAAGGCGGCCAGCTAGTCGGCGCCACGGTTTCTATTCGAATACTGGCGGATTGTGAGATGACTTCCCCGAGGTTGTGCACTGGCCGAGGCTCCGGGGTAACTGGCTGATATACCACAGGTGACAGGCCCGTGAGCCGGCTGGTGGAAGGGGGAGGGGAGAAACTGGGCGATCGGACCTCGCAAGCGTCCAGGAGTCGTCAGGTCGGTCGGAGGGGATCCCTAAGCAAATGTGAGGGAACGTCCGCTGATCGCTCGCGGGAAGGGAATAGCAGCTTGTCGATCAAAAGATAATTATTGCGAGTCGGAAAAGTCACCTCATGCGGATGGACAGACATAAAGAGTCAAGTCAAGACAGTTGAGACAAGATAACCTTCAGGGGATATAACGGCAAAAGATGGCAATGAGACAGGACACACGATTCAAGTCAAGTTACCCGGCAAGATGCACTACACCTGTACAGGAGGATAATACGACGTGAGCCCTCCTTCTTGGCCTGGCCCAGGTGTTCAAGTTGGGGGAGCAGTGTGTCCGGGGTGCCATGGCGAAGGAAACTGGGGGGAGGGGGACAGTCTTACCGGGCAGACTGATGCCGCTGCAGTTCAGGACAAGGGTCCCTGGAGTCCACCTAGGATTTGTCCAATTCGATGTGCTTGGGCAACGCATGGCACGACATGGGGTGCACATGGGTGTGACCGGCGAGGGCTCGAGCTACGTCCCACCGAAGGTGGTTGAAGTCCTAACATACCGCCACGAAGTATCGTCACAGGATCTGAGGTAAAAGTAGCCAAGAACTTGATCGCAGCAGTGTCGCTTGATGTGTTGTGTCGTGTGGGTGACAATCCCTCCCAGTCACGAAACCATTGAGATGGTGAGAAACTGCTGGTTTGAGCTTAGCGTGGGGTTGCGCGGGAACACGACGATGACAATCTGCATGTAAATCCAGTACTGTTGAGGGTTTATTAGTTTTTCGAGGCGAAAAAAATCTGAAGCGGTCGGAAGATCGACCAGTGTTCCCCCTAGGGACTCAGCCTGATTCCTACCGCTAGTCGTGGCGACCGCGGCGGACAGACGGACTCGACGACTCGAGGGAGGATGCCTGTCTAGTGTCGTCCATTCTTCAGCGCACAAACAGGGGCGCAATCCCCTCGTCAAGCCACGCAGCAGGGGACAAGTCATGTGCAATCACCAACGCTGGTTTGGTATGGCCGCTCCGTGTCGGCCTCGGAACCCTCATTTAGAGTTGGTCATGGTGCCTCAGATTAATATCTGAGGCCCAAAGAGGATGGAGGCAACCAAGGAAGCATTTCGTGAGCTCCGAAGACTGAAGACGAGAATGACAAGGTGCAGCTAGCATCCAAACTTGGCGCAAGATGCTGCAAAAGATGAGACGACTGCTGAGTTGCTGAGTTGTTGAGAAAACCCTTACGCCCATGACAAGAGATGCATTTGTACACATCGCTTCGAGAAGCGGTGACGGCAGTGCAATCTTGGCCGACTATGCGTGGAAGGACAAAGACTGACGACAAGCGATATTTGCTACCGAGGAGGACCCTTCACGAAGCTGCCAAGGTTCCCGTATGAAGGATCTCGTAGGCAGGCAGGTCTGGACCTTAGGCGGAGAAGGATCTCGAAAAGGGGATGGCGGCAGAATTGGTTGCATCGTCCACGTGGAGGGCGCCACAGGATGGCTAGCGGTAGTGCTGGATTGTTTGAAATGGCCGGAACAGTATCGCTGATGCAGCTATCTTGCTTGGGCCCTCGCTTGCGACTCTTCTGATTCCTTCTTCAAGTGGCTGGCTGTGAGGCGACGATGTCCTTGGGAATTGAGCTGGCTATTGGCTGCGTTGAAGGGGGGCGAAAGCGCTTCTCGCCTTGCCGAAATGGTCATTCCGCCGGACGTTGGCGCAGGGGAAGGTGACCAGTCGTCCGACCATGCGTGAGGGTTGATAAAGCCGTCTAGGCGGAACGCCACAGGCGTCGACGATGACAAGACTGGATGAAGTTTGTCGAGGAGCCAGCAGGCTCAAGGTGTCGATTCGTTCCTGGTTCAGCCAGGTCACTTACCATCCCCAACCCAAGTGCGGTTGACGCAATAGCGTCTTAGTCTCCAGGGTGTGTCGCTCCTTGGTGCGTGGGAGGAATCTGTTGTAGAAGATCGATTGGGGTGACGAACCTCGCTCGCCAGGTTCCAGTTGGAGTTCCACCTCCAGGGGATCGGTCGATGTGGTGGAAGGGGAAGAAGGAGCAGGGAACATGCTGCGGGGTCCAAGGTTGGGTCTGGCAGTTGGGTCTGGCAATTGGGGGGGCAAGGAGCTGAAGCTGGGCAAGCTGGGGAAAGTGGAGGTGTGAGTGGTACTTAGTCGTATCCACAGGAGCTGGCCTGCCCTGCCCTGGCCTGGCAAGCCTGGCTGGGTAGGTATTGCGGGTACGTACCTGATCGAATCACGTTGAGGCAAGTTCTGCCCCGACTTCCTTCCCTCGCCTTGCTTGCTTGCTGTACCTGCATCCATCGTGGCCACAGACAAACGTCCTCATTTCCGTTGCCCTCAAACTCCAAACATGCCCCCTCTTTCACACAGTAAAGTCCAAAAGGCTGCAGACCATCTCACAAGGAGATACTCGATCTTCCCCAGTCTGTCACTTGTGATATTCCCTCGGAAGAAGCCCTCTCCTCCGCCGCCTTAGCTGCCCTGGCCGTTCGATTTCGGACATGATCTGCTTGACTGTGGTTTCGATATCTTATCGGTCATCAGGGCTGGCATAATCTCCTAGGCATGATTCTTGGACGCATAAAATTGGATGGCCTTGCAGGACCTGGGTTCTTCAAGGAGACGTTCGGCAGCGCGATCTCATCCAAAGCGTCGGATCCTTCATCAAAGAACCAAGCCTCAAAACCACGAGTCACGCCAAGCAGGACACGAGGCGCCGTGAACATGCACCTCGCCATAGGTCATCGCAGGAGGATGTAAGTCCAGTGGCCACCGCCTGACGCTTCGATCATTTAAGTCCCACACCCCCAACTCCGCGCCCCCCCAACTCCGCGCACCAATTCTACCCACTTTCAACACCCGAAAATCGGCCCCCTAACAGCACGTATATCGCGATATTTTACCTACCCCTCGTCTGACAGTTACGCTAACTATATTATCAGATTTAGAATGAAGAGCTATACTAAAGAAGACGTCTTAAACGCGCTTTAGGCTATTAGTGATAGCTGCTCGACGCGTAAGGCCTCGCGTAACTGGAATGTTCCCGCTATAACGCTTCGAGGGAGACTTAAGGGCGTAATAACGATCCGTAAGGTAAAGGCTCCCTATTAGAGGCTTAGTTAGGTTCAGGAATAGTACCTAGCCCGTTAGATCGTTAAATAAGGCGCCCTAGGGTTCGCCCTTTTATACTCTTAAGTCCTCGACTTCGTACGCTGGATCCTCCTCGCTTAAGGGGACGATATTCCCTTTAGGAGGTATTAGATAGAAGGCTTTAAGTAGCGAAATCCCTCTATTACGACCCTCCTAGGTAAGCGAATAGAAGCTAGCCGTATTAAGGGCGTTACTACTTAATATCTTAAGGATTTCTTCCTTCTATTTAATACCCCTAATATTAAGGCTATCCCTCCGTACCTACGATTTAATATAGACGAGACGGGTATTATAGAGGGTATAGGAATTAACGGCCTAGTTCTAGGCTAGGCAGGGCATCGGAAATACTATATATAGACGGCCGATTTACGCTCCTAGACTACTATTATTAAGTACGTATCTACTATAGGCGAGGCCCTCCCTCCCCTTATTATTTTTAGGGGGAAAACGCTCTAATAGTAGTAGTTCCCCGAGGCCCTCGATAACTTTAGTAATTAGAAGTTCGCTATAATAGTTAACGGGTAGACGAATAATATAATAGGCCTCGAGTAGCTTACGAAGATCTTTATCCCTTAGATACGGGCTAAGGCCCTTAAGCTTAAGTCTCCTCGCCTCCTTATAATAGATAGCTATAAGAGTTACGTATCTAACGACTTCTTATAGGAGTACTTTTAAGAGAATATCCTCCTTATCTTCCTACCCCCGTATTCGAGCTATATTACGTAGCCTCTTAACCTCTCTATATTCAGCCCCCTTAAGACGGTATATAGGAAGTATCTTAAGAGCGTAGTTTACCTCCTCGATACGTCGCCTATTAGTAAACGGAACTTCCTCCTCTACTATTAGAAGGCTAGGCGTAATACTATTATATATAGTAATATTATAAGTAGATAGCGTAGAACTAGCCTATAGCCGGTAAGTTTACTTCGGCCTCTCTTAAGCTCTTAGATAATAGACGAGGGCTATCCTATATACCTAGAAACCCCTTAGAAGCGGCAGAAATATATAGACTTTACCTCATAAACGCCGCGAGGGGCGAAGGATCTACGGTTAGGCTATTCCACGCTATCTCGGATCTATATAATACTAAGGGCCTCGGTACGAGCTACGCGGCGCCTGTTTATAAAGGCAGGGAAGTCTCTGGATATTAAGGATATATAAATAGTAAAAGTAGGCCTCCGAATAGCTTAATTAAGCGCTTAACTAGAGGCATATAAGCCCTATAGGAAGACGAGGGTGGCCTAGGAGCCTAACTCGAGGTTCACTAATATCTAGGCTATTAAGGCCGCTCAATTAAAGGCGCAGGCCCTCTTCACACCGTCAGTAACGCCTGTTAAGCATTAGGAAGCTGAGTTTGAGTCTTAGTACTCGGAATTTCTATTGGAATAAGCCCTGTTGGGTGAGTAATTGATATTATCTGCTGTTCTGCGCTGCTGTTCGTTCGTCGATTTTGGTGCGCGGTGTTTGGGGGGGCGCGGAGTTGGGGGTGTGGGACTTACCTGCCAAGACCATTGCTCGCTTGCCAACCTCCTCATCCAAACGACAAGGGGTTTGTCTGTGCGCTCCCTACCTATATCGCCAGGGTTCATTTAGCCTTTTGACAGAAGCCTCTCGTGGCTGGTCACCCCTCTCCAGACCTACCAAACTGGACTGGACCAACTTTTCAGCAAGCCACAACCTTCGTCGACGAAGATCTAACCTGTAGAGTAAAGTCAACGGCATGCTATGCGGACATAACATCACCAAGAAGGCTAGTCAAGTGACCTCGTCCCATGCCGTACTTTCACGTGGCAGCCAGGCGAAACCGGTTCTCGAGCTGACCAATGCACTCACTAGGGCCCTTGCCGTCTTCGTGTCATACATTGTCCGACGAGATCCAACCAGTGTCATGGAGCCAAGGCGGCCGATAGTCGTTCGTCCTATCACTTGCTGATGACATGGATGTATCTTGCCTAGCCTGCTTCAAGATGGAAGGGGCAGGTAGAGCCACAGCTCCTGCGGAAGGCCCCCTCGTGGCTATTGAACCATCATGCCGAATACCTCGGTGGCACTCAATCTTATGCGATCGCGACTGACCGTCGTCATGGTCGAATGATCCAGCTGGAGTGCCTCTGCAGTAAGTCGCCGGATCGTGTTGCGGCCATATCTTCTGGAATGAGAATTCTCCAGTCAATTACTATGTATCCGTTCTTGACTTGACAATGACAGCCACTACTTTGACTAGTAAGCTCCGTATTCAGAGCAGATTCAACTGTGTTGTCGTTGTCATCGAGGATGCCGGAAGGAGGCTTGGAAGAAAGCACGTGTGGTTTTTAGAATTATCATCAGAGTCCGATGGGCTCATGGATGATTTGCTGTCTGGAATTTGGTGGCAGAATCCATCTTGGGCCGAAAACACACAGCCATTACTGGCCTGCCATGTGGTGGAATCCATGGATAAAGATGTTTCTGGACCAGGTATCTTGTATGACCTAACCGCTATAGCCTTTTTCGTTAACAAAGCTAAGGCTGCCAAAACAGGTGGTCTCACAACCCCTGGGTCCGCAAAAAGATTATTGAAAGCATCGACCCGGTTGGAATGTTCTTTATTTGCGACTGATCAGCTGTGTGTTAGGTGTTAGGATGTACATGTACAGGCCGCGAGAACCCTCGCGATGCATTCGACTTCCACATTCTACCTCTCCCTGTGTCTTTGAGGATATCTCATTCTGACACAAAGTGACATGCTTGGTCTATTAAGGCGACCACGGCCAGTATGATGATTTGTCGATATACTACAATCATTGACTAGGCAGTGGCGAGAGCAAACCTGATGCTGTCCGAGAACACCGCCCTCATATTCAGACCAACTGCCCATATATTCACCATTCCTCACTATCCACCTAATGTCGCCCCGATCACGCTCCTTTAGAAACCGGGTCACCACCAGTCTCGTTCTAGGTCAACCTACAAGCAGAACACAGGGTCATGAGACCAGTCGAGCACAGCGAAACCCACTTCAACACCAGCGTCGCCACGAAAGGAGACAGAATGAAGGGGGGGTGATCCACAGCCATGGATCCGGCCGGACACGGCCGAGACGCAGCAAATTATCGGTTTCATCGAGGCCAGATGCCGATGACGATGCCGATTCGGACGGTGATATGCCTATGGCCCCCATGCTCCCGACTCCTCCGCCATCAGACCGCTTAGAGCAGCCGCGGCACGAATGTCTCCCTGGCCTGATACCCCGCCGTGCTCGCGAGCAACGAAACGAACGTCGTGACAACCGCGAGGCCAGACACAGCCATAGTGACCACCGGCAAGAGCACGCGCCCCGTAACGCCCGACCAAGAGATTGCTCGCCCAACCTCTATGTCCACGCAAAGCTGGACGGCGAGCGGGCACGTATGCACCGCCGCAACGTCCAGTTGAAAAGTGAGCTGAGCAGGCTTGTCCTCCAGGCGCGGTGGGTTCTCGACGACTGGGCTGAAGACGTGCAGGCGCAGGAGTGGCAGCCGGAGCCGATGGACTGGCAGCCTGAGCCATTGATTTTGGTGCGGATGTGTGAAGGGGCGGGACTCGGACTGGAGCTCGGGACGGGGACTTGGGAGCGAAGCGGATGGCAGCAGAGCGCTATTGAGTCCGGGCCGAACGTGATAATGGGCTGGGGGCTTGGGTTTGGCTTCAAGGATGATATCTCCTGATGAGAAAGGGATATATATGTCCTCGGTCAAATTATCAGAAATGTCCCTGTAGGATCCAGTGACGCTGGCGGCTGATGGAAAGCTCTCACCAGCAAGGCCTGCTAAGCTTCCATGCGGCACGCCCGGGGTCGCCAGACATATATCGTTGATGCTAAGGTAGAATGAAAGGTCGTCGTGGTATCCGGGAACCTCCTCGGGCGTGTGGCGACGAACTGGAAGATGACAATTTTCCTGCGGTCAGTCGTCACTTCATAGAGGCAGCAGCCACATATTAAATGCTTAAACGTCTTGAATTCGGCTGAAATTTAGCTGAACGAGACAATCCTAAAACCTTACAACGCCTGCCCTTTGGTGAAGCCCAACCGACCCAAGTAACCGAGAACGCAAGAAAGCCGAACATCGTGGGAATCTCGCATGTCATGTACAAGTCAACAGCTCGCCCCGCACGCAACCCTGCGCATCACACATCACACCAGCTTATTTTCCGTAACGGTTGTACTCGGCAGCGACCAAGCAATGGTCACGCTCGAAAGGCTCTGCGCGGGTCGTTAGTCAAGGTACGTCGCGTGCCAGATCGGAGTAAGACTTACCAAGCGTCAGCTGCTCCTTGGGGGTAATGCGCTCCGCACGGAGCTTCTCGACCTCCTGAGCGAAGACCTTGGCGGGAGGGGCCGTGGAGTCGATACAGTTGGCCTTGATGGAGATGAGGATACCACCACCGACCTTCAGGAAGTGGTGTGCGTTCATGGCGACAATACGGGCCTGGTCGGGCTGGGCCACATCGGCGAAGATGCAGTCGACCATGGGCATGATCATGCGGTACTTGAGGGGCTGACGGGCGTCTTCGACAATGGGAACGACGTTGGTGCGCTTGGAGGCCATGCCGATCAGGTCGCGACCAGAGCGGGGGGAGAACTCGACGGCGTAAACGAAACCGGTAGGGCCGACGATATCGGCAACGTGGGAGACGGAGGTACCGGAGGCACCACCGAGGTAGAGAACCTTGGAGCCGGGGCCGAAGTACATCCTGTCGAGACCACCGATGACACCGGCTGCGAGCTTCGAACGGAAGGGGTTCCAGACACGGTACTCGATCTTGGTGTTGGTGGTGGTGCCGTCCTCGTTGGTTACAGGGTTGTCGATGGAGACACGCTTCTCGCCGTAGACGGACTCGCCAGGAGTAAGGTTGCGGGTCGCAATGGCGTCCTCCTTGCCGCGGACGACGAAGATGCCCTCGTGACGATGGGGCTCCTGATACTCGGGTTAGCACAGCACGGTAAGCTCCGATTGACGAGCTCAACATACGACAATGACCTTCTGGCCTCCCTTCTGGCCACCGGCAGCGCCGCCACGGCCACCCCTGGGCTTGCCAACACCACCACGGCCGCGACCACCACCTCCACGACCACCACGATCGCCGAAGCCTCCACGACCGCCGCCGCGACCACCGAAGCCACCGCGACCACCACCTCCGCGGCCACCACGATCACCAAAACCACCACGGCCGCCACCACGACCGCCGCGGTCACCACCGCCGAAACCGCCACGGCCACCGCCTCGGAAAGGAGCCATCTCTGTTGTAGTAAGGGATTGGTAGAAGTAGCTTCAAAAGGATGTCGAGATCTCAACACCTCTAAGTTCGTCCGTATGAATTGAGGGGAGAGGACGAAGGTGGTGGATCTTGTCGTACTGCGGACAGGCTGCTACAGATAACAATCCGGCGGGTGAAATTTTTCTCTAGAACTTTTTCTTGTCGGAGCTGCAAAGAGGTCGAGAGCTCGGACCAAGCTCCATGCAGAATCCGAAAATGGTGGGACTACACCTTGATTGGCCTGGTCGGAGACGTGATTTTCCAGGGCCGTGATAAGATAAGGCGCCACGCACAAACACAGAAGTGGAGCGCAAAATCAATTTTCTTTGGCCCCAAGCCCAAAAGGTGCCAGCTCGTTTCCCCCTCTCAAAAAGCACCACAGCAGTCATAGGGTAGAGCCCTACAGTCCAAGTTGCACCCTTCCTGATTCGGTAAGCGAACCAACCAGCCCCGGCAGAGCAGAGCAGGTCCATCAAGCAACTTTTGAAATCTTCCTAACCTCAACGCCCAGTCCACCAAACCGAACCGACGACGACCATCACCTCACCCAGCAATCACGATGGTGAGTGCCTCCCCAAATCCGACCGATCATCGACTTGCCGCTGTCAAATATCCTACATTCCCGAAGGGCCTTGCGTGCCTGCCGCAACTCAAGACCGCGGGGTCGAAGACATGGAAATTTCGGCTGGCAGATCGACGAATTGGGAGGAAACAAAATACCAACTGGCTGAGGTGGAGGGGCTGACACGGTTGCATCAAATAGGTTCGATACGCCGCCACCGAGATCGCGCCCGCGAAGTCGGCCCGCGCCCGCGGTGCCTACCTCCGTGTGTCCTTCAAGAACACCCGCGAGACCGCCCAGGCCATCAACGGCTGGAAGCTGGAGCGCGCCCTGACCTTCCTCGAGAACGTCAGGACGAAGACTGAGGCCGTCCCCATGCGCCGCTACGCCGGCTCTACCGGCCGCACCGCCCAGGGTACGTCCTCGACGGTTTTCGATCCGTTCGACTTCGACGCGCGTGGAAGACTTGGGTTCTGCTTGGAGGTGAAAGGAGCAGCGAGCAGACCTTGAGACAACACCTGCGACAAGCAACGGGTCAATTTGCCGCCAAGACGAACAATCGCTAACCCTCGTCCAGGCAAGCAGTTCGGTGTCTCCAAGGCCCGCTGGCCCGTCAAGTCCGCCGACTTCCTTCTCGGCCTCCTCCGCAACGCTCAGTCCAACGCCGACGCCAAGGGCCTCGACACCGGCAACCTCGTCGTCAAGCACATCCAGGTCAACCAGGCCCCTAAGCAGCGCAGGCGCACGTACCGTGCCCACGGTCGCGTATGTTCACCCCCGAGTCATCCCAACTGAGGCCCAATAACAACGAAACTAACCCTCGCATCCAGATCAACCCCTACATGTCCAACCCCTGCCACATCGAGCTCATCCTCACCGAGGGCGAGGAGGTCGTTCAGAAGTCCGAGGCTGTTGTCGGCCGTGAGCACCTCTCCTCCAGGCAGCGTGGTGTCCGCGCCCGCAAGGCCATTACCTCCGCCTAAGTGACTTGATCTCCCCCACACATCATCTCTCTTGGAAGGCCTGGAGGTTTCTGCCCGGTCAGGTTTTAGACACGCGAAAGGCAGAAGCCCGGGTTCGAGGCAGCGGAACTGGGCGGGCGTCGGTCGGGCGGGAAACGAATTGCGAAGGATGCATATGGCCCCCCCCCCTATGTGTTGCGGCTTTCTTTCACGTTCATTTGCTATGGTGTACTGGGAAAGGCTATGGTGATTCATGGCATTTTAGGGATTGGCATGCGACAGACAAAAAAATGCTCGTTTTCCGAGAGGGCTCTCCGAAATACACTAAAGGCAAATGAATCATGACTGGCTGTCTGTCTCCGTGTTGTGATCAAACGAGCTCTTTACGGAAACCATTACAATCTGCGCCTGCACAGGCCGACGACAGGTTGCTTCATGAACTGCTGCTATCCGCTCATGTAATTGTCTAGGAATACATCGACAGTGGCCAGACACCACCAATCACGATCCACGTGCGAGACCGATATGGCAATACTCAAGCGACTGACTGGTCATGAAAGATGACGTCTACACAAAAGACAACCGAGCCTCATCGGTATTTCGGTTTCGCGGACATGTCGCACCCCACGAGGACAAGTGACGACAAGCATCTCCCCCAGCACCCACTAAACCGGAAGCGCGCACGCCTTGGCGTCCCGTCCGGCGTACATCGGGCTAGACAGGGCCAGGGTTGACAGAGACAAGACAAGAACCGCAATGCCATGATGTATTTTTTTGTTTTTTCATGTTTAGTTTTGACTGTTACTCTTTAGGCTCTAGCCGACAATCGCACTTGCGCATCTCGCAAAATGAACGGCAGGAACAGGCGAAATTATACTGCCTTCGCGTCAGACGATGCAGCCTCTCGAGTTCCGCTCCCTTGCGTATGTTCATACAGTCAACCCACGCACCATAAAGGGGCATTCAAGCCTTATGAGCTCCGAGGCAGCCCCTGCTTGTGTAGCCTTTCCAAATGCCGGATTTCCTCCGAAGCTCCTGCCATAAGCCGGGCTTGGTCCAGTACTCGTCGTAGGGAATAGCCGGTGTGCATCTTAGTCATGCGTCTTCTCGTCGAAATCGAAATGAAGTTCGTCGTCGGAGTCAGCATTCGTCACGTTGTGCCCGCCTCTTATTCCTCCAATATACTGGAAGGAGCCAAGTCCGAGCAGTTCGTGCTCATCGTCATCCTCGTCGGCATCGACAAAGTAACTGAATGCACCAAGCGTCACTTCGTCCTCGCCTCCTGGATCCGTGTGCAGATCGTTCTGTGAGTGCTCGACCCCAAGCAACGGATTCTCCGCGCAGAGACCATGTGACTCCATGACGTTGCGGTGTGTGGTTCTGGAGCACTCCTACAGCCCCTCGGGAGACGTAGGCTCGAGTCCTCGGATAACTCCGCTGAAACGGCCACGTCCGGGTTCCTGGATACCGTCCATCTGCGCATCCCTAATTTTATCGGCATCGTAGACACTTAGCCACCCCTGCGTCATGTCCCACGTGGTCGAAAAGTGAAGCTCGTCCTCCACGGGTAGCCTGTTGACGATTTTGGCAATGCCGTAGTCGTTACAGACCTGCATATAGCCCTCTAGCTCCTTAGCCCGTATAGAAACATCCATGTCCAGCCAGGGTTCTTCGTTCTCAATTGGCGTAATGGTGTTGACCTCCACGTGTCGAACGTAACCGCATGACTTGAAAGATATCCCCGTTAACTTGTAGTCGCCCCTCTTGCGTTCTTTCGCAAACTCGTGCCCCTCGGGCAGCCACGCACGAATCTTCGACCCAGACGCTCTAATCTGCTGGGTGTGCAGCTGGTTCGCTACCATGTCCTCTACCGTCGCCCCTGGTGTGAAGTGGTTGATAAACCCTGCCCACGACATCTGGCTAGGAAGATGAAAACTGCTGTTCGGCTCAACAGTCTCGACACCATTATCGGAATCTGAATCTTCGCTTTCAATCTCAGTCACTTCGAGCGCTACAACTGGGGCTGGAATAATCGCATGGTTGTTGGCAGCAGCTACCGCGATTGACCCGAAAACAACAACTGGCTGGAAAGGAGCCTGCAACTGCGACAAAGTCGTCATTGGCCCGGTTGGGGTAGGTGTCATTCGTAGAGGACCAGTCAAAGAGATGCTCTCGAATTCAAGCGTTTGAAGAGAGTTGAGAGCCATGGTGCGGATGACTTGGTTCAAGACATGAGGAGTGACATAACAGTTCTTCAAGGAGAAGTGACGAATGTGAGGCAACGAAAGCAGCGGGCCACCGATGGCCGTGTAAGGCTCGAACATGGCGCTGGGAGAGCAGAAAGGCGCGGGTAGGACGTTGTTGTTCCGTTGGTAGACACCAGGCGCGAATTCACCACCGCAGATCCACTCGAAGTGGAAAGATGTAATGTTTCGTTGGGAAGATATGTAGTCTGAAAGCAATCCAAACACCCGATTGACAGCCATGAGTGGAGAGACCATCGTCTCCTGCACCTGGTATCCCGGGGGGGGCTTGGAAATGGCGCGCCAATCCGGGACGACAGCGAGTGTCAAGTTCTGCAGGGTGGACAAGCTGTCCCAAAGGTCGTGCCTTTGTAGCATGTTGATATGACTGCTGGGAATTTTGGCGATAGTCAGAGACGTCAGCGAACTGAAACGGTCTGCTCGCGAGTGATCTAGAATGGCGATAACGTAAGACTGAATAAGGGCTCTATGCGCCCAGTCCATCTCAAGGATCATCTCGCGCTGGCCCTTCGTTAATTCCTTGGGACGTAGAGGATACTGGCCCGGGGGATTACCCCAACGTTGCTGAAGAGTGGGATGTCTTTGCGTGTCCTCCGGATTGGAAGCACCCGTTGTCGCTTCTGACAGGAGGTCGGGGATTGTCGGGGCCGTCGGCCCCGGCGTAGGCGTGATCCTCTCATCGAACTCAATGGCAGAGAGAGTGGCACCCTCAGTGTCCAGTAAAGTCTCAATCGCGTCCGGGGTTTGTGCTTCGGTAAAGCCAGCTCGCCTGACCATAGATTCGAGGACGCTGAGCTTGGTATCTCTGGGGCCCTGAACAGCAGTTCTCCTCGAACTTTGCTCCGGCAGCTGACGGGAACCATAGGATATGTTGCGAAGGCCAAAGACGGGATGTGGTGGAGGTAACGTGCGGGTGTCTCGGTCTGGACCACAAAGGTAACCCAGACCAGCGTCGCAGCTCAGGCCAAGATCCTTGACTTGAGTCAGACTGATCAGAGCTTCTTTTAGACGCAGGATCTCGTCGGCTGTGTCTTCCAGGTTTTCAATCTCGGTGTAGCGAGCGTAAGAGCTACTGGGCCAGCGATAGATGCCCCAGTAGGTGGGAATGGCCTGCTGGATGGTCTTGACGGGAGGGTAGGCAAGATGGTCTTCACTGATTTCGAGAGAGAGGGCAAAGCGCACAATGTGATGGCCAAAAGATTGAAAGATGCGCATGCCGTTTGTTAGAATGCTGTCGGCATGTGAGAGGGTTTGTGTAACTGCCTCATGATCGCTGCATCGTACTTCTGCTTCGTTGCTCTGGACCGCGTACAGCTCTGCGTGGAAAGGGACGACGACGTTGCGGAAGTACTGGGAGGCTAATTTGAGCTCGAATTCCTTGTTGACAACCCGTAAACTTTCGACATCAGATCTCGAGAGGTAGGAGGTGATTATGGTGAAGAGCTCCACGGGAATCCGTTCTGCGGGCCATGTGAGGGGCCGAGGAGCACTCGCGTAGTGGCTTTGGGGGTCGTCTGGAAGCCATCGGCGTAGCTTATGCAGGAACGCGGATTTACCAGGCCGGCGAGTCGACGATCGCCATGGTCGATGGCCCGGCATGTTGAGGAGTTGCCGAAACCCGGCTTGTTTTTGGCCCAGTGACGCGGGGACGATTGTGGAGGATTGGGGAGCGCTATTGTAATTGTTGATGGCAGGTAGGGTGAGTGGCCGACATTGTTTTTGGGAAGCAACGTCGGTTCAATGCTACCTGAAGCATATCGTTCCTCCGCGACGAGATTGTCGCGATCTTTTGTAGCATGCAAGATGAAGGTGGTCGAGACGCAGGTCCCGCAATGGGGGCAGGGAAAGAAAAGCGATGGGACATGTCATTCAGGTTGCCGACACAGCTCGTCGATCTACCTAACTCACAGTACCTGTGACCTTAGAGTTCAGGGCACTTCCATAAATTTCTTATCGTTATCAAATCCTTGCCTTTAGATGCCGTTCATTGGCGTTGAAGATCAGTGCCTGGACCACCTGGACCACCAAGTAGAGGGGCCCGGATGTCGTCAGCGGGGTACTGCCAGGTCGATCCTAAATAAATGGGGTCCCGAACTCAACTGTTTTGCAGGGACTGCCCACCAACACCATCGTCCCGTGTCATGTCCACCTCCAGAGCTCAACACCATCCATCTCGAAGAGGAGATTAGGGAAGAAAGTCGAATTCGACTTCGAGTATTCCACCCTGAGACGACAACTGCTGAGACAAGGACTGCCTGGAGCATGGGGAAACTGTCACAGGATGGATCCGCACAATGAGGACCAATACAGGTTGGCAATTAAGTAAGTACCGTAGCTACCATCGGAAGATGCACCTGCCATTACCAATGCCATCGCACCCACAAATGCTACCAACAACCCTACAATGACGTTTTCGCAACCGGTTACGAGCAAAGTGGAAGGAAACACGAACGACTTTGCACAACACATTCTTAGTCTTCGTCCTCATCAGAATCCTCCGGGGCAGGACCCGCATAGAACCAGTACCTAAGAATCACATTAGCATTCCACCAAACTCGTACTGTAGCAGCAAAGACGAAGAGAACTCACGCAGCAGCATACTGCACCTGGAAGCTCTCAGGCTGCTCAGCACACGAGCTCGGCGCGCTGCCGCCGGCCGTGGTGAGACGGTACACCTCCTGGATGTCGCCCGCTGTCCTGCCGTCCTTGGTCACGAGCTTCAGCCACGGCACAGCCTTCTCGCCCCTCTGGCCCAAGGCTGCGACACCGGGCGCCGGCGTCGACGAGTTCAGTCCGCAGTAGGTGTCGCCGATCTCGCGGTCCCCGTCGTGGATGTGGAAGTACGGTGTCTTGGCGTCGTAGAAGAAGTGGTCTCCCGCGAAGACGGCGTTGCTGGGTCCGAGGCGGTGGTTGTTGGCGCCGGGGAGAAGGGGCTCGGTGGAGAGGTTGAACTGCATCGAGACCTTGGGGATCAGGGCGAGGAGGTCGGGATAGGCGACGGCAATGCAGCTGACGTTGAATAGGGAGGCTACGGCGCCGGCGGGCTGGGGGGTGGCGGTCGCGTTGCCGGCGTCGCAGGTGTAGTTCTGGGTGCCGCGGCCAACGGCGACATGCTTGAGGGTTAGGCCCTCAGAGACGGGGGGGAGAGGCTCGGGGGCTGACAGGGTCTGTCAGTGCGTGTGCCCGGGCAGGGTGCATGTCATGGGCACTCACCGGTGGGCATCCTGGCTTGCGAGAGGTCGCACGAGGGGGTGAGTGAGGTGTAGCGGCTGGCCTGGACCTTGGACGCGAGGAGGGTGAAATACTCGGACATGGCTTCCATGCTACGTGGCGCCGTGTTGTCGCCTTCGAGCTCAGGGTATCGGGGCGCGGCAAAGGCCGAGGCCGCCAACGCCGGCGCGAGCAACGCTGAGAAACGCATATCTGACGTCTGGCTGGGAGACTTGGAAGTTTGGAGGTGTGTTACAGTCGTAGGTCCGGCGAGAGCAATTGATGGTGGGTAATCAGAAACGCTGTCGAATCCGAGGAAGGAAACCCAAAGAACCAGATGTTGAGAGTTGAGAGAAGGAAATAGACGAATGAAACCGAAAGAAAGAAAAGGTTCCAGCCTCTTGATATGGAAACGAGCTGCGAAGTTGAACAAGATCGAGCGCAGTCCATGATCGCCGTTGTGTAGCATGGCCGCCCTCGTCTATTATAACACGTTCCACGACGCACGAAGCGGGAAGGAGACCAAAACTGACACCTCGACTCGGCGGCAGCGCATCTCCGGGATACGAGCCAGCCAGAGCGCTCTCCCACCCACCTCCTCTGCAGAGACCCTTAAACGAGCAGGGGTTCCATGGAACAGGAGGGCTTGACGGGTGGTGGATGTTCGTCCGGAGGGACCAAGATGTGCCACGGCGGGTGCTGGGGGGAATCGATCGCTGGGCCGGGGGTCCGCTGAGTGGCTGGGCGATCATCGCCGGCTTGGGATGCAAGCGCTCGGGCGGCAAGGCGTGTGGGTCGCCGTGCTGGCTTTGGCGTGGATTTTGAGATGGGAAAGCGAATAGATGCATCTATTCTGGGGCGCATTCTATTGTACAGAGATGTTTGGAAGCTGTCAAGTTCGGTCGAAGCGAGCAATTGCATCATTGAGAAGTGTCTCGTGTGAATGAAAGTAATAGGTCATCTCTGATGAGCTTCAAGCTTCTTTGTCGAAAGGAGGAGCCTATGTTGTCCGAACCGATTTTATTTCATGTCACATACAAGTATGAGATCAAGTGCCAAAAATGGGCTGATCACACCTCGAGCCAAGATTCTAGATCTCAGTCTTCAAGATACAGCCCAGATCTCTCTCCAACATCGTTCAACTAGCCACGCATCTAAGCCATCCCGCTGCTGTAGAACACAACACCAGGCGTCTATCCCACCCTCCCAAAAATAGCTGACATCCATGGTGAGCCCTTGATTGGCCACGAGCTTCGCACAACACAGGTACAGCCCACACCCCAATGTCCAAGTACCGGACACGGCAATGTAGGGCACATCAAAGGTGCCTTCCCATTGGGCGGGACGTCTCGACGCGCTTTCGTGCCCCCAGTTGGCCGCGCAAAACGGTCGGCGGCAAGCTATTATTTCGCATGAAAGTCTTTGTTCGGACTTGGCTTTATTAAAGGTGTTGAGATGTCCTTGGCTGATATCTGTTCAATTGGTGGCTTTCCAAACATAGCATGACATTCGTTCTCTGTGCCAAAGAGTACTGAACACGACAGAACGTAGAGGACAGCTTCTTGCCCACGTCCAAAGTCGACGACATGGTTCGATCCATATAATGAATAGTACGGCACATGAATCCCTGCAATGTCGATGATTGACCGACCCTGCTATTGTATACGCTAGATAACGCGCCTTGGCTCCAACGATCAAGTAAATCCACTTCTGGTGGCCCTAGTCGTACGATCCGGCTGCACGGAAGCAGGGCCGTATCGTGGCGAACCTCCCGAAATCATCCAGCCGCCGAAGCTCAACACCAACCTGCCGCGCGCCGCGAAAGAGGGGGGGGGGGGAGATGATGCCGCGCGGCGCTTGCAGGCCGCTCCGCCCGCACAATCAGCGACATCATCGAGGACCCTTCGTCTCTCACTGAGGCCAGTCTTTATCGCCCGCTGCCCCTCCGTCGACAACCCCTCCCACCACCGGGCCGCCCACAGCCGAGTTCGTCATGGCCGTGTAGTGGTGGTCGACATCTGCCGTGACCAGCCAGTACATCGATATGAAGACCAGCAGGTGAAGTGCCGCGCAATATGATGCAAACAGGTTTCTGCTCGTACGCGTCGCGAGAACCATCCGCGTGATCGTGTATACCATGCGCTCCGGCAAGCTCATCCGCTTATACGCTCTCGCTGATTCTCGTCCGCGGAATTGCGCAAACGGTGATATGTTTGACTCATACGCCTTCTGATACCTGTCCATGGCTATGCCTGGTGTACCGGAGCCTGCGATAGGTACCGTCGAGGGATTGGGGTTTGAGCCAAAGGCCGCCGATGATGACGCCGCCGATGAACCAGACCGGTTATACGTCGACACGTATCTTGTCTTCTCGTACAGATTCAGGTTGTCCTTCTGCAGGGAGGCAATTTCCTGCCTCAGCTGTGACACAGTCCGATGAGTTTCTGAAAGCTCACCCTCCAGTTGTGCGTTCTTCTTCTTGAATCGATCACGCTGCGCCGTGACCATGGGCAGAATGCCTGAACCGCCTCCCATGGGTTCGCCGGCTCCCACGCGTGGATCGATGCCGCTGATGATGGACGAGGTCGGGGAAATCCTTCCACCGCCCCTCCTGCCTAGAGCCACGGACGGCGCGTATCGGCTCATCGCCACAGAAGCGCCAGATGGGAAGGCATTGGTTGACTCAGACTGAACGTCGGCCAGGTCGTTCTCAAGCTTCTCATTCAGGTTCTGTGACCTTTCTAGGTCAGCGTTGGTCCGAGACAGTTCCTCCTGGAGGTCCTGCAGCTTGGACTGAAGGTCCTGGTGAGAGACTCGGAGAATCGTCAACTCATCACCAAGCTTCTTATTGCGCGCCAGCAAGAGCTTCTCGAGGGTGTCACTCCCCGTCTTGGTTGCGGAACCGTCCTCGCTAGTTGCCTCTCCAACGTCGTCGTCATCATCGCCCGTTGCGAACTCGATGCTCTTCAAGACCTCGAGCTCCTGCTTCACGTCGTCGTAATCGCTCCACTTCTGGACCTTCGCCTTGAGATTATCCCTCTCCTCCTTCAGCAAACCAACTTCTCTCTCCAATGATCGTAGCCTAGTATCGAGATCACGTTTTATGCCGTCCTTCTCGACCCTGGAAGCATCAAGCTTCCGCATCAGCGATGAATTCTCTGACCGCATGCGCATGTAGGCGGGATCGTCCTCCAGCGTTGTGGCGGATGGCGCCGATACCTGAGTTTTGGCCTGGGCCAAATCCAAGCGTAGCTGTTCGTTTCGTGCTTCCATCTCTGCCAAGCGGGCACTCGTGCGCTCGACGTCGGATCGAAGCATCTCCAGCTCGGCACTGGCAACATGGCCACCCTGCGCTTCCTCCCCATCGTCGGCCTTGCCGAGGCGTTGATTGACCTCGTAGCTGGCCTTGATCTCATTCAGCAGGCGCTCCTGGTTCTCAACCTTGTCTTCCAAAGCCTTCTCCTTGGCCTCCCAGTTGCCCTTCTTCTCTTCGACTACAGCAGTCCAAGAAGACTCGACCTCCTTGACTCGGGTCTCTAGGTTGTTCTCGAGGTCTCGGCGGGCGGTGGTCTCAGTCTGCAACTTGGTTTCGGCGTCCTCGAGCTGCGACGTCAGTGTGCTGACGGACTTTTGTAGGCGCTCGTTCTCTTCCGATAGTTTAGGCACTGTGTCTTCCGACACGAGCATGGCATCTACCGAGGCCTCGAGCAGCGGGTATGGGTCGGGGGCTTCGGACAGCGAGGTATAGGCCTGGAGGAAGGTCGAGTTGATTGACTTGGAGTGGTTTGTCACAAGATCGATGAATCCTTGGTAGGCTACACACGTTGCCATTAGTATGCTATAAGCGTTTGTACAGATGACGCGGCCTCAAGTACCTTTGAGCAAGCCCTTGATCTCCGTCAGCTTGGCGCCATCGTCAAGCTTGCGAAAATCTTTGGTCTTTTGGGCCAGATCTTTTCGTTGAATGGTGGAATCTCTCTGGTATGTCACGATTTCCGAGGCTGTGTTGTCGAGGTTCGAGATGAGGTTCGTGTAGTCGATCGCTGGAGAGAGCGTTAGCAAGGCGATTCACAGAGTCTTCAGCTGTCGTATTACATACTCCTCCAAGCCGAGATGGCATGTTGGAACTTGTTATCGCCCTCGGGCCGGGGCGTATCTTCGCTCGCGGGGTTTGAAGGGCCGGTTTGGCCTGCCTGGGCTGATACGAGAGCTTCGATGTCGGCCATGATTGGGTTTTTTTTTTCTTTGTTTGGGGCGGTCGTCAACTTTGTCTGGCGGGATCAACTCATCTCCCAAAGAAAAAGACGAAACAGCGTCGAGCTGGTCAATGCGATGAATGCGTCAAGTGTTTGGGTATCGGGTTGGTGATGTCGAGGGAATCGATCCAAGGTGCAGCTTGTTGGCTCCATTTCGGGATGGAGCTCCTGACGAACGTGTTCCGTTTCCAGCAGTGCCTGGGCCCTGTATTTGATTGGCCGCTAACCCAGGTTCCCTGCATTGGCACTGGACGAGACACCAGTCATGGATGCCTAAGCCAGGCACAAGTCTTCCGCCCGCCTCCACCAGAGCTTCCGTCAGTGGCTGCAGCGTCGTAATGCACTGTAAGTACTGGGGTACATCCGCGGCTGTCGTCTCTCATCGTAATCGTACCTTGACTGGAGCTTGCCTGTCAGGCTCCAGCCCCCAACCACCAACGTGAGCTTCAATCCAGCATCGCCTCGACACGACCAGCTGTCGGCCCGGCTTGAGCACAGCCGTCGAACAAACATCTGGCGAGCATGGCGATGCAATGCCGGTGACATTGCCACATCTCACACGACATGGCTCCCGATGACCCCGTCAAGGAGCAGACGCCCCAACAGCTCGACTTGGCCCGCCTACAAGATGGGCCCTACGTCCTACGTACCCTCTTGGGAGACGTGCCCCTCTCGGCAGATGGCGCAGCGGAAGGCGTGAAAATCAACTGCGTTGAATACTACGGTGCGCTTCCTCGCGTGTCTGACATTTGATTGGCTTGCCACTTACGAATGCTTCTGGTCTAGATCATAACTTATACGTGGGAACCAGCGCATCCGAGCTGCTTCACTTTGTCCAAATCCCGCCCGACCCCTCCGATCCCTCCGGCCGACCGAGCTTCATCCTGGCGTCACGACTCCAACCTCCCTTCGCCGAGACCAACAACACCAAGCCAGGCGTGCAGCAGATCTTACTGTTGCCTCGAGTAGCCAAGGCATGCATTCTCTGCAACTGGACCGTCACCTTCTACTCCTTACCTGAGCTCAGCCCTGTCTTTGGCACAACACAGGTCAAGAACTGCAATTGGGTTGGTGGCGTTGACTTAAACGACCCACAAGATGACCCCGACGTTGACGACCCGGTCACGGTACTGCTGTCCCTCAACCGTAGGATCCAGGTGGTAAGGATAGGGGACGATCCCAGAGCTATCAAGGTAGGGCATCGCCTTCCCGAGTTAAGCTGAGACTTTACTCATGCCCAGCAGAATATAGATGTCGGTGGAAGCACCATCTCTGTCCGCCGCGATACCATTGCTTGCGTGGCGGATGCTAGGAGCTACTCCTTGCTGGACGTTACCCGGCAGCTGAAGATCCCCCTCATGACCATATCGTCTCTCGATGACTCGCAACCCGGCGGAGAGATCGGCCAGGCTCAGAACATCGCGGGCAGTGCCGATGGGGGTATCTTGCGGAGCGTGTCTGCAGTACAGAACAGGCCACTGCAGGCTGCACATGCACACGGCCACAACAGGAGTACGAGTCTTGGGGGAAGCCTGCCTCTTCGAGCTCCAGAGTCCTCACCTCCCACACCTTCAGCCAGTCCACAGCCGCCGCATGGCCCGCATCTGCCTCCACCACCAGAGAATGACAAGCCTCTGCCTGAAGCGCCAGCTCAGAACAGTCAGGAGGCGCAAGCTCAGGATCCCGTTGTGCCTCCTAAACCCAAGCCCGTCTTCCTCAAGCCACATATCGTTTCACCAACCCCTGACGAGTTCTTGCTTGTAACAGGCACCGCGCCGTCAGAGCCAGGCATTGGGCTGTTCGTCAACCTCGACGGCGACCCCACAAGACCCACCGTCGAATTTGAGCGTTACCCTCGAGAAGTCGTGGTCGACGGCGGCTCGTCGGATCTTACGTTATCGCGCTCATCACCCGGTGACGGGGAAGAGGGTTATGTGCTCGCTTCGATGGCGAAGGAGGTTGACAATGAACTCCGACATGGTATCGAGATCCAGAGATGGGATAGCGATGGGGGTGAGCTCGACAGTTCAAGGTTCTGGCTTGAGGCCGAATCGATCCCCGGCATTGACCAAGCAAGTGCGACATTGGGAATCCGATCCATGATCGGTGAAGAAGAGACATTCTTCGCTGAGATTGTGGACAGGATATGTCAAAGAAAGTTCTCGCCCTTCTCCCCTGGTACCTTGGAAACATCAACGTTCTCTCTGAAAAGTGCTGACTCGCGCACTGCATCGTCACTGGAGCGTGTGTCGAAGGAGCGCGAACTTTTTGAGAGAGACAATGATACGCAGAGCGAGGAGTCGCTGCCCGATGGCTGGCAAAGCAGTCGCAATGCCGAAGAGGAAGGGTTTGCCGCACGTTTTGCGAGGACACAGTCCCGAGTGGCCGTATGGGCCGGTAACCACATCTGGTGGGCTGTCCGTAACCCCATTCTCCTCCAGCTGGAGGCCCGCCTCGACGCTGCTTGTGTGCAGGAAATGGAATCTGGACACAACATACTAGACCGCCGCGCAGTTTTTACAGCGTTGAACTCTATACGAGGTAGGGAGCCCAAGTCAGAGCTGGAGTTCGTGACATTCAGCTACATCCGCCAGAGAGCAGGCGTATTGCTTTTCAGCGATCTGCTGCAGCCTGGTGACAATTCCTTCTCAGATGGAGAAATCAAGGCACTCGAGGAAGTGCTTCTAGACAGCGCTCTAGATGCTCGTGTCATTTTGTCGCTGGTGCCTGGTCTTCGAAACGAAATTGTCGAGAGCAAGAGGGGGACGTGGGTTTTCAGCGGTGTCAAGAAGGCTGCCGAACAGTATCTGCAAAGTCACTCGTTCGAACGAAGCCAGCATACACTCGGCAGCCTCGATGCACGCGTCATTCAATTTCTGCGTAGATTCCTTGGATCGTGGAGGAAGAGAAAGGAGTTTGGCAGCATCCCGGACAAGGATGAGGTTCTGCGCTCTGTTGATGCGGCTCTGCTGATTGTGCTGCTTGAACTGGACCGGGACTCGCCCAGGGGCATTGCTCGAAGCAGTTCGTCGGTTAGAGCTGAGCTTAACGAAGTCGTGGATAAAGGCGTTGACTGCTTTGATCGGGCTGTATCGCTTCTGGAATCATATCACCGGCTATTTGTCCTGAGCCGGCTGTACCAGAGTCGGAAGATGGCTGGCGATGTGCTGGCCGTTTGGCGACGCATCGTTGAGGGTGAGCGCGATGATGGTGGAGAGCTACGTGACGGCGAACAGCGCGTCCGCGAGTATCTCATGAAGATCAGCAGCCAGGCGCTCGTGCAGGAATACGGTCTCTGGCTGGCCAACCGGAACCCCAAACTTGGTGTCCAAGTTTTTGCAGAAGACAGGGGAAGGGCACCAAAGTTCGAGCCTACGGCTGCCGTGGCCCTGCTTCGCGCAGAAGCCCCCGACGCGGTCAAGTATTACCTGGAGCATTTGGTTTTCGGAAAAGGCCACACTGGCTACGTTAACGACTTGATTGCATACTATCTCGACATTGTTATTGGCGAACTACAATCATCGCAGCCCAGCAGGGAGGCGTTCGCGGCCACGTATGACGCATATCGTGCTCTGGAAGCACCCAAGTCGACTTACCGTCACTTCCTGACCGACAATGCACCGAAAGATGACGAAGTATGGCAGAGCCGTTTACGGCTGCTGCAACTCTTGGGCGGGACAGAGGATTATGATGCAACCGCCATTCGCGCCAGCATCGAGTCCCTGCCCGATGAGCTCCTCGTCCCTGAGATTATCATCCTCGACGGTCGCGAGCGACGCCACGAAGACGCCATTCGGTTGCTCGTCCATAAGCTGGGCGACTACGATACGGCGGTGTCTTACTGCCTCCGTGGGGGCTCGAGCATATACACGCCGTCGTCGAGCGGCAGAAAGGACAGCATGCCGACGCACGAGATGCAGGCACGACTGTTCCGCGCCGTGCTAGGCGAGTTCCTCGCCATTGCGGATGTCAGCGATCGCGTCGAGCAGACGGGAGCACTTCTCGAGAGATTCGGAGGCTGGTTTGAAATCGACGACGTGCTGGGTCTCATACCTGACGGATGGTCCGTGGACATTGTGGCCGGGTTTCTTGTTAGGGCGGTGAGGCGGCTTGTGCAAGAGAGGCATGAGAGTACGGTCATGAAGGCTCTTAGCTCGGCGGAGAATCTGCGGGTGAATCATGAGTTGATCGTGCGGATGGATGAGAAGGGACCGACTACTGAGGCGCCGCAATGAGCGATAGGGGCTGCATTATGAGCATGATTGTATGAACAGCTGGTGTTGATGGCTCGTATAGGTGGACAGTTCAATGTCTAAAGTCACAATTGAAATGATTTTATTTCAACCAGCTCAAGTGTCAACAAGATCAAATGTGCCTTGAGGCAAGGTAGGGACATGAGACTATCGTCTCTGTTCGTCCAGTCTCGACAACATGACATATCAAGTCCTTCTATCCGTGACCTATTGGGTTCCCTTTGCTTTAGTTCCCCCCTTCGCTTCGCTCAAGACCCATCACGCAGAACCTCAACTCGAAGGCTATCCCCCCCTTTATCACCCCCTCCCTGCACGATACCTTTCAGATTTTGGTTACTTTGGATCAAGGCGTACGTACTACATGCGATGATGGACTCGCGGTGGTCGACCATTATTGCGCACGCAGCGTGTGCAGTCATTGCAGCCGCCATTGAGGCACTCTTCGTCCTCATATTACCCTAGGAAGTAAAGACTAATCGCACGACCCGCAGACCAGCTGAGCAAACGTATTGGGGTCGGCGATGTCACTTCGTTTGGGCCCCCAACGGAGTCTTGGAACGGCGGACGCCCGCCGCGAAGCCCCTGAATTGTGACTAGGTTCCCTGGGCACACTCTGGGCGTAATTGGACAATTCCATGAGTTATCTTGGGTCTCGGGGATCCAGAGCGATGTGTCGATCTCGCAGCAGTGATTGAATACTTCATTGGTGATCTCTGTGACTAAAAGGGCGGAAACTCAGCGTTCACTCCCTGAATCAGAGACTGTTTCGCAGGCCGATATTTGGGACCACATGTATTGTTTATTCTCCATGCGAAGCAGCCTGGCGTAGTGCCGAGACAATAGCTGGGCCTCGATTTTTGGGGGGGGGAGGGGGGGTCGTGACATCAAGACGGCCAGGTGGGCGAGGAAAATTGATGCGAGGTACGACATCGGCTCGACTCACTCGGGGAAATTGTCCCCTTACCTGTAAAGACGTCGCCCAAAGGCCACTCGACGTTGAGCCTCCCGCTTCGACCCTGCTGATCCCTTCCTCTTTCCTCCAGAGCTGGACTTAGCTTCCACTCTTTGCGGCATGCTCGCTTAGTAGTACAGCCCCCGACACCGGGCCAAGAGATGAGCGGCCACAGCATCGTGAAGCTGTCCACGACGATTCGCAAGCTGGAGCAAACGAATTTGTGAGCTGCATGCTGTTCCAGGACACGGCACGTACGTCACCCGATGACGCTATGGATTGGAAGCGTGCCAATGATTCCGCGGGCCAAGACCAACAGTGCCCTCAGCCGCATCGCGAAAGGGGCGCTACCGGCGCGCCGGCGTATGGAAGCTGAGGAAGCTGAGAGAGAAAGTCTGACGGACGGGAGATGTTCCTGTTTCACCCTCAGCAGCTCTTCCTTTCTTGTTCTCGAGCCAATCTGCATATAAGACGGGCAGAGTATCCATCCCCAGACGTGACAGGCAACGTCTATTTCACGCGCCCGGCCCAGGCTCCGCCAGACCGAACCCGGTGCGCCGGAGGATGGCAACGACAAGCCACCTCTTCCGCCCAGTCAGCTCCTCCTCTGGCCTCTCGTCCGCCCACGCCCTTTCTACGCCCGCGGCATCCCGCTCCCAGATACGTTCGACCTCGAGCCTCGCACCGGCCAGGAACTCCGCCTCGAAGAACTGCCGCATCTTCTCGCGCCCCGTGTGGAACGCACCGACGACCCAGACGCGCGCGTCGGCCGTGTCGGCCAGGAAATGACCGATAGAAGAGAGGAGCGCCTCATGCTGCCAGGGCATCCACAAGCAATCGGCGACAAAAAGGCGATCGAAAGCACGAGCGGATGAAATGGCAAACGGAGATATGAGGTCGCCCCAGGCATGGCCCTCGACTGTGACTTCCGGAGCAACGGCGCTCAACGGGGATGCAGCCGGGACTGCGCCGATTGTGACATTGGCGCGGAGGGCCTCGAGGACAGAGGTGGCGGGATAGTCCGTGACGACGACGCGGCGGGCCGAGAGCAGGGCGGCGAAGAGACTTGGGAGGGCGGTGCCGGCGCCTAATTCGAGGGTTGCGAGGCCCTTGACGTTGAAGGCAGAAGAGGGGGGGCCGAGAGGCGATGGGCCGCTGTCCGGGTGAGGAAGGGGTGAGGGCAAAGAGCCTGCCTCGATGAGCTCTGCTAAGAGGAGTGAGGAGTTCCAAAGATAATGGCTGAAGAGCTTGCGGTCTTGATCGGTCGAGGGGTCGGCAAGTGTCAAGGTGAGCGGTTTGGGGAGGTGCGGGGAGGTGTACATGAGGCCATGGTCTGAATCGCCGTGAATGTTGGGTTGGTCATCGGGGTCGAGAGTCGACAGAGCGGACGAGAGAAAGTCCTCGGGCGATTCTGCAGGAGGCCCTGTGAGGGATAGACGAGAGACGAGGTTCATGACGATGATTTATCATCGGGTAAGCTTGTGAGAGATGGTGTTGAGTGGTTCGTTGTGAGGTGGAAACGGTACGTCGGGACGTCAGCCGGGGAACAACAGCAATGGCACCTGCAACGGTGTCGTGGCGAAAATCACAAACGGCGACAGATGAAACGGCAGAAATCGAGATACGCACCACGACCCAAAACTCCGATGAGAGTTGGCAACGGGCGACCCGGCAGCCCGGCAATGCCATAAAAGGAAGATACAGCAGCGGTAGCGGCAGCAGACCGCTACTTTGGGGAGGCCTACTTGTACCTAACCAATTGCTGAGTTCCCGGGGGAGGGCGGTCGGGGCGGTGCAAATGCAATGCTCAAAAAAGGATGTCGCAGCAGATGCAGCACCGTTTGACGCAGGGTGCACCGCCACGTCGATGCAGTGACCCGCGCCTCCGAGTGGCCCCCCCCCCCCCTTCTCCCTTCCCTGGCACGAGCCAGAAATAGCCACCAGCCATCAATCTCCACCGCCCCCAATATGCCAGCAACTAAGTACCTAGTCCCTTATTACCTAGCTTGCCTAGGGAGCCACCAGGCCAGAGGGAGCCAGCCACAGGTCGCAAGTCAGCAGCCACCGCCCATCACGACAGAGCCGCCGGATACTGCCGTGGCCGACCAAGCCGACCTGACCTTTTACACACCGTCCACCCACGGTCACCGTTACCACCAAAACCCAACGCACGAAGCAGAGCTACACCTCCAGCCAGATGCCTGCTACACATCCCCCTCAATTTATGACACACACGACAAGCCGATACAGCCACCGATAGATCGATACGTACTTACCAGAGTACACCCGTACCGAGGTGGAGCGCCACACCCACAACACAGGCACCCGAGTGCGAAAGACCCGAATGACTGACTGATTTGACTGAAAGCCTCTGCGACTTGCCCTTCTCTCTGGGTGCTACTAGTGGTGCTTGTGCTTGTGCTGCGCCGCACCTGACGGCCTCCCATTGCACCGTCTTACCCTCCCCCTTGGGATTCCGATCTATGCAGGTGCCAGGGGGATGGTTCTGACTGTGACCCCTCTCCCCTTGCCCTTGCCCTTCCCCTCTTCTTATCGTGAGACCTTGGAGACCGTACCTCCCACCACTCACACATACAGTTTACCGCGGCGTTCCCGATCGACGAAAGACACAAGCCCTCTTTTCTGCGCGAGAGCGCTCGACAGGGGTCGCAACAGGATGGCCAGATGGAGGGAACCCAGGCCAGTCCAGGGGTCCAGGGGTAGCCAAGCGAGCTTGACCTCTGGTGTCATCTGATCGCCGTAGCTCACAGGCCCTGCTAGACGATCGAGCAAGCATAAGGAGGGCTGCAGTTTCGCTCGCTGATTCCTTAGGTTGAGGGCATTTTCGAATCACCCCCGGCAAAATGCACCAAGAGGACCCAAGACAAAACCAAAACCAAAAAACACAATCTCCACTCAGAGCTGACTCTGACACGACGAGGCAGAATCGGCACACTCCAAATTCCTTAATCCCCCCCCCCGGCCCTAGTGAGCAAGCGAACTCCAAACAAATCCCAGCCAGTGTCAGCAGAAACAAGAACCGAGCGCCGATCACTCCGCATTCCCAGCGTTGCAAGATGACGATCCTCGCGTCCCATCAGCCAGATATGCCGTTCCGACCTATCCATTGCTTCTCTCCACTTGTCCTTGATGGTGATAGCTTGTATACCGTCAGACACTATCTTCCCCGTTCCTCGCCCTAGAGGTTCAGCAGGTCAAGGTGTAGAGGTGATCACCAGGCCTTTCCAGATCAGGACATGGCTCCTCTATGCTTGACCTAGCCACCGTGTCGGGGTTCAATTCAGTATCGGAAACATCACGAAATATGACAGGAGCAAACCAGATCGTGTGATTGGAAAAATGCACAAAAAGACGGAGCTTTTCTTCGGCCCCTGCTTATTACCAATTATGGAATGCCCCGGCTCGAAGCGCCAACGGCAAGATATGAAAGAGGAACGCAAAATGTGACGAACAATCGAACATAAAAAAGGTCCAGAGGGTATCAAATCCGACAGCTGCTGTTCGCTTTGCAGCGTCTTGGAGAAAAAAAAAAGTGAGGGGCAAAAAAATGGAGGAAGTGGATGGCCAGCCCATCCGGCCTCCCCGTTCGTCCCATAGTCGTGACCTCGTAACCCTTCCCAGTGGAAACAGAAAACCCTCGTCAGGCGTCAGTCAAGCCAAGAACCCCGTACCCCGAAAGCGCCTGTCCGTGCCTATACCGCCCGGTTGGCCCATCCCTGGAATCCCTTTTCCCGAACCTGCCAGCCCTTTTTGGACAAGGAAAGGAGAGTATGTAGTATTAGACATTTGTTCGTTATCGCCCCTCGCTCGCACACCCGGCACAGCCAGGGTCCGCTCTCATGCCTCGATCGGCTCCTGCTTGAGCATGTCTTGCATCTTTTGATACTGCTCCGGTGTCGGGTCGTCCGACACCCAGGCGCCCTTCTCTGCGTTCGTGGCACCGTGAAAGCCCTCGGCACGCATAACCGTGAACATGTCGAGGTCCGTCACATATGACTTGCCGTCTTGGAGCTTGATGCGTACCTCATGCTCCGTCGACAGCACCATATCGTCCTTAGCAAGTCGCCGCGGGCCGTCGAAGACACCGAGCACGCGCTTCTTCATCTTGACTAGGTCCTTGTTAAGGTCCCAAGACTTGGGACGCTGCTGCTTGCTCTTGCGGCCCTTGCTCTTGCCGATGCGACCTGGCACACCACCGCGCGAGTGTGTCATGCCACGGGACTTGATGGCGCCACTGGTCATGGCGCTCGCCTTGCGCTTCCGCGACAGACTCAGCTCGTCCTTCGAGGCCTCGTCGTCATCGTCTTCGTCCATTTCCATGTCATCGTCTTCGTCATCGCTGTTCTCCTGCATCGTCGTCGTCATTGTCTGCGTGGGGAGATTGTTGCGCTCCAGCGTCTGGTGTACCTTCTTGTCGTTCTCCACCTCGGCCAGCAGACGTGCGTTGTTGGCCTCGGACGGATCTTCCTGTTGCACGATGCGGAGCACACAGTCGTCCAGATGCTCGTAAAAGTCTTGCGCGTTCGAGAAAGTTTGTGAGCAGGTGGAGCACTTGCCAGTAGCGTCAGGCGGGTAGCCTGTCAACTTCTTGCCGGTGTTCGCTCCAGTTGTCTTCTTGCGGCTGTTGGGGGGAGTTTGTTCGACGCCATGCACCGCGGTGAGATGCCGCTTGAACACGTCGGCACGGTTGAATGACTTCTCGGCAGGGGTACCAGAGCCGGGGCAGAAGCCGCAAACCATATTGCCCTTGTAATGTGTCAGGGTGTGGCGGTTCTTGTCATACTTGCGAGCAAACCCTTTGACGTGGTAGTCACAGGTCTGAATAGGGCACTTCTCAGGTCGCTCATTCTGGTGAGTCAACATGTGCGCCTTGAGGTCCTTGAAGGTCTTGCCACAGTCTGGATGAGGGCACCGTTGCTTCTCCTTGGTCTCGTCGCCGCTGTAGGCGTTGCCGCCCTCAGAGTACCCGGATTGGAAAGAGTGAATGCTTGGCCTCCGGCCGTCAAGGGGAGCAACATATGGGCTGTATTGTGTTTGGTAACCCTCGTGAAGGAAGGGAGACCGGCTGGCATTGCGAGCGGCTGGCTGAGGCGAGGATGAGGCGGAGGGGGAGGCGGGATACGGTTGGTGGTAGGCGGCCTCGTACCCAGACATAGGCATAGCTCGGCTGATCTCTGGGTGGATCAAGGATGGGTCTAGTAGGGAAGTAGTCAGCGTGCTGTTCCGGCGAAGAAGGAACAAGATTCGCGAGGACAGAGGAAAAACCAACAGGAACACTCGAGAGGTGCCGTAAAGAGACCGCTACTTTGAGAGAAGAAGGGAGGTACACGTGGTGTTTGCGGTGATGCCGGCCACGCTGGAATCGCGCGAGACGAGAAGGAAGCAGAGCTAGGAGAGACGAAAGACATAGGAGATGTTGGCGGTGGCGGCATCTGCGTGTTGACAGCAAGGGTTGCCTCGCTCTCGGTTCCGCGAGGGACAGATGAAACAGAAGAAGGAGAGGAGAGACAATCGGGCTGCCGTTGAACAAGAGGCCTAGAGATGTCTGGCAACTCACCCACAAAGCCGTGCGGCTTGGTGCTCGGGAACTCGAAAGTGAAGTCCTCCATACCTGGTGCGGCGTAGGACGTGTACTCGGTCCCGGCAACACTATAGTAGTCGCTGGGAACGATGCCGGGGGTAAGTCCGAGACCTGGTTGCGTCCATTCGTGATTCACTCCGATTTGGCCATGGTGGGAGAGCGGAGAGCCAACGTTCGAAGACGAGGCAGAGGCTGTCGAGTGGTTGGAGGGGGGCATCTGCAAATCCCCTTCCTCAAAAACGCCTGGTGATGGCTGGCCGTTGTACATGTACTGTGTCGTGTCACCATAGGTTGGGGACTGTTCGAAGCCCATAGAGGCGGGAAACATGTACGAATTAGCCGGAATGCCCATGTCCATCTGTGATGCGGTGTAGACGCCGTGGGGGGGCTCAGGATAAGAGTTGAAGTCCCCGTGGTCGCTGCTGGATTGGCGGGACATTATGGTGTAAGTGTGTTGCTGTAGAGAAACCATGTTGACGTTTTGTAGCTGCTGTCTAGCGCTCCTTGGAATGGAAGGATGTTTGAGCCGAAGCCAGTGGGCTCTTATTCGTGCACAGCAGTGTCAAATTACTTGTGCCTTCGCTGATGGGTGCGTTAGTCTTGGAGGCCCCGCGCATCGGTGGAGCTTAGAGAGCAGCGAGCTCACCTGGTGTGAAGTCATGCCAAGGGCCAGTTTTGCGTGGTGTCTGAAGCTTCTGGAGACCAGCAGTTGTTGGAAAGTGTAGTTGTAAGATCAATTTGTGTCCTTGTATGTTTCTGATGAGGGATCGGCACTGATGAGTGGTGACGATGAGGATCGAGCAGGCGTTGGGATGGAGCAGCGAAGGTTGGGGAACGAGGGTTAGATTTGTGTTTGGGGTATCGAGTCTTCTTGCCCGAGGTCAAGTCTGTGTATATATTTATGAACAGTGATGATCGATGGGGGCGAGAAACATCATGGTGAGGGGCATAGGGGGGAACTCGGCGACTGATATAGACTGGTGATGAACCGCGGGCCTTGTGGTGCGAGAGAGACATGGACCGGGGGCACATGGGATGTGTGGGTGGTGGCCCATGTTCCCGGTGGACGCGGACGCGGATCGCAAAAGGGACCATCCACATCGCAACGTAGCGAGGCACAGGACAACCTCGACGAGAAACAGAGAACAGGGGGGGGTCCGTAGGGCAGCCGGGGGGGGCAGGACATCAGGACCAGGACCAGGTCAGTCAAGAGGGTGTACAGGGATCAGGGGCGAGGTCGACGGTGGCTGGCAATCGCCGAAAGAGGTACGGGTACCTTGAGCTCGACAGGTGTACAGCAAAGCCACTAGCCTCTTCAGTTAAGACTTGGGAGGTGTCCCAGAATGAAGGGGGGGTGTTTGTCGAAGAGAACACTGGACGAGACGAGCCAGGCGAGACAGACAACGGACCCATTCCTGTCCTGTCGGGTTTTGGCCAAAGACGAACGAGGAACAAGTGCCCTGCAGGTGGTGATGGTGGCACCCCTCGAGTGAGGATGGCTGTTCGAGACCAGGTGGCAGGCAGGCGGCCATAGAGAGAGCCAGAGAGTGAGAGGTAATACAGGTAGTCGCGAGAAAAGAGCAACCGTATGGCAGGCATCGATTGGGACCCAACCGGCCTCCCCCTCGGCGTACCGAGTACATGCGCGGGTGCTGCTGCTGGCCTTGGTGGCCTCCGAGGTCTGGCCCCACGGCATTTCTTCAAGCCGGCACAGCACCACAGAGAGTCGAACTTGGCCCCTGGACAAGTGAGCATGGCCCTGCGAAGAAGGCGTACCGATACTTTCCAGCGCGTACCGAAATGTCTCAGAATAGGGATGGGGGCCAGACCCCTGCTGCCAGATGACTTTTGCAGCGGCAGCGGAAGTGAAGCGGGGCCGGGAGTGAGTGACATACCGTATGTACGGTACGTTCTTCCTTGGCTCGACCGTCAAGGGCCGTTTTGGGTCCCTCCCCACGACTTATGGATTCCGTTCAAGCGCTCAATGATGCAGCTTGGGTGACGACCGTGTGGTGTCCCCTCCCATCCTCGCAGCGGCACTACTTCCGCGTCTCGGTTGTCACCCCCCTCTCTCGTCTAGGGCAACTGCTTTAACCTTCCGTTTCCTACCCCCGCACTGCCGTGGTATACCTGGCCGTGCTCAGATCATAACTGGGGAGGGGGGACCTGGTCGCTTTGCGTCAGTGCTGCTCATCGCCCATAGAGCTCGATATTGTGTTCTGTGATGATTGATCGTAGAGTTGCATTCGGCCTAGGCTAGACCTCATCCTCATCAATGCTCAGAATGCGCGTGTTTCTTTTCCCTGCCCAGCATGTTGCTTTTCAATTTCAATGCCTCGCAAAACTTGACAATAGTGGCATGCTGCGTGTTTTGTCTGCCTCTCTCCATTGCCGTCTGCTCGCATAAGAAAAGCGCAATGCTTGCGATGGTTCAAAGTGACCCCGGAACGGGAACGGTCAATAACGGCGCCATTCATCGGACAGATAGGGGACAGAGAGAGCCTGGCCGCTCCTCGAACCACAAGATAACCATGACGAGAACAGAATGGATGCTGCTAGCGCAACTCCGTGTGCCATATGACCCCATTGTGGCCGGACACTTTTGACGTGCTGCCACGAATTGCGACGAACGAGGCCAAGCATCGAGCTATCCCAAAGCCAATATTGTGGAGGCTCCGCCTGTTGCGTTGCTCGTAAGGCATCACATCGACTGCATACGTCCGCGGCTGTCGTCAAGTAAGCCTGGCTGACAAGGCTAATGGCGTTATTTTGGTGCCTGTCCCTCCTGCCCCCTTTGCTCCCCAAAGGTCGGGGTGCCTTGATGCTGTGCAACTCGCTGTAGACCCAATGACCCAGCCGCCTGCGTTGAGCCGCTGGGGCTATTCCGATGCAATTGGCGTGCACAGCCCCGCCCCGTTTGCGCTCTTTGCAGTGTGCGCGCGCTGTAATTAGAGGTTTGGGGGCTTGGGCTATGAGTGATCGAGCCTTATGACTACGCTGCCAGCCAGTGCATGGCATAGCGTGCTGCGTGATGTGCTTCGCCCATTGCGAAGCAAGCCACGGTAAGGTATGGAAACAGGGAGAGAAAAAGCCCTGTGTCGTCAATATCAATTTCTGTAACCGGTCAACCCCTGACGATCAATACACATCGGCTCTCTATATCTTTTTCTTCATGTGGGCCAAGGTTGTGCGAGGCACGATACACAACCGCAATGTCCTGTCGCGCAAGTTCGAGCGCTCCTACGTCCATTGTCGTCTGTTGCTTCGCGATGACAGGCTAGTAAGCCCGCAATCTGGCGGGCTGTTGTTACAGGGAGTTGGGGGTTACTTACATCGATAGTCATCACATCGGAGTTGACTCCGTCAGTGTTGGAGCATCTGGGCCCAAACCCAAACCCTCAAGTGCCCGTACTTGATCCAGTCGGTTTTTGGCTAATGTCCTCCTCGCTGGTCTCGATCTCTAAGGTGATATTGGCGAAATCGATTGGCCTCTTAAAAGTGGAGATCAAGGTTCGATGGTTGCTTTTTGTCTTGTGATACTGGAAGATCGAGGCCGCGGGGTGGGCGGGAGTATGATGTCTGAAACCTCCTGTCTCGCGCTCCCCATACACAGAACGTTGGCAATTCAGTCGATGGTCTCGACCACGACAGGCGGTACTTGAGGGCTTGACATGTCTGGCTTTGGGTTCGAGACCAATCGACCACATGGTTGTGACGACTGTCTCTTGCGAACGCAGTCGAAGCAAGATGTCTGGAGGCGGTATTGGGGCAACCATCTGGGCTAGGCTGTCGTGATGGTTACTGTCAAAAGGCGCCGCCTGTCGTCTGAAATGCTTACTGGCCATACCACCCATTGAGAGCCCCGCGTGAGGTCCGTGTTGGCTCCCCTCCCTTTCCCTTTGCTGTTAAGCCACTCGTCACGCACACAAGCCTCCGCATATTACCCCACATTAGGAGGAGAGTAAGAATTGTGGCAGCACCTTGTCCAAGCTAAGGTGAACTTGATGCCACCGCGAATGTTAATCCGATTGTTGAGGAACGGCCGTGCCACGCTGCTCTTGGCGCGAAACGTCGATGAAAGGGACGAAAAGCAAGTTGCGAGATTGGCTTTGGATGACCCACCCGGCTTGATGCCTGCGCATCCGCCCACGGTCTCTCTTTTGAGACGCAAGGCCCCAATAGGTAAAGCCATGGCTCAGTTGACTCTGGGCCCCCCTCGCGATCTCTCATTGGTGTGTATACGGGTCAATCTGGGAGACGTGGGGTGCGGTTGTCTTCGCGGGACTTCAGTATCTTTTCTTAGAAAAAAACTTCGAGGCGGTGCAACGCCAGTGTCGGGTCACCAGCCTCTCGTCAGCCAAGGCGGTTTGTTTTCGCGATTAGGCAGTGGGTTGGAGGTTGCGTGACGATGACCAGGTACGAGGACGAGTGAGTACATGGTGTTGTGACACCATCGAGGTCGGCGACCATCGATGAGATGGACCACTGGTTGCTGGCGTGGTCGCATGAAGCGTTGCTTCGTGTGTGTCGAGGTGTGTCATGGCGCATTCGTAGGGCTCGTGGCTTGCTTAGAAAGGGGGTAGTTGGTCATGGTGGGTGACTTTGGTGTTGGTAGCACTCTGGTAGAGTGGGTGGAGTGAACGGGCGCTCAGCCCTACGGAGGGTTGTTGGCGCATCCAAGGTTGTAGATCACGGTCGGCGAAGTGAGCCGACAACAGAACCTTCAGTCCGTTGCTCGCTTGCAGGAGATGGGCGCCGCTTCCAGCCGCTTGGGACATCGGACACGGGACGCGGGACGCGGGCCAGGACCGTAGGCGGTGGTGTCTCCTCGCTCGGTCAAGCAGGGTTTGACAAGTTGCGCGAATAAGCTGGGCGACGAAGGCGATGTATCTCTGGCATGTGTGCGGGTTCCCCTGAGGGAGGATCATGACAGGGCCGAAGTTGCTGGCTGTCAGCCAGGAAACGTGAAGCTCAGGCATCAAAGGGGGGTAGGTAGTATGCTGTGTCCGAGAGAATAAAATGATGGCGGAGAGTTGCCAGCACGACGCCATGGGGGTTTGCTTCTGCCTACTTGTTGTGTTGGCCATGGTGCGTGCATCGTTCACAACAAACGAGGCGGCAGATTCGCGGCCAATCACCCCATGTCTGGTCAACTCTGCCACCAGCGTGGATGAGCATTCGTAGTACGAGATGCCACGAATAGATGGTTGGTTGAGGGGGGGGGGGGGGGGTGGGGTGGGGGGGGGGGGGGAGAGACGGTATGTGCCGGGCATAGAAAGCGGCATGAATGAATGGTGGTGGAGGAAAAGGGACCTACTTACCGGTACCTTCTTACATGGTTTAGGGCTGAGCCTGCCCGCACCTGCAGGAAACTCATCACCAGCTCGGGCAGTGTGAGGGGCAATCAGGCAAGCCACGACCCGGATCAATACTAAGTAATAAACCTGCCTCGAAAGACAACCTGAAGACGGGCGAATGCAAGCAATGTAAGTTGGGGAGGTACATGTCCAGCACCGTTTCAATAGCCAAGCAAATGCTAAGCACGTCCTCCCGTCGCTCTGTCCACAAAGTGTCCACGGTTCATCTCCTCATTCGCCGTCGACGGCTGCCTCCGCAATCGCTCGCGTCCTCCCTCCCGTCCCGTCCGTCATGCCTGGAATTGGTAGCACTGGCCAGCGCTGGCTTTCCGTGTCCAAGGATGCGCGCCGGAGGGTCAGGTCATCCATCAGCTGGTACCGCTGGTTCTTCTTGTCCGGTTGTCCAGGGTATGTCGCTGTATCGCATGGCTTGGCGAGCCAAAACCAAAGCCAGAGCCAGACCCAGGCCAAGCTTGCAAGTTCTCCACGCCCCCTGAACAGCCAACTACTTATTAATGAGGAGCCCTGTGATGCCCGAACCTCCTAGTTGGCGATCTCGAGTTTCCAACTGCTCGGGACATGGCGCACGCACAGACCAGATAGCTGCTGACGGGACTTGCGGTCGCAAAAGCTCACTAGCCAGACGGTCCATCCGTCGCCGTCGGGCCAGTCAAGTAATCACGATGACAAGTCCTGCCGATTGTCTTCCGAAATGTCCCCCTCTGTCACTAGTCGACGTTCAGTCTCTGTGGTTGCATGCTCTATCGGACGAGCAAATACAGCCGTTCCACCTCCGTCGTGAAACGCTACGAGGCCTGGCCCCCATGCTCCTGGCCCCTGACGCAGCGCAAACTCGATCCGGCCAATTTCATGCGCTGTCTTCCTTTTTCTCACGACATGTGACCCTGTCGTCAGCAAACGGTCATGTCATTTGCATCCAGGACGAGACTTGGGAGAAAACAACCCAGACCAGCCAGTTCGAGCCATTGGCGTGGAAACTACCGGGAATCGTCACGGCGGCGCCAGCACAAGCCCCGAAGCTTGTACCTCAAAGACAGATTCTAACTTTTGGCGATACTGACAGCTTGGGGCGGAGACGCCGCGTTTTCTCTTATCGTACGTACCTAACCACAGAGGGTTGATGCTTACCTGGCCGTTGTCGGGGAGAGAGGGCACGAGCAACAGGACGATGGAGAACTGTTAGACATCCCCGATTGGCGATTGGGGGATTGGGGGCGTACCACGTCCAATAAGGTTGCCAAGCGCGGCCTCGCCGACTCATTCTCGAGAGGTTATCGTGAGATGGGGCGGGGTCTAGGCGGCGGCCCCTCGTCCAAATCCAGCGAAGCGCAGGCCCCTCGCAGTGCAGTACGGTGCTTCAGGTTCCATTTCGCGCTGCTCCTGCATTCTACGGCCTTACCTTCGACATTGGTGAATAACCAGGCGTCGAGTGGAGGGGCAGACATCAGGCCATTGGGAATGCCTCACACGAGCGCAGAGCGAGACGCTGGCCACGCATGTTGGTTACCCTGCGGAAGCAGCAGCAACGTCGACCATGCGCGTCCTGTCGTCAGACGATCCATCATTGACAAGTGACTGCTATTGTCAAGTAAAATCCCGCCGTCTTGCGTTTGACCGCTGCAGCAACGAAGAAAGGGATCGCCGAGCCAAGCGTCGATAGACAGTGCATGCCTCGACTCCACAACCGTTGGGAGAGGCAGTCGCCAGCCAGATCGTCTCAAGCTGCCGAATGGGCTGTCACAGCTCGATTTGGTCTTGTGGCGGTCCCATTCCTCTGGATTCCGCCGATCTCACATGGCAAACCTTGTCTCATCACGCTCAAGCCTGGGTGTGATCTGAAAAGAGCAATGGTAAACGAGAGTCCCCAGTGCAGAGCCCGAAGCAGCATGGACAGGGCCCTTGGACACCAAAGAGCGGGGGGGGAGGGGGGGCGGATGACTGATAGTGAGTGGGTGAGCCAGGGCGCGAAGAGGCACCTGGTCATCGCCAAGTCCAGAACACCCATCGACGCACTCGCAGTGGCCGACCCCAGAGGGACAGACCGTCTCAACCAACTCATGGCACCGACTAGCAATCCCCACCGCCTCATACACACACACGAACAAACAAGCAATAAAATTACGGAACTACGCAAAACGGCGCTGTCCGGTCACTCCCTTAGCGAGCCGCCGCCGCAACTGTAATTCATGGTCCAGAGCAGTCGACGACGACACGGGCCAGTGGTCGCCCCATCCGCGAGCCCAGCGAGCCCAAGAGCCCGGGCGTGCCACGAGGGTCATCGTCGCCATTGATGTGCCGGATCGTTTTTTTGAGAGGCTTGTCCGGCTTGCGACTAGCGCAAGAGGCCAACAGGCGGGGGCGTCGCGGTTCGGGACCGAAGGACCCTTGCTGCTATCGTCCGGAGAGGAGAGAGCTTGGTGGGGAGACAAGAATGCTTCCCGCCTGCCTGTCTGGCTCCCCTTTGCATGAGCTCCGCGAGTTCTGCAGTAGGTCGGCCACGACCAGACGACACTGTGTGCGTGCTTCTCGATTCGGCATCGGTGTCGCCATTGATTATCCTCTCGATTGTGATAGTTTCGTCTTCAGAGACTGCTAATTCGCCAATTTTCCGAGATCACAATCCAGACTCTGAATGGCAACGTTTCCCGCCTTGCCTGGCGTTTGGTGAGTGTTCATAAAAAAAAAAAAAAAAAAAAAAAAAAAAAAAAAGAGAGAGAGAGATGCCCATCCTAGGACACCAGGGAGGCTCTCGAACAGGGAGCAATGTTTTACCTGTGCAGCTCGCCCCCTTGCGCTCGACCAGCACATCGCAGGCTAGGACTCTTCACGAAACACCACAGGGCGCAAGGTTTTGCTTGCTACCAGCACGTCCCGTTAGGCACAACGGGAGATTGCCCTGGGCGTAATACGCTCCGTGACATATGAGTCGTGGGAGCCTGTTCTGCAGTTCTCCCAGAAGGGTTTGGCGCATCGTTCACATGCAAGCTGAGCGCAAGGGTGGACGGCCCCCACCAAAGACTTGGCAGGCCAGGGACCTGTCGATCGTCAAGCCCATGGATCTACGTGGAGTGAGCCGTTGCCGCGCACCACTCGCTCGTCCGCATGGGATCAGCAATGTCGACTGCATGAGTCTTGGAGATGACGATGACCTCGCCATGTTACCCTACAACGACTGAGATCTTCCTACGCTGGGATGCGGATAGCAGATTTCCCGAAAACACTTTCCTGGGCATATCGCTGAACGAGCGGAAAAGAAACCGCGCAATACCCTGTACAATGAGCAGAGGGGGTGTCTGATGGAACCTCGTCCTGCCGGGACCAGGTGAATAATGTCGGAATACAGTACGCAGCCTAATAACAAGTGGTCTCGAAGCGATCAGTCCAACCTCCAGCAGGGCGACAAGCGCCCCCGCCCCCTTTTTTCCCCCAGCCCGTCCCCACGCTATCTATGCGTGTGTCTTCGACATCACAACTCGAATCGCCGAGGAAAAGTAGCTACACAACATGCCTTTTATCACATCAAGCTCGTCGCTTTACGCTCCTGAGTGCATAAATGGAACGACAGTAGTCCCGAAATGAAGGATCGGTGGTAACGGCCTGGAAAGAGCGTAGCCGTGTCGGGCGGCTCGCCACTTGCGCGACGTGAGCACCCGTCCAAATTCCCCGAGAGACCACCACATGCCGTCAATTGCAGCCATATTGATGTGATTCTCCTGCCTGGACAGACGCCACGGATGCAGGAGAGAGGCCCCCCCTTCCCTCAATCGCCATTTAATGGCTAGTGGCAGGAACCTCAAGGGCGAGGTGTTCCAGCCTTGGCGGAATTTCGCACCGCAAGCATGATCAATTGTATCGTTTCGAAGCTCATGGTGTTGGGATGGGATATCTGCATGTCTCAGACTCAGAGCAAACTCACATGCACGCAGTTGGTATCGTCGCCCCGTGGGCGTCTTGATGTATGCCAGGCTCGCTTGTTGGCTCGTTGGTATTGCGTTACCCCAGCTCTTAGGAGAGGTATTATAGCTCAGACAGTGGGTGATCAGGGTGATCTACGGACAAGAAGCATCCGCAGCACCAGACATACGGGAGCAGGCTGTTCTTCGGGGTCGATGCCGGCATGGTCAGGGTCAGGGTCAGGGGGGGCCGCTCGGCGGCCAGAAGGTGCATCATTACGCCACTGTCTTGACCGGAGTGCAAGGGTTGACAAAAAGCAATCACTTTTGCTGAAGCATGGTTCACGAAGCGGGGAGCATGAAGGTCGATGTTGACGCCGTGTGTCCTTGGTCTTGGCATCTTGTTCATCGCACAGGCGTTGTTATTGGGTGTTGGATCAGTTGCGTTGCCTGCATGGACATGGAACATGGGTTGCAGGTCTCGAGGGGGTGGGATGTGTTGTCTATGGCCGTTCTCGTGGAGCGGCAGGTGGCTCGAACACTCTGTGAGCTGTTGTTCGTCTCATAAAAAGAAAAGAAAGAAAGGGGGGAGACGCAGTGAGGGTCGTGGGTGCACTGAGCGCCGGGCGCTGGGCGACTCGTGTTGCTACCGACGATGAGCCTCGTGTCTGATGGCGTCCGAGTCTTTTGGACTTGTCTGAGTCTTCTGGACTTGTCATGAGCGGCGTCGAGGTCAGCTTTCTGGCGCCAACGACATGGCTGGAGTACTTTTCTAGGTGAGGCAACCCGCAGCATACCATCCATTGCCAGTGACTTCTGCCACATGTGCCACAGCAATGGCGACAAAGCCATCCGCTGCAGTGTGATCCCTGATGATCCAGCTCGGTGGGATGCATCTGACTGGAGTTTCCCGGCTGGCTAACAGCCCCCAACATCAAATCTCGATGGGGAGGTCCTAGGGGTCGCTTTCCGCATTCTGATTGCTTGGGCCTTGACTTTGGGTTGGACAAAGGTCGACTCGCCAACCAAACATACCATCACTCCTCGGCCACATAATCAAGGATACGGAAAATGCCGCCGATCGCCAGACAACAGTCGAACCGTCAAGAGAAGGACGGATACATTGCATCCCATCCATGCCATCCCATGACATCCCCTGCCATCCCCTGTCTGGTGCCTGAGATACCGAGACCCAACACAGTGGGTTTCGATGCGCGCCACTCCGCCCCGACGATGTGAGCTAGTTTGGTCGAATACAACGCTATGCGGTTGCTTTCTCCTAAACAGCTCTAGGCCTGGCCCAGTTCCACGTGTTGCTGCACCCAGATTTATGGTCAAGCCCGCCGCACCCGCAACGCCAGCCCATCCGGCTGTTCGAAACAAAAAATAAATAAATGGAGAGGCAAGGTCCCAGGTCCCATGGCGAAGCATGGCAATGAGCAGGGCAGGGCAGGGCTGCGTCCTCCGCGCCCCCCCAGGTCCACAGGTCCAGGTGTGGTGGTTGCGGTTGGGGTAGACATCCGACGGGAAAGAGATCGCGGAAAGGATGAGATGGCAAGGCAGATTGCCCTCGTCACTGATTCTGGATCCTGGTTATAGCGACATTAGATATTTAGGAATAGCTCATCGAGACCGAGCACGCACCGAAAGTCTGTTCGGCGGGCAGCCAGCCCACCGGGGCAACCCAACCACTTCCTTTGTGTCACTGGCTGCTGGAGTCCCGAGCCGTGGCAGACAACATGTCTGTTAAAGACAGCTTGCCACTCACTTGCGGTGTCACCAGAAAGTGTGCATCGGACGACGCGGTCAAATCTGATGTATTCAACCTCAGGCAGCAAGCCGTTACATTCCTACCGAGGCTACCTCGTCACATCCGTCCAGGTCACCGTGAGCGTCACCAGGCTGAGCTAAGCGGGCTTTCCCCCCCCCCCCCCCCAATCCGGGCGACACCGTATCCGAAATTAATACCTGCAGGTGGTCGGCGACCACTTTGCAGCGATCGCCCTCCAGGCCACCCCTGTGGTCCCCGAGCGAGCCCGCGAGGAGCCACATCTTGTCAGAAACCGACGACGTCGCCTCATTGGACTGGACCCGTACCGTAATGTGTCGACATGTCATGTTTGGCTCGCTTCTTGTTTCGTTTCTGCAGAGCCTGGGCCCCAGGTGGTTCCTTTCCGTCTCCTTCGGGGTTACGCGAGACAGATAGATGTTGCTTTTTTCTGGCTTCAGAAGTGTGTGTTGTCTTGGGACGTGCTGTGCAGCCCAAGCTTGGTGGGGCTGGGAGGGGAGGGGCGAAGTGATGCGATGCATTGCTAGGTTGGAGCGGACGACATGGCTCGTTGTCTCGCCCGGCATCCCTCGAACCTTGGCCGGTGTGCCCTGGCGACGAATCCACGCCGAGTCTGAGAGACAGCGAGCTTTCCCACCAAGTTGGGTTTACCTTGGACTATGTGGTTCAGAGCAGAGAGCCTGATGATGGTTCGCGCTCGGACGGCCCTCTGCCTTGCGATCCAGCTGTCGGGAGAAATGCTCCCTCTTGGCACACCCGTCCCGTCCGCTTGACCTTCTGCGGCAATGATGAGCGGCGCGAGGCTTCTGGCGGGTAGGCTCACCGGTTCCAAAGTGTGTTGCACTGATCGACGATTATTCTTTATTCTTGCATGGGCGATCCGTGATCGATACCGATTGCTCCCTGTCTGCCCGCCTGCCCATCAAGCTTGCGGAAAGTGAATGATGGACCAGGACATTGGTTACCAGGACATTGGTGGGTGGTCTCCTGGTAACTGTTGCTATACCACTTGGCAGTATTATCGAAATTGGGATGGCCCGGTCGCGAAACGGTTGTGATCGACAGCCTTGGTGGGGTGTATCGTATTATTGAAAATATCTTGGATAAACGACGCTTGACAGATGCGAAGCCCTTGTTACCGGTGTTCCTGGAGCCAGACCAATCTCGGGCGGGCTTCTGAAAATACACTGTGGAAGACGCGTGAGTATGACCAATGAAATTAGTTGGTCACATCGACGTGAGAGTATCTCGTCGGCCGCCAAAAGACACCTCCTAGACGGATACACTCAACGATATCTCAGTTCTCTCCAGTTATACTTGGACGAATAACTGGCGAATTGGGTGCATCATGTTGCTGACCAAGATATCCCTAGTGGTATTCTTTGGCAGCCGACGGGATAGTGGTTTTGTTTGATACAAGTGACGATCAAGCGTGGCAGTGTCGCACTGGTTGATAATGATGAGGACCAATGGAGACATGATATACCAAAGTGACACCGAATATGTGAGAGACAGGTGAGGACGCCCAGCCTCGGGCGACGAGGAGTAAACGACGCATATCATCAAAGTGTTGCTTGTTGCCATGCAGATGTCATACAGCCGAGAACGCGCGGTCATTTCAAGGTTTGACGCCGGACTGAGCGGCTAAAGTGATAAATGAATTGTATCGGGCATTGATAGACGTAGAGATGGCGGGGCGGTCGACGAAGGACGTTGTTCTCAGACATTTGCTATCTCACTGCGCCAACCCCATCCATCTGACGTCGAAGGGTTGAGCCTCCGCATGCCCGCTGCCTCACAAATCCGTATCACGAGATCCCGCACAGCGGTGACCTCCTCCACCGAAGCACCTGCGTTCAGCGCGCCTCTGAGATGGCCTTTAAGCTGTGGATTGACCTGTTATCGGCAAGTCAGCGAATTGATCACCATTGCCCGGGGCTGGGGCTCTCGCATCTTGAGGTATTAGGCCTGCGATCAATACGAAGGACGTCTCTGGCGCAGAGAGCACCCCAGTGTTGCTCAAGATGTGGCCATACACGAGACGTGCTGTGATGGCCAAGTCCTCGGTGCCAGACCGCTCCAGTTGGCTCATGATACGCCGTGAAATCTTGCCATATATCCTGTCCCAGAACCTCGCGCCGCGATCTAGAACACATGCGGATAGATCATTCATATCCAGGCGTCGTCCCGTGGGTGATGTGCCTCCTGGTTCATCGAGCAGATGGGAAGGCGTTGCCGCCTTCATTGCCATGAGTGCGTTGATGGTCTGGTAGAGAAATCTGTCAGTTTCGCGCGGCCTGGGCGAGACGAGAGTATACCTACCTTGGGAAGACCTCCAACAGCAGACACCTTGACCAGAGCCTCACGGAGGCGCCTAGCGATGATGATTTGCTCATCTGATGACGGCGCCCTAGCATTTGGGCCAGCCGTCTCTCCTATGGCATAGCGGAGCACCTTGGGTATCTCATCTGGTCGATTGAGAATCGATAATGTGGTGGCCGTAATGAAATACCAAGACTTTCGGGGGAGGCATGTTGATGTACGTATGGACGACAATAGAGCGGATGTAATGATGGGGTTCATAGTCCGACGTTTTGTATGTTTCCCGGGCAAGTCGCAGCAGCATGTGCGACTAATTGTGGGCTTGGTCGATGCAATTCGTTTTCTCGTGAATTTTGTTCCCTGCTGATGAATAGGCAATAAGCATGGTTGATCTGTTTGGTTGACAAGGTTAGCCAATCTGATAACATCAAGTTCCTGGCTGAGATGTCGGCTGAGAATAATTGTCAGTCGCAATGAATGCTGGGGTCGCGATCTCAACATGGAGAGCAGCAGCAGTTTCACATACAAAGATGCTAATTAATTTGAAGAGTTCAGAATGTCACTAAAGACCGAACGGACCCGCATCGGGATCCATGATGCTCGATGTACCTCTTGCGGGTTAGGTTGGTCGGAAGGTTGGCGGGAAAAAAACCCGGCCGGCGACCGCCCGCCACGGATAATTCGGTCACGTGGCCTTTGCCGCACCACCTGCTGCGTCATCCACCCAAGCTTGCACCAATAGGAGCCACGTCTCGCTGAAGCTCCAAGAGTCCTAACGTGGCTTCAACCACCAACGAGCTTCCGACAGGCCATCATCACAATCATAATTTGGGCCACTCCGGAGAAGCATCACAGCCCACGCTTGTTCATTCTCAATATAATGGGCACTTGACGCCTTCCCAACAATTATCTGCCTGCCTCCCCAGGAACTCACCCCACGCGACCAATACCGCATCTTCCAGCGATGCGGTTCGTGTGGTATGCCGGGGTAAGTATTGCGCGATGGGATGTTTAAGCGTGAGCGTTAGGCATGACTGACGACCACAGGTCTCGACGACTCTGGCGACCGCGGTTGTTGTTTCAGCCTTTCATCAGCGAGCGAATTTCTACTCTGCCATGGTCTACCTGGCTCAGAGTAACTTCTGTCTTCTCGTAAGTCGCAGCAACCGCATTACACGGAACCCCCCCTTCCCCCAGCGCCAGTGCATGCTTATGATCGTGAAATCGAGGTGTACTAACAAGTGTCGATCAGATCCTGATCAACTTCGTTTACCTCATTTACGGAACCACCGTCTACGGCCTGCAGCGACTCTTCTACGGAACCCTTCGCCAGACCGAAGTCGAACAGTTGTCGGAAAGAGCATGGTTCGCGATTACCGAGACATGTCTCGCGATGACAATATTCAGAGATGAGATAGGAGCTTGGTTTCTTGTCATGTTCACCGCGTTGATTACGGGGAAGGTCTGGGGCTGGATAGGGGATGGACGGGTTGAGATCCTCGAGCAACAGCCGCCGGCCAACCCGGGTCTTTTCCACACACGACTCAGCTTGTCACTGCTGCTGAGTCTCGCATACGATTTTTGGATTCTTGCCTACACGATCAGGACCGTCATCCGACAGGCTCGGCCGGACATGATGGTCATGTTCCTCTTCGAATTCGCCGTGCTCGCCACCTGCTCTGCCCGCACAGGTGTTCGGTACCTGGTCTCGATCCTCGAAAACCGCATTGTCAAGCAACAGACCAAAATGCAGCTCGAGGAGCGAAGACGCGAAGTTCGACAGAACCGGGAAGACATGATCAGGCAGCGAGCGCAGGAGGGTAGTGCTGACGGGGAAGCCGCTGCCGACCAAGCCGACCTCCCCCGAGAGGAAGACATTGACGAAATGGACATTGAGGTACCGGGCTGGGAGGAGAAGGGGCAATGGATTCTTATCTTGGATCTTGTCGCTGGTATGATCGAAATCTGTGCGAGATGAAACTTGAGGGATGCTAACCCGCTGCAGACTGCACCAAGCTCTCCATCTACATTGTCTTCTTCTTCATCCTCTTCTCTTTCTACGGACTGCCTATCCACATCATGAGGGATCTCTTCATGACTGGGCGTGCTGTCATCAAACGGGGCTCGGCTCTTTGGAAGTACCGTAAGGCGATGGAAGACATGAACAACTACGCGGACGCTACTCAAGAAGACATTGCCAGGGAGGATACCTGCATTATTTGTAGAGAGGAGATGAGACCCTGGGACCCGGCCAATAACCCTGGCGCCCTGCAGCGAATTCGACCCAAGAAGCTGCCATGTGGACATATCCTCCATATGGGCTGTCTCAAGAGCTGGCTGGAACGTCAACAGGTCTGCCCTACTTGCCGTCGCTCGGTCGTCATCAACACGCCTCCTGCAACAGCGAATCGAGACGCTGCGCAGGCAAGACTAGGCTTCGGTGGTCTCGGGGTGCCACCCGCACCCGCTCCAGCCGCGCAGGTTCAAGGCCAAGCTCAACCCCATGGCCAGCAGCCACCTGCTGTAAATGGCCAGAACGGCGGCCTGCAACCTCTAGCACAGCCCGCAGGTCAGCCTGCTCCTCGTAATGGAGGTGCTCGCGTATTCAATTTTGGTAACCTCAGAGTTGGATTCGCGCAGGGGGGAGAGAACATACAAGAGCTCGCGCAACGTATGGCCCAGGGTCGTCCAGGAGTCGCGATGCCAGGGCAGCCCACTCCAGCCGTACCGGCTACTCCTACTGTTGCCACACCCCCGACTTTATACGGGCCTGCGGGAAACGATGTCGGGTTGATCCGTGATCGCCTTCAAGACATCGAGCGCTCTATCCAGAGCAACCTTCAAGCCCTCCAGCAAGACCAACATCAACTCCAGCTCTGCAACCTCCTTTTCGCAGAGTTGAATAGGCTTCGCCAACAGCAAGTGCAACAACAACAGCAACAAGGAGGTCGGATTAATGAGACGCCGCATGGATTTGCCGTGTCATCCTTCTCTGTTCCACAACAGCCACTGCCAACACTACAGCCGTTTTCGCAGATGCCATCGCAAGCATTCAGCCGCCACGGCATTACTGCGCAATCTGCGGCCATCCAGGCCGGCAGCCAGGACCTGCCTGAGGGTGTCTCTCTACCTCCTGGGTGGTCTTTGCTACCGCTGCAGCGCCTCGACGGGGCATCCGTTCCCACGACGGCTCCGATGACGCAGAACGAGGCTCCGGCAGAGCCCTCAACTTCACCACGCCAAAACGATGTAGTTCCATCGGTCGCTACCCCCAACAGCACGACGACCGGCCCCGAGATCCTGGCGCCCAACCCCGTCATGCCCAACTGGGTCGGCGAGAACCAGCTTTTCGGCCGTAGCACGACCTCTGCTCAAGATGGCACCTCGGGGACCACGTCCACGACGGACGAGCCGAGGGAGAAGAGCCCGGCCGTCGCGTCACCGGCGGCAGCGCAGACTCAGGTTCCGGAGACGGTCAGCGAGGAAAAGGGCAAGGGAAAAGCTGTCACGATTGAGGACGCGGCTGACGACGAAAGGGAATGACGCCTCGTAGGATGCGAAGGCATAGGACCGAAACTGGAGTTTGCACGGTGTTGAGCGGCCCCCACCCATCATAACCGTATCATGTATACTAAGGGATTGAATTGGCACAAGTTTTTGATGACCCGTGCCTCGTGTTATCTTGCTTGTTTGGTGTTCTCTCCACTGGCGCATAATCTTCGCAGCCTCACACAGCTACCACCTAGCCTCAACACCCAAGCACCCAGCCAACATTGCCCAAACGGTTCTGGTCGGAGAAGGTAAGGGCCAACGATTGGGAGGAATGCCGAAGCACGACCAGATCCGAGACCAGTCAACAACCAACCGACAGGTTCGACTCAGGACAGAAGAAGGGCCTACATGTGCCTGAAATCGTCAGGATCAGTGACTTTATTGATTCTGTCGATATCCATTACCGCTGTGTAACGCAACGGGACAGACTGTCCCTAATCCCATTCCCTGCATGATTGAAGGAGGCGCAGTCTCGAACGATGCTATGACGTACCTGTCGTGGCTCTCAAAGAAGCAAACACAGGCAATCAAGTGGATGGAGACGACCCAGCACAGGAGAACCATCATGCCCAGAGATACGCATCGTCATTCATTGTAGCGCCGTGTAATCCTCTGGGCCCCATTCCCTATCTGTGGTCCATGTACCTCCCTCAATACCCTGCCATCATTACCATACACCCTCTCCTGACCACCTATGTCCTCAGCCACTCCAATCATCAACCTGCAACCGTAGTATGCACCTTGTTTTGACGACAAGTACCAGCAGACTCTCACGCCTTCTTCTCTCAACTGTCTAGTACATCTCGCTCCTCATCCGTCGGCAGCAGCGGCATATCCTGCAGGGGCACGTCCTCACCCTTCTCTCAAGCAGCGCCTGGACCGTGGTACGAGGGCTCCTTTATCGAGGTGCCTGTTGCGAGCGGCTGCGTGCTGATGTCCCGACGGCTGGTCGAAATATCCTGCTCACCCCCCATGCTTCGCACGATGCTAGCAGTCGTGCCGCCTTTTACCGGCTGCGGACTGAGCACCACGCCACTAGATGGCTGTGCGACATGAGCAGGTGAAACCACGCCCTCTGAGCCGAATGGCAGAGGGCGGGTGGGAATCTTACGACTTACCCCTTCTGTCCCTTCACCGTGGCCAAGCCGTTTCAGCAACGCCTCAGACTGCTGCTTAGCTAGCTTCTGAAGCTGTTCTGCCGGATTCTTATACGCCCGAAGCATGTTAGTCAAGTCGCAAAGACAGTCTGCAGGAGTCCAGCGTTGTCCATGCACACATACCCAGGCGGACTGCAACGGTACGCCCTCTGCGACCGGCAAGTCCTCGTCATCCTCGCCGTCACCAGCACTGGGGTCACCACCACCCCAGAACTTCGGTCGGCGGATGGGTGCGGGTGTGACGGGAAGACTGGGCCGATCGACTTCGCTGGGGAAGTCGGTCAGCCTGAACCCGCGTTCCTGCTTCACCTTTGTGCCAGTCGAGGCGACGTCGGGCGAACCCTGACCTTTCACGCGCCGGTGCTTCTGCAGCCCTTCGACGTAGCGTTCAATCTCGGGCATTTCATCCCAAGCGTTCGTCCGTGTGAAAGTATTCCAGGGATCGGACGGAATCACCTTAATGGTTGGGGTGACAGGAGTCACAGGTTCGTTCTTCTGTTCCATCATCGACGTTTCTGTGACGGAATATTCAGCGTTATGCTGACCAGGAGAGACTGTTTGGTGCTCACCCGTCGGCGTTTCCGGGGATTCCTCTGCTTCAGGCTCCGGGGGCAGGTCCGTGAAGACTCGAGAAGGCCTAGGCTGGTTTGATTCCCAGGGAAAGATAGCGCGAGGTTTCTGTGAGGGCGGAGCAGGCTTCTCTTTGGGTACCTCATACCACATGTCTCTTGGCGGACTGGGATAACGAGGGGGGGGGACGAACGGAGCAGGGTCCTGAGACATGGAGTAGATTTGGTGAGGGAAGTTGAGCGCCTCGGGCTGCGAGTCGGCAGGTGGCGGTTGCCTTGAGACCGTGTTAGTAATGATGCTCTGCTTGATAGCGAAAGTGATTGTCTCACCATTGAGCATCCCATGTGTACAAGGGAACAGGGCGTGGCTCTGGCCTCTCCTCTGTCGGGACTGGAGCCGGCGCGGGCCGGGGCGAGGGACACCGTCCCGTGGGCGCGGAAACCTGCTCTGGACGAGCCTCAGTGTGTGTTCCAGTAGTACCACTCAACACACTGGGAGGGGGCAAGGAAGGCGCAAGGGGGGGCGAGGGCTCGGCCTGGCAGAATCCATCTTCCTGGTGGCGGTGAGGCGCTTCATGGTGGTGACCAGGTATATGGTCTTGGTGCAAGCCCTGCCCCTGTCTCTCATGGTGGGCTTGGAGGTCATGATGAACGATGCCCTGGCCTGGGCTATAGTAGGCACTCTGCTTCTGCTCACCAGCTGGGACTGTCTGATAAGACTGTTGCTGATACTCGCCCTTGGTGAAGTACTGAACTAAAGGAGACACTGCTAGTTGGGAGTTCATGTGTGAGCCCTTTGAATGATGGGATTGCGAGGGGAGTGCGTCTTGCTGCTGAACAGGCGTTAGCTTGCTCCGCTCACGATCTGGCAACAATACTTAGACGTACGGAAGCTCTGTAGTGTTTATCATACACAGCCCACCACCTGGCGAACATCTGATCGAAAGGAGAGCCCCCCTTATGGGCATCGCGGCCTTTCGACCAAGGCTTGTCAGAGCCGATGAAATGAACCATGTTGATGCTCGACTGGAAGTGGCGGTAGGCGGGCATATACTGGTAGTGGGCGGAAGGGGTCACGTTGTATGTGAAACTGATGCGGTTGTAGTTCTTTCCAAAATGCATATTTAGCAAGCCCTGATCGGCACCATCGAAGGAGATGCCCCTCTCGGCCATGGCGACGAGAGCATAGTAATCGCCCATGTTGGGTGTCAGGACCATTACGCCGGAATTGAAGAGGTCGGGCCAGCCAATGTCGGGAGCTGCGGAAAACGGGTGGGGAATGCTAAAGAGCTCATCGGGGGCCCTGTAGGCGACGACATCGGCATCGATGTAGACAATTTTGGAGAACTGAGTCTGCTTCCACAGATTGATCTTGGTGAAGGCGGAATGCAGGTCGGCGCGGTTCATCAGGTACAGGTTGGCGGGTCGCTCGTTGCGTAGAATGGGAACAGGGATGACATGGTCGTAGACGGTCTGGAAAATCGCAAGCAAAACTTTAGCATCACTTCGTACAGAGGTCGGCGAGGCGGGGTGGTAGGTAGGCCGAGATTGATATATACCTTGAGCTGTGTGATGACCTCGGCGGAGACGGTATCGAGTGTGACCAAGACGGCCAGCTGGTGGGGGGTACCAGCATCGCGCAAGGAATGAGCGAGCACCAATGCGCCTGTATAACGATGAGCGCAAGCAGGATAGTTGATTTTGGGTTGTCAAGCTCACCTGGAAGGTACGAGTCGCTCAATAGAAGCTAGGTAAAAGATTGATGTGAGTTGATGCATGGCCGGTTTGTTGACTTTGGGGTGTGGAACAGACGAACCGTAGCATAGACAAGCTGGTGCTGCTGGTCCCCTCCTCGCACAGCCATTGACATTGTGGAGGGGTGGGCGTTCTGAGACACTGCAGTGGTGGGTGGTCACTGAACAATGGGCAGGTCGCGTATTTCGGGGGACAATAGGCGCCAATGTCAGCTCGAGGCCATGAAGCTACGGTGACAAGCGAATGGTGATGGGTTTGAGGGAGCGGGAGAGGGAGAGAGAGGACAACGTCTGGTGGCAGAGTAGCGAGGGGGGGGGGGGTGAGGAGTATGAGTAGGATGAGGGGGTTGAGGGACCGCAGCAGGGTGGTAGGCAGATGGCTGCACGAAGGCACGAGGCACGAGACAGGAAGGCACGAGGCGCGGGATGCGGGATGCGGGATGCGATGGGATGGGATGGCTGGTTGGGGAAGAGGGCCCCCCGACGGGTGATTGGGATGAGTCGAGAAAAAAGCCCCAATTGCTCACAGTGGCAGAGGAGAAAGCAGGAGCAAACGTTACTCGGCCTGGGGCGCGTGTGCTTGTGTCAATTGACACGGCAGGCGCTCTTCATCATATCATTTTGCCTGTTGTCTTGTTTTACCCGCCAGTCGCTTTTTTTCTTACCTTACCTTACCCTCGCTGCACCACCCAGACCTTTCTTTGCGAGTGAGGTTTTACTAGCGCCTACCTCATAATCCACACAGCTCTCATGTTCATGACGTCCAATCCCCTGTGACCCCAAAACCGCCGTATCCCGTTCCCTGGATGTCTCGAACGATTGGAAGATGCCAATAATTGGCGGCACAGACAATCATTTGTCTAATGACCCCCATCAAAATAGCTGCAAACTTCTGGCAGCGCCAACCATTTGTTGCTTCCGGCGAGCCAGGTTGCGGCGGCGTCCAGGTCGACGTAGAACAACCAGGCACACGATGACGACTGTTGGCCCGCCGCCAGAAATCCACTGACCGCACGCAAGTACAGGGCTCAATGGGGTCCATTACAAGGGGGGGCTACAGCAGCAACAATGGCAGCAAGAGATGGGCCAGGCCGAACCAGACCCGCAGCCACGTCCTCCAGGGAAATTACAGGGGAGTTTTCTGCATGAGCCCAGCCAGCAGCCCACCATTCGCCAGCACCTTAATAAGGCGAGCTGGGTGACCTGCAGCACCGTTGCATCTGCCACCTGCCGACCTCCGTGTCAGTCAGTGCTGCATCTCAGGAGACTGCATCTCAAAGTCGCCTCATCCTCGCCCATCCACCGCACACATGAGGTACTATGAGCACGAAAATGGCATCCTTACATTGTCACCCTGAGTCAACCATCAGCATACATTAGACTCACGAAGGGAGCGGGAGACATCATTCCACTAGCAGCTTCTCGCGATCCGAACACAGCAGCCCCTGCACGGAATGCCTCAACGATAAGGACCGCGCTCCTAACCTCATCTCACCAATTTCGAATTCCCTCAAATGGCAATCTCACAGACCTGGACATCCCTAGCCCTTCCACCAACCTGAACGCACGTTTTCTTGCACCTTCCGCCATGCAGCACACCCTGATCAACCCGGAGGCTCGCGCCGACCGGCCTGGGCCACGACACAACCTTATTACCGGCTCGTGTTCGAGGCGCACGACCGTCGCATAACATCAGCTACACGCCTATGCCACGCTAGGGAAGGCCAATGCCCAAAGTTCGCGATGCCCCCCTCCACGCGGTTTGCAAAAAAAGAAAGTGGCAGACGTAAAACCATCCCCCTATAGAAAACGCCCGGAGGATGCCTAAGCAGCACGTCCAACGGCATACAGTCTGAGAGTGGAAGACCTGAAGGCCCTAGCTATAAGGCTTGAATAGAGCTCTAAGCTCATCCAGAGCATGTAAATTGACGGATCGACTCGATGCTCTAACGGATGAAGGACGTGGTGGAAATGCAAGACCGGGTAATAGGATGGGAAGGGACTTCTGTTTAGGTAGAGAATAGTAGGGGACCAAGCGGGCGACAATAAATATGGCCCACCCAAAAATCCCTCACCTATCTACCAGCCAGTCATCCGGCCTTCTAATTGAATTATATCTTGCAACCTCTATAGTATTGAGTTAATCCAGCTATTTACACGTTCTATATAGGCTTGAAGCTCTACCCAGGCCTCTATAGCTAGGGCTTTTAGGTCTTCTATATTCTAGACTGCATACTATTAGATATACTACTTGAGTATCCTCTAGGCATTCTCTATAGGGGAGAGGTCTAGAGACCCTGGGATATTAAAGAAATAGCGTAGCCTATAGGCTTCCTTCTAGATTATATAGATATTAGAACTCCTAGGGCTATAGCTAGAGTCTCTATCTTCTTCTAGAATAAAAGACTAGCCTGCCTCTAGCTAGGGCTTAACCTAGCCCTCGAGTATCTAGTTACGATAGACCTACTAGCTCATCTTACTATTAGTATTACCTAGGACCTCGTAGAAGATAAGATCTAAAATAGAATTATACCTAATTACTGCCTAGGCATAGAGTATCTTCTTATACTTTTCCTCGGGCTATTAGCGTTCTTATATATAGTCAGAGCAATAGCTTTCGCCTGGCCTCCGGATAATCCAGGCCTTACCCTCGGGCCTAAGGCTGAAATAGACCTTATTACTAAACCGGATATCTCTCTAGCTCTCTAGAGTAGGGCGAAGAGCAAGAGATTTCTCTGCGGCCTACAGACGGCGTTAGGTAACTGCTAGAGATACCTATTTCTTATCGCAGGCAATATACTTCCTATACCCTAGAGTCCCAAGAGCCCTCTAGATAGTTCTAGGGCAGTAGTCTATATAGACTCTAGCCTTATAAGCCAGAGTCTGCTAACTATGGGTGCGTACCTCGAAGCTAGCCTGCTAAATAAGCTCTTCTATCTTATAGATATCTTATAGTAAGAGGAGGCGGGGGCGGCCTCTAGTCTCTGCTATAGAGGCGATATTATAGCGGCGCCGGTGTATTTCTTACTATAGAATACGGTTTCCAGTTCTATAGCTGACTCCATAGTATTCAAAGACCTGGCTCTTAAAGAAAGGGATTCTATAGGTCTTAAGGAAATCAACTGTCCCTAAGACTCTAGATCTCTTAGGTGTATTATAGTGTTCTGAAGCCATAGTAGTAGGTAGGTAGGTAGGTAGGTAGGTGGATTGGGTAGGTGGGTAAGTGAGTAGGTGAGGGATTTTTGGGTGGGCCATATTTATTGTCGCCCGCTTGGGGACTTAGGTACCTGGATATTACGTCTGCCACTTTTTTGCAAACTGCTTGCCCTCCTCTCATATGACGGAACTCCGAGTAAGCGCCGATCCCAAGCTGGCTTTGGCAGCTTTTCTCCCTTCAATGCACCATTCAATGCACTGCGAGCTGCAGCCAGTCAATCGTCTAATAAGGATGGTCGTCATGTGCCCAAAATTTTGTCGACAGGTACCCCGCTCCGAGGCTGGTGATCTCTCGACCTCATCGCCTTGGTTTCGCGCGAATTGGAGCTTTCTTCATACCCATTGCCTGCCTCAACCTACTTCTCAGTTGTGGATCATCTGGGGCAAGACTGGAGCACCATGACGTCTTACCTGCGGATCACTTCCATCCTCTGTAGGGTGGGGCCGCCCATCTTCAGGTACTCAGACTCCTGGCTTGCAGTGCCCAGCAGAATCAAAAAGTGGCAGTAGGTGGTCTCAGAAGGTTCATTCTTCGTGGCCCAAGCTGTCCAGCTTGGCGGTTATCATCACGTGTAGGACGTTGCTGCTGCATACACCCGGCACTTTTCCGGGGGCCTGCCGGAGAGGCCTCTTCAATCGTCCCGGGGTCTCTGTTCCCCTCCCGATGCTGGTGCTCCGATCAGCCACCCCACCCCCGATGTCAGAGTGCCCATGGCTGCTTCGCGCAGCTGGTCCCTTTTTCGTAACCTCTGGTGTTCGTCCTCGTAAGCCGCCGCCCCATGATGGTTTACAGGAGCCTCGCTGCCGTGCGCCTTTCCTCCGCCAGAAGACTGCTGTAGACTCGAGAGCGCCGCAAAGTTCCTTGATGCTGCTCGCGCCGTCGCGCGCGACAAGTCGAAGAGAGACATTGGCGCCTCGTCCGCACCACTTACCTTGGACGGCGGCGCTGTGGAGCCCCTACCAGGCGGCACAGCAAGAACCCCGCGAGTCGGCGCTGACCAGCCGAACCCACCCGGCATGCCCCGTAGATCATCCTCGTCCGCCTCGTGGGCCGCCTCCGCCTTGACAGCAGATTCGAGCTGCTCTTCGCAGCGTCTGAAAGTCTTGAGAATCTCCTGTAGTTGCGCCGCTGGCGCGATGCGCAGCGCTGTGGATAGACATTCGATGCGCTGCTCGAGGTGTCGGATCTCTGGGTTGCCGCTGGCCGTTCCCAGATGGGTCGGTCGTGTCGTGCGGGCGGTGCGGACGTACTGGCCGGCCAAGAGCGCTGAACGCCACGGCCACTCTTCGTCAAAATCGCCAGTGATGCGAGCTGGCGTTCCTTTCGGCTCCGATATTCGGCTGACGACATAGGAGTAGGCAGTCTCAAAATCATCCTCCCGAAGCGCGGCTTCAATGCACATCGCGACGATGCGCTCCTCAGCTCGAACCATATGGGCATCCACCTCATCGACCGATACTGCAATCCCGTTAGTGGCTTTGGTCGTCAGACCAGCTTTGACCATGTTGAATCCCACGTCTAGGAAATCCTGGATCTGGGTGTAGCTCTTCTTGTTCTGCTCGAGAACCTTGCCAACGATCGAGATCGGGTCAGCGTGAACTCGAAGAACGACGGGGCTGAATGGCTCGCCCTGCTTCAGCACCAAACGGTACTCACTCAAAGCATGGGTAGCTCTGAGCAAGGCGTCGATGCGCTGCTTTGCGGGCAGTGACTTGCCGATGGTCTGAGGGAAGGCGTTGATTCTGTTTCAAAGTAAGGATTGGCCGCTGAGAGCAAAGTATAGGCAAAGGCTTACATTTCGTCGCACTTCTTTAGGCCGCCCCGAGTGCGATTGGGATTCGTAGCGTTGTCATATGCGTTGAGGGCAGCACTGATGATGGTGTCCTGCATAACCTGTTGCGGCAAAGACTGCTTAGCCCCTTCGTACAGCGAGGCGGCGAGTGAAAAACCTGAAAATTTCCGTGTGAGTAGAGACCTCGAATAGGCGTGGTAGTCAATATCTCACTGTTATTTGAGAGGAGAGCCTTCAGGATCTCTGCTTCAAGGAACTCGGCCTTAACTCGACCTAGAACACCGAAGCCTGAGTCTTGTCCAGACTTCACGCCCCAGTTACGAAGCCACAAGATCTGCTTCGTTGCCGTAGTCCAATACTTCTCGTCGTTCCGTGGTGCTCGGGCCAGGATTGCGTGGATGAATTTGGTCGCTTCCGCCTTTTGCTCGCGCTCATCTCGGAGAAACACAAGGTCCCCCGCTCGCTTGACCGAGCACGAATGTCCAGACAGGGTGAAGAGAAATGCACTTAAAATGAGAGCATGAAGGATTTGCGCCGTCTTCGGAGAGGGAACAGTAAGCGGGTTGCTCTCGTGAAGCAGGCCGTCTCGCATGTGAGCCGTGTTTTTTGGCGATGCGAGTAGCTCGCTATCCAGGTCGGCGACAGGCTGCAAAGCATCCGCGGCTTGCTCAAGCGTGGAAAACTCATCGTTTCCGAGCAGGTCCATTACTTTGGCGACCATTTGATGAGCGCCCTTCAGGGCTTCAAGAGAGCTGTCTGGGTTGACATACGCACACGCGAGGATAGCTCGCGCATATCGTCGGTCAAGGTACCGCTGCTGTTCTTCTTGCAACCAAATGCCGTCGTAGTCGCCCAAGTCCACGTCTTCCGGTCCATTCCACTGCTCCACAGCGGCAACAGCAATCCTCCACGATCGTGCTGCATGGTTGCTCAGCCACTCCAGGACTCGCTCCCAGCCGGGACAGACGAGGCCCGCCGCGTTCGTACCCGCATTGATAACAAGTTGCAATGCTGAATCTGCACTTGTCGCAGGTACCCAACGCTCATCATTGTGAAGCCATGGCCCGACCAAGCTGCGAAGGTCCCGCCCAACAGTGCTAAGATCACCATCTGCTCCTGTCTGCGAGAGCAACGCACCAACGGCCACACCGTCTGGTAGCTTCTGAAACTCGGCGAGTGTGTATTTAATGCTGTCCAGGGGATAGTATTCTTGATTCCTCCTCAGAAGTGGTAGTAAGGTCGAAACCACCCAAGTACGTATGTCGAGGTTTTGTCGAACGAAAGGCGATAGCAGAACAGGCAGCTGCGCGAGCAATCCGGCCTCCTCATCTACTCGATAGGCTCTTCGAAGAAGAAACAGCTTCATGTGATCTTCGTCGGTGTCTGGGGATCCTTTCGTGTCGGATAGCGGGAGCAGTCTAAGCTTGCGAACTTTCTTGGCGGCCTGTTCGTCGTTCAAGTCCTGAACAACGGCATGATCGAGATCGCCAGCTTCATGGTCGTCAAATTCACCCGATTCCAGCTCCTCAAGAAACTTGACGTAGCCGTATGACGGTATCGTCTCGGGAAGGTATGTGAGGAGGATGCGTAGGACTAGGTCCTTTCGAAGTACGGCAGGGTGTCGTGATGTGAGGTCGGCCAAGCCGTTCACGTTGGCGATGGTCGCGAAGTGAACAGCCAGGAGCACAAGCTTTGGGGGTGACAGAATGAGACTCATGATTCGTAAAGTAGTCACATATTCGAAAGTGTTGACAGCGTCTAGGTGAAATTTGACCGGGCTTGGGGTCCGGTGGATGATGTCAATGTTGGCCAGAAACCATATGCGACGAGCCACATGGACTTGATTGAAGGTCCTCCAAGCTCCCGCCTGCGCCAGTGGAGCGAAGCACAGCGTCATCCCTGACCTTTGGTGGGGCTCTTCCGTGGAGCTCCTGCGGCCGTCAATTGGTAACTCATCAATGTGGCACCAAGCAATGTACTCATGTACCTCCACGTGACTATTAGCGGAAACTGCCTGCCCTACTCCGAAAACCCTGCCGAATCACAGAAAACATCCACTTTGACCACCAAAACGGCATCACGATAAATCGCCCTTCGCCCAACGCTCCGACACACGCTTCCGTCCACTCACTCGATCGATCGCAACCCGCTTCCGAAAACTCACATTTGCGACGATGGATTCCTCTAAGGCCCCCGTTAAGCTGGTCAAGGTGACCCGAGTCCTGGGCCGTACCGGTGCGAAATACCACGAAATACTTTGTTCGCGACGGCTAGATGCTGATTGATTGGGATAGGCTCTCGTGGTGGTGTCACCCAGGTTCGCGTCGAGTTCATGGATGACCAGACCCGCTCCATCATCCGCAACGTCAAGGGCCCTGGTACGTCAAGAATCTGTCGCATTGAGAGCTCAAAGGATTATGGTACTAACCAATGCGATTCAGTCCGTGAGGATGACATCCTTTGCCTCCTCGAGTCCGAGCGTGAGGCCAGGCGTCTGCGGTAAACTGTTGGCGGTATTGGGGAAGAGCAGACAATACCTGGGGTTTGGTTTTTGCGGGTAGGACATTGGGCGATCGCCCTGGGGCGGCATGGTGTCAAGGAGCACATGCCAGGCTATTTAGGTAGCCAGCCATCGGCTTGTCCTCGACGCACGAGTCACCAAACGAATCATACCATCTTCGACCAAACCACTTGACGCACGCAATTCAGGTGCGAACCCTACGGCCGATCCGAGATTCTGTGTCATCATTCGACTTCTCGATTTCCAACAAGATCCTTCGGCCAAGGGTGATGGTGGAAGAGTGTCAGTTTGCAACTCTGTCCGCACAAGGTGTCGATGTGGTGTATCGGGGAACGGTCTTGGATTGTTGGTCGGGACGCAACTCAGACGGCGTCCCCTGAGAGCGTTGTCCACGGAAATCACAAAAGTGACCAAAGATCTGAATTTGATGACTGATTTCTCGTACTATTGCTCGTAAACTCAACTCGAACTTAGACTACATGGTATACTGGACCGCCCCAGGGCTTTCACAATCAGGACGGCAGAATGAAAATGATTGAGGAGCATTCTGGCCAGGATTGTTCTGCAAGAGGCAGGCGGTCTATGTGGAACGCCGTACACTTCGTCGCTGCGTTTTACGCTATGACAGCCAATCACGATGAACCCTTTTGATTGGATAAATTTGATTATGTAATACAGGTGGCATTCATCTCCAACTCCAACATCCAGCGTGAATCAACTGCAAGGACATCGTCCAGATCACCAAGTACCCCAACGTTGAGCTCAAAACCGACAAAATGGCTTCTGGATTTGGCGCACACGGCGGTACGGACACCAAAGACCCCAATTGACCAAACATTGACCGCTGACGCTGGTATTCTCGCCATTTAGGCCCCTCGAGGTGCTTCCCCTTCTGGCAAGACTTGCTCGGCTGCTACGTCGTCAACACCGCCGAGCAGGATGGCAAGGGAAAGGCAAAGTGCGGTGCTGCCCTGGAGGACTACTATGAGTGCTTGCACCACAAGAAGGAGGTATGTGGTCTCGCGAAGAACTCGAAAACGCGTTGACTCCAAGCTTACATTTGCCCACAATACAGGCCGCAAGGACGAGAGCGCTGCAAGCTGCGTACCGAAAGGCAGCGACTGCCAGCGACAGAGACAGCGCCCCGAGCGCCGGCCACATCCGAAGCCTGGGCACCCTGGGTGGTGAAGATGCGACGAAAAGCTTGGCTGAAAGCTCATGAGCTGAGAGAGAGAGGATGGGGACGACCAGCTGTACTACAAGAGCACCTGAACGATAGCTCTCACTCGGGGAAGTTGAACCAATTAGAACCATGGTTTAAGCCTGCATGTCCTTGTGTGTTTGACGGCTCTTGGAATGATCCGAACTGTGCGCGCTTGGGAGCGTTGCTGGAGCTGAGTTCTGACGATGCTGTGCTCTAAGATGCGCCTGCCTGCGGTCACAGCAAAGCAATGGGATCCCGCTATGCACCTTGAACATATAATCAGCATTTGGCTCGATGCACAAGCCTCCAGCTGCCTGGTAGCAGACCAGCTTGCTTAATTAGACAGCAAGTGCACGTGTTGGAATCAACAAATAATTGAAGGTTGTCCCAACAAGCCTGGAGTAGAGCAGTCTGCCGTTCTCCCAGATTGGCATCTTGTTGCATCAACGGCTCCGGAGTCCCATCAGTCAATACAGGAAGGTGGGTCAAATCTCAGTGTTGGTGGTTCCTTCCACTCTTGACAGTCCTGCAACATCGACCGACGGGCGCTCGGTTCCTGAACACTCACACCTCAGTTCCTGCACTTTGGATTATTTGGCCTACAAACAGCCAGAAGGAAAACACAGACTGGAGGGTTGAATTCGAGCATTCCCCGCTGCTCAGGCGGTGTATTTGCCCAACCACGACCATCTCCGACCTAAAGTTCCCGTGAGGCAGCCTCGCAAGACCAACAGGTGTTTCACATCAACAACAGCACGCCAGCGTCTATCTATTGTGAGGACATGGCGTGGCTAAGAGGCATACGGATTTCGATCGTCCCGGCCAAAGGACAGAGAGGTGGGATGACAACAACATGTGAGGATACATGGCAAGGAGAGAGTCTCCCCGAGTTTCCGCACCCAGACTCTTCCTCGGTCCATCTTGTGGACACTGGCGTGCCTCTAGCGAACCGTGAAGCTCCATCATCTTCAACAAGTCGCAGGTCAGAGAAGAGTTGCAACCAACAGAAAACCCATCCCAGGATCTCAGTCTACGTTCCCTCTTACCCAGGCACACAGTTCAGTTTCGAGTGGGCGATCGACCGCTTTCCAGAATCTTCAAGCCACATGTACTTCGTTCTCCTCGTCAACGGTCATCGCATGGTTTCATGGGGTACCGATCCTTCAAAGCCGAACGCCAGCCGAGGCGTTGTTGACTTTGCCTTATATGAGCCGAGCGACAGGTGGAACTATTCGGATCATGGGGTCAAACTAAAGCGGGAGGGTGTGGAGAAGAGATATTTCTACTTCTCAGCGGCTTTCCCGGGCTCGTCTGTGGCCACAGATGGGGGGCTATTCGAAATTCAAGTCTTCCGTTCCATGGGGAAGCAGAGGCGGGCACCAAATCCGGGCGAATATCGTGATCAGGCCAAATATGGCATCACGTAAGTCTATGTTTCTTTAACTGTGACTGCCAAGGAGAGTGGCCACTCGCGGATGCTGATGCAACCATAGTTGTCTCTCTGGTGGTTTAGTGGAAACCCCGCAAGATCTTACATATTACAGCTGGATTTTGATCGACCCCAGGGACTCTCCCTTTGCTACGTTCCGGTTCTATTACAGGTCATACAATAGCCTAGGAGACCTGAACTTGATCCCCTCGTCACAACGGCACGCGAGTGCTGACATCGCCTCGCACGACGGAGAGGATGAGACGACGAACGAGATCAAGTTTACATGTAGCGACAATAAGCCCTTTCACTTTGGCAACCAACTGAACCAAGATGCCGCACTTCTCGAAGATTACGTCACCATTGAAGAAGGGCTCTGGCAATCTCAGGAGTCTCGGAGGGGTTCTCTCGAGAAAGCATGGATAGAATCAGACTCGCTAAAAAGCCTCCCGGAAGTTCTGCTCGTTCACGCTGATCAACAAATTCCGCAGCCTAGCAAGGAATTTCGGGATGTGCTGAGTCATTCTTATCTCCAGCAGTCGCTTCCAGTTCTGCCACCTTCAGAGAGCCATTCACGGAAGTCCTCGGTGGCTTCCAGAGCAATCTCTATTGCTTCATCGCTCCTGCCATTCGTCGACGAATACAGCGAAGTTGACGACATAGAGATTGGGGTCGCAACACGATTCCCACTGGCTTCATTATCAGCAAACATGAAACCGAGTGTGAACTCTGACGCTTGTCCGCTCCCTCAATCTCCCAGCATGTCTTCCCTGTCCGATTACAACACCTCTCCGCCAGCCTCAGAGGTTTCTCAGCTCTCGCCGCGCCTATCCAAGCAAATATATCAAGCTAGCAACGTCTCAGCTTTGGACCGTGGGACTGTTGTAATGTCGTCATCCCTTCAGCGCGAGACCCAAGAGCAAGTGTCGTCTCTCGCAGTCAGTGCTGAGCCAATACCAGAGGGAGCCTGGCTGAAGCGAAGCCCGTCCCCTCTTCGCAGGCGCAAGGGGCGGGCGCATCTGAGTCCGACCCACGCGGATGCAGCTGATGCGGATGCGGCCGTGGAATAGATGAAGAACTGCGCGGATAATGTGTTTCAGAAGACCAACGGTTGTCTGATAATCGAGGCCTGCCGATCAGTTGTACATATATATAGTGCTTGTTCAAGTCGACCATGAATTTTAGTTTCCAATCACAACTCTGATCGCTGACAAAGTGGTTTATTACCACCATTTCTCAAACAAAACTCTGTCTCTCTCCATGGCAAGCCCTGTAGTAGAAATAAGTTGCTCAGTAAACGCATCTGTCATGGCTGGCACTCCACAGACATAGGCGACGCTGACCTTGCGCTGACCCTGCGAGCCCACTGCTTCCTCTAAGTCTACCACTCCTATCCTCCTGCTGTAGACATGAAGTTTCGCGCGAGGTGTCTCAGTCCACTTGGCATTGATACCTGTTTCTCCTCCTCTAACATCGCCGGTAAGGAAAAGGCTCAATCGGCCTGTCACCCTGCCCTCCGAAAACAGCTTCAGTAGCCTGGCCAGGAACAGGATCCTGTCGATGCGCAGATATCCATCTTCCCAGGCTTCGGGCGGAGTCTTCGTGGAGTACATAAAATCTATATCAAACGGGGGAGGCTCCTCGCCGCTCGCAAGATGGCTGACGATGCTCATCAAAGGGTTGATCCCCACGCCGCCCGCGACAAATACGACGTTCCGCAAGCTGGCAAGCTCGACACGCCGAGGCGGCCAAATGAAGCTGCCGCCGACGCGGACTTTGAGCGTCCTTCCAAGTATCTGCGGCGGGGACTGGAAGAGCCAGGCTGCCGGGGGGTTCGTCGGGGACCGCTGGACGGCGAGCTCAATGTAGGGTGAGAGCAAGCGGGCGAGATGGGGTGGGGATGTGATAGTGAAGCCGCCTGCCTTATGGATGCCCGGGACAAATGTGTCGAGCCATTGACCGGGTAGAAACTGCAACATCGAGTTACTGTATTAGATGTTTGTGCTGGAGTTTGGTGTGTATGTATTTTGCGGATATGGGTATGGGGAGACGAACAGTGAAGGTTTGTCCGCTCACGGCCTTCAGCTTCAGAAGCCGGATGGATGAGTTGACTTCAGTGATATTATCGACTATCACTAAATGTTTCTGCTATTCAGATGTCATTCAGTAAAGCTTTCATCGTGACTGGCTGGTTGACCATACAGCGTCACGCGGTTGCTCGGCGGTCCGCTCTTCGTGGGAAGTTGCCGGGCGAGTCGACGTGGCCATCTTTGTTCCATGAACTCGGGGAGGGGGTGTAAGGGCAAACGCAGAGGCCGCACGGGGGAGGGGAGTGGGGGGTAACGATAGAATCTATTGATCATGTACCACCATTTCCTCTCTCGATGATTGTAAGGGATGATTGGTGTAGGTTTGGTTGAGGACCTGGAGTCCAAGTGAAGAAACGTTCTTGTGCCCATATGACACTAACCCAACCCAACCCCACCACGTCATGCAAGGTTCATGGGTGCCGGACATACATTTATTTGCATTGAACAAGGACGAGAGCTGGAGTACACAGACCCATATAAATGGAGATTGCCCTCAATCAGAAAACCCTTGTGTTGAAGTTGTCAATTCGAGCCATGTATATTGGAATACCTAGGTACATAGACGAGGTCTTATCGAACACTTTCCTTATTGTCTTCTGACACTGTCAACCACCAACAGTCACTCCACTCGCAGAAGGATCACCACGACCAAGTCTGCCCCAGCAAGAGAGCAACTAGCGCCTTGTATTTCCCATGCCTCTGTGCCTTTGCCAGTTGCTAAAATGCGCTGTACGGCACGACCGCTAAATTCAGAGACCTTGGAAAGCCCGCTCGTTCGCCAAGCCCAGCGCTCTAAGTAAGCGACAAGCTCACTGTGCTTCCGTCCAATTCACTTGCTCCGTCAACTGTCCCGCAGAGGGATGGGCGAATTGGATTTTCAAGCGTAATCTCAATGGCTTAGGAAAGGTTAGCCCTCAACTCAGGCAATAATGGCAGAATGTGTGAACGTACCCCCTTGACCCCAGACACCCTCATAATCTGGGTCGCATCGGCACCTGGGCCAAGATCTGTTCTGGAAATGCCCATAAGCTGCAGCTTCTGCGACTTGGGCACAGCCGCTTGCAAACCAACGTTCGAAAGCGTGATAGAGCCTGACAAATTTTTGAACCGCGCTGTAGCCTGTACCAGGCCCTCAGCATTGCGCTGCACCTGGAAAGTCACATTGAGATCGTTGCCATCGTAGCAAGGGATTCCACTATAGGCCTGCGGTGCGGCCGAGGCAGGTGGCGGCGCACCAGACATGGATGACATGATGTCCATGCTGGAGGCGCCCGACGCAGGGGATGGGGCAGACCGGCCCGGGCTAGGTCCAAACATGTCCATGATGCTTGCCACGTTCGATTGCTGGGGCTGCGGGGACGTGGCGTTTGGCGCTGGTGACGACATACCACTGCCGCCGAGAATGTCGGCGAGTAGATCGGCATTGTTCTGGCCACCGACGGCCGCCGGTATACTGGCTGGAGCGTCGCTGTTGATATCGAAGAGGAGGTCTTCCTCAGTCGGTTTGATGATCTTAGACTTCCTATTGGCCGCCTTATTCGATTTCTTCTTGGTCATGGCGGGCCCCAAGACCCTCGATTCCTCCTTGATCTGAGGAGGGGGCATTTTCTCGAGCACACCTCGACGGATTTGGTCGTGTGAGAAGAGGTTGCCGTATTCGACAGCTCGCTGTTGTACCTCGACGTCAAGACTGGTCTGATTGGCTTGAAGCAAGCGCCTCACCCGTTCGATTTGCGCGGGATCGGAAAGCCTTGTCGTGAGTTTCATGAGCGCCGTCACGATATACTCGGTCGCTACTTGCGTAGCGTAGCTGCTGTTGAGGATTGATGTAAAAAGGTCGATGATCTCGTGCTCCTTGACCTCCTGTACCAGCTCCTCCTCCTCATACTGTCCGCCTCGAAGGAGGGCATCGCCATATTCTCCGACACACCAGGAACCGGCTTGCGTCAAGCTCTCTTGTGTGATGTCCTTCTTTAGGCTGATGTAGAGCTTCTGCACCGCATACGTCTGTAGTTCCGCACTTGTCGCCACAAGGCGGATAAAAGAGGCCATGATGGGTTCTTTGACGTAGTTTCCGGCCAAGGTCAACACGCGCAGCATCGTATCAACATGCCATCGCTTGTTGGGAGCGTACTTGTCTGCGGCCATGCCGATCTGACTTGTCATCGTAGGCTTGAACTCGTTGTCGGCCACTTCAAGGAAGGCAAGGAGCTCTCGGATCAGAACCCGAATGTTACTTTCGTTGATAAGGGTGAAACTGAGATCGAGCGCCCGCCTCCTGATACTGATATCAGGGTCCCTGAGGCACTCGAGGATTGTGTTACGGTGCCTCTGGACGGCGTTCGGCTCGATGGCTACCACTCGAATGAGAGTGTTCAGAGCAACGTAGCGGATGTTGTTGTCCCGGTTGGAAAGGAACTTGCCCAGAATGTTTACACCGAGCACGCGAAGGCCCGAGTCGGCTTCAATGTCCAAAATTGTGCGGACTGCCTCGTACAGAATAGAGTTGCCCACGTTCTTGGAGGAATCGGTGTTCGTTGCCACCTGAGCCAGAATGTCGTTGATTTGTTCGCTGACTTGCACATCGCCCACTGCAAGCACTCGTAACAGGCGCAAAATCTTGACCTGGACGAATGGATCGGATATGCCTGTGACATCATGCTCCGGAGCATAGCCTGACGTGGCGAGTCCCTTCAGCGTCCGGATAAGCTGAGGGACAAACTGCTTGAACTTGTCAACGATACCCTCCTCGCCGCCTTCTTCTTCCTCAGCTTCGCACAGACTCGTCACAAGCGTCAGGCCGGAGAGAAGAACACCGTGGTTTCGATCGGATAGAAGATGGGCGGCCTTCTCTACGAAGTGTTCCTGGAGATCGGGCACCTTCCGGCAGATACGCATGGCGCACAGGGCAGCTTTCCTGCGGATATAAGGGTTCGAGGTCGCGACGCATTGTTCGACTTCGGCGAAGAGATCCCTAGACATTTCAACGGAGGCGATGTTGCCCAGCGTACAGAGGGCGAGGCCGACAATATATTGATTGGAGTGGCCGAGATCACTGGCCTCGTGTCAGTATTTCCCGTAAGCTATAAGTCCGGAATGTTATTGTACTTTTTCAAAGAATTGGTGACGAGGGTCAGGACTTCTTGATTTTCATCGAGGAGTAAGCTGGTGGCCAGATGGCCCAGGCGTTTGTCCGCGAATCGGGGCGATGCTAGGAGCTTCAGACATTCGATTTGGCCAAAATGTGTTCTCTCTCCGAGTGTGAAGAGGTAGAGGAGCTTCGCGACATTGTTGCGCCTGTCATTGTCAGCCTTTGAATCACAGCAATATGGGTTGGCTGTTGCGGCCTGAGTTCATCCTCACCGGACGCCGGGGTCGTGGCTCTCTTCCCGGAAGCTCGCTCGAATCGATGCGCTTTCTTTCTGAATGACTGCTCGTTCGTCTGCGATGGTCTTTGCAGCGCGCACATTACGAATGAATTGTTTGACTGTCGATTCTGGTGTGAGTGGGTTGACTGTAACCGTTGTCAAGGATGGGAATGCTCGTACGGGAGGCCATGATGGGCTACTTGGCGGTGGCCCTCGGAGGGGGCTCTCGCGTGGTGTCGGGGCCAAGAGGCGATTGTAGGGACAGCTATTAGGTGCAGGATATTCGTTCGTGTCGAGTGACGTCGAGAGTGGGAGCGTGATAAGTTCGGGGGTGGTAGAGAGGACACAGCTTCGCCCCGACGTGAGGTGGTTCGTAGGTATCGCCAGCTGTAGGGCGTCTCTGTGTCCCCCGTCGTTAACAGACACCGTTAGTAGCACCCCGGCTCTGCTAACTGGTGGGGCGGGGCACCCCTTTACGGACACAGCAGCTCACTGACCACAACCACACACTGTCCTCCTGCCTGGGATATCAGGTTCAAATGTCCATAGCACATCCAAGGACCTCCTCTGGTAACTGTTGACCAGCAAGTGTCATGCCGAGCATTCTGAAATGTGGAATATCTCTGACGCCGCTACTGAGATAAATGACTTTTGCAATTCAGTATCGTGATATTAATGCCAGGTCTAATTCTTGCTGCAATTGCCTTCTAAATCGCATCGCCGTTTTCGCCGGTGAACGCCTGCGAGAAACCCACCAAGGTAGGCAACTTATAGCTCGTCGCCGTGTGGACCACGGAAAACTGAACAAAAATCAAAGATGCATCATGACATAGAATGTAGAATGTTCCCGGATTCTGAAGCCTTGCATTTGTCGCTGGCACCAGGAACGGCGATAGATCGTTGTGAAGGATCCTCATCCTGCATTGAGGCAGTGCCTGCAACCCCGCCGAACACCTTACTTCATTCCGCCGCCCTCTTAACCACGATCCCGCTGAACGTTGGTGGGTAGCGCGCCACGCCGATTTTCGCCCAGAGCGAAACGGCAAGGCATCGACTGACCTATCGCACCACATGTTCGCGACACCCGCGTCGCTTCGTAGGGCTGTAGGGCTGAAAGACCAGTGTCCTCTCTGCCGACTGCATTGCACCTCGTTTGTGAAGAGCTAGCTAAGCTGCTCGCTGAATCGCAACACAAGCCTGAGTGAATCATAGCGGCAGAAAGCCCAATGCTGGTGGGAAGAGTGTCATTCGTTAAATAGTCATCATGCAGAAGTGACGACGGTAGAGACGAAAACGCTGGCACAGCAATGGGTAGCCGAGCATCAAGCCCGTCTCTCAACCCATGTCCTGTCCTGTCCTGTCCATACCACCATACTTTCGCCGAACCTTGCATAAAAACAACTCCGACATTCAAAGGAAGTAATAGCAGACTATCCGCTAGCTAGATCCTCCGAGTGCCGCTAGCAACCTGCCTGGGGATAAGAAGCCCTCGTAGGTGGAGCGGTCACATCTCGTCATGCCTGTCCAGAGCAAAAACTTATTTCTGCATCATCAGCTGAACGAACTCGTTGTCTAAGAAGGCTGCATCAGTAACTTGGTTATCACATCCCACGTACACCAGCCAAATCCCTTGCTTACAGTCAATACGGCCATCGCCGTCCTGGTCCGCCTCGCGGATCATCTCGTCAACCTCGTCATCGGTGAGCTTCTCGCCGATGGAGGTCATGACGTGGCGCAGCTCAGCGGCCGAAATGAAGCCGTTGTTATCGCGGTCAAAGACCTAAGGGGCTGGGGTCAGCAAGGCACTGGCGAGAAGTAGCGGAGGAATGTACCTTGAACGCCTCACGGATCTCCTCCTCGGAGTCGGTATCCTTCATCTTGCGAGCCATCATGGTCAAGAACTCTTTTGATCAATGTCAGTCTGAATCCGTCTAGCTTCTGGTCTTGTTTAATTCAGCATACCGGGGAAATCAATGGTGCCGTTGTTGTCGGCATCAACCTCGTTTATCATATCCTGAAGCTCCGACTCGGAGGGGTTCTGACCAAGGGAACGCATAACGGTTCCTAGCTCCTTCGTGGTGATCTGGCCTGTGTTGTCGTTCAGCCTGACGTCATCTGAAGCCTCGCATCATAATCGTAGCGACCGTGGCGCCATCAGGCGGGTTTGGCAGATATCGTATCGGTCGAGGTGGGTGATGCGCAGGGTCGTGAATGGTAGGTTGGGAACATTTTACTGACCATCGCCGTCCTTGTCCTAGTATGGGGGTCAGCGTTGGGACTTTCCAGAAAGCAGTCGCAAGGGACTGGTCACAGCATCACGAGCAAAATGGGGGTTATGCACAAGGATCGAAACGTACAAACAGGGAGAACGCCTCCTTGAACTCGGAGACTTGCTCTTCGGTGAGGGAGTCGGCCTACATACATGCAGGTTAGCTCGAAGATCTCCATTAGTATCCCGCTGGAATAGTGGCAGAAAGCCATGGCCAGTCGCGGGGTTATTGTTGGCGTCGGTGAGCCCCAGCTCAGCCCAGCTTAGGACTGGATGACGCGGTCGCAGCAAGACTGACCATGGTGGGCAAGTAGAGAGCTGTGTTGGTGCGGAGTGAGTGTGAAGTGTGGCAGGTGGGTTGGGATGCGATTCAAGTCGGATCCAGGAATGGCAGTGGTCGTAGATGTCGCGGGACGGTTCGTGGATCTTGGCCAGATGCCGGTCGTGGTATGGTATCGAGCTTTTCTTTAGTGCGCGGCCGTGGAGGGGAGAGATGGGGGAGAGCCGGGCAAGGCAGCTGCACTACACCCACGACCCGTCCCCAAGAAAGGAGGGACTGTGAGTGAGGGGCAGGGGGTCTGGGCCAGGCCGACGTGGTCCGTGCTGGTTTTGCTGTGTTCCAGGCATGCCCTTACGTGGTACGTACCTTTTCAGAGGTGTGGAAGCTGAGAGTGCGCGTCCAGCCCAAAGCTCCTCAACCTGCGGCCTGGGCGCCACATTACCTTACGTCGATAATGCTCCCGGGTCCCTACCTAGGTAGGTTTCCACATCTTCCTACTTGCCAGCTGTCAGAGCTGCCAGCTTCTGGACCTGACGCAATCCCCGGATTCAGTCACAGTTGAGACTTGTCCCGTTCCTGAGGCTTGAGATCACTCAATTCTCTGCAGCTTGAATCGCGACTTTGACGGACCTCGCCCTGAACCTCGCCTGACCTTATAACAACCAGGAAAGAGGCCCTATTCTCAGCTGAAACATGCGACTTTAGACATTTCTTGATCTTTGCAAACATCACGGCTTTACTCGCGGCCGGCAACCTAAGCTCCAACTCATCTATCTCAATACGACGTCCTTCGACAGTAGCCCGGGCCAGTGACGACATCACCATTTTCTCGCACGGCGCGCAATACGACGATATCTCTATCTCCTGAGGAATCCAATCCCTTCTGATCTCGTGTCCGCCATGTGGCGGGACCGCACAAATCTCTACATCTCCTATCGGCAATCCTACGCCCATCACCCGACAAAACGAACCAAGTACGCCAGCACCGGGCTCGGTGGGGGCAATGCCTTCGGAGATAGCTATGCGTCTGCGTCAGGCGCCGAGGACACTCGCGGTCTCCTCTCCACTGGCGCCTTTGAGGACGATGGCGACGCCGTGATCGAGATGGACCTTCTACCCCCGCGTTGGGCCGACATATCCGACGAGATTACAGAATTGCTGGCAGATATCGCGCGAAGGAGCCAAACACTTGAGCGCCTGCATCAAAAGCATGTGCTGCCTGGATTTGACGACGAGGATGCCAAAAAGGCCGAGGAACGCGAGATCGAGAACCTCACGCAGAAGATCACCAAGGGGTTTCATGGCTGCCACGGCTGCATTCAGCGGATCGATCGCATGGTCAGGGAGTCCAAACATGCCGGGACTATCAGCCAAGGGGAGGAAACCATGGCGAAGAACATCCAGATCTCCTTGGCATCCAGGGTACAGGACGCCAGCGCTCTATTCAGGAAGAAGCAGAGCGCGTACCTGAAGAGTGAGCTCCAGAAACACCCCTCGAAACACCCCTTCGACATGCTGACCCTCCTTCAGAACTGCGCGGCATGAGTGGTCTAGGAGGCTTCACGCCAGTGGGCGAGAGGTCCTCTACACCTCAACCAGGTACCAGTTCCTACATAGACCCCGATATTACCGAGTCCGATGCAGACCGATCGTTCTCACAATCGACGCTACAAGTCACGCAGCAGAGATTATTACAGAATAACGATGCTGCTATCACACAACGCGAGCGCGAGATCGAAGATATTGCCCAGGGGATCATCGAGCTGGCGGACATATTCCGCGACTTGCAGGCCATGGTCATTGACCAGGGTACCATGTTGGATCGCATCGATTACAACGTGGAGAACATGGCAATAGATGTCAAAGCGGCTGACAAAGAGCTTGTTGTCGCGGCAGGGTACCAGAAGAAGACCACTAAGAGAAAGATTATCTTACTACTGTTGCTCATCGTCGTCGGCATGTTCATCCTACTCCTGATCAAGCCAAAGAGGGGCAGCGACAGGGGCGGTGAGGGAGACCACAGAGACGAGCAAGTATGACAGAAGCGACCTGCTGGAACGCGCGAACTATAAGAGTGTGCCTTCATGTATGATCTCGATTATAATATTGAGCAAGCCCGTGAGACTCTGCTTCACCTCTAATGTTACACCATGTGAGATTTGTGCCGTCCCCTCTTGTCCCAGCCGGGTATTGATGTGAAAGTTTTCGTGTGGCGGGGAAGTTTCTGTACGATTTGGTTGACCAGATCACGCAACCCCAGAGGTTCAGGTAGCAACGGGCCGCCGTAGGCTTTGTTAAAAAGCTCGCGCGTATATACCAGATCCAGATAATCTTGTCCATGATTCCCACCTGGGCTTCGGCCCATCGTGTAGTACCGAGCAAGGCAATGAAGAACCTCTGCGCGGACCAACGCAGCCTCGAGGGGAATGCCTTGATGTCGCAACTCCCGGAGAAGCCGGACACCCCGAGCGATCCCGAAAGTAGAGACGCCTGCGCCAGTGGAGCTCGGCAGATGTGGTCCTCGGGGGTTGTTTGATCCGTTCTGGAACCCCCAGCGAATAATGGCGGCTTGGAGTACACGGTTGACAAAAATTCTCCGGATTGGGTGCCAGTCATGCGCTATGGGCAGGTCCGCCGGTATCTCAAGCGAAGTGTCATCAGGCAAGGCCATTGGAGAATCGGATCGGTGAATAGATACCAGGCCTCTCGAGTTGGCGGCATGGTCCTGGTAATGCCGTACAATGCTAGTGGCCAAACGTTCCAATTCACCGAGACGACCAGTCTCGCCGAGTCGGAAAAGAACCCTCTCCCAAAAGGTGGATGACAAGAACTTTTGACGTGATGCCAGTCTTGTGGCAATGGCGACAATTTCGGCCATCTGATGGCCAGATTCAGGAAATGAGCTTTGGTTCGGTAGTAACCCTCGTGTGAGATGTTCGTGAACTACCTGCATGGTAGGATGAGTGACGTCGACACCCATCGCACGCATGTCGTCTAGCAGGGCAAGTGCGCGCTGATTGTGCTGATGTTTGAGATGCTCTTGCAGAAGATGGTTGGATGTTGATGCGATCGAATCCTGGGCGACAGCGGGCTGGATCGCAAGTAAAAGGTTGTAGAGTTGCCAGTCTTTATCATCCCGGGCTGCGCGAAGTATCTTTTGTTGAGTCTCCATGTCGTCGAAAACATCCGGGTGAATATCGCTTGCGAGTAACGCGGACATCATGGAGTCGTCTCCTTTCTCTGCAAAATTTCGAACCGCTCGAGCATACGCTGAGTATCCAATGCTGATATTGAGCTTATGGAGTTGTCTCAATCGCGAGACGATCGAAGCCGTGGTCTTTTCGCGGAGAGCAATCGACTGCAGAGACATGGGGCCTAGAACACGTATGCCTAGCCCATGAATAGCATATATGGCAAAATCAAGAGGCACCCAGGAGCTAGCAAACCATCGAGCGCCGATGTTATCGTTGAAGCGAAGACCCTTTCCATCAGTCTCGTGCTCATGGTCGGCGGACAGAGCCTCCCACAATGACGAATCATGCTGGAAGCTGTGAGAGACTGACGATGATAAACCTGCTACGACTTGCTCTTCCAGACACAGCGACTTATTCGGGTAGTAGTTGGTCAAAAAGCGTAGGAAAGGTTGTGAAGCTGCAATCGGTCTTGGGACGTCGCGGTAGCGCAAGAAGGTATCGCGCCATTGAATACATAGGGTGGAATTGCCGAGGTCGTAAAGGTGAGGGATGACGGAGTCGTATAGATTGCGATGCGAGCTTGTCATGTATATCGACTGCAAAGTACTTTGAAGGCCTGGGTCGGGGTCTCCGATATGCTTTCGTAAGAGCTTCGAGAAGCTGTCAATGTCGGGCCCAAAGACGGATGTCAGACGCATGTGCCATAGAAATGCTCGACCATATTGTCGGTGACGTAGGCAATATAGCAAAACATGCTCATAAAGTTGTGGCCAGTGGGCGGCGTGTATATCAACTAGCCACTGTGCATAAATGTTGACACGCTTGAGGTGCCGGTCGCTTGAAAGCGATGCATCCAGTATTGTTGTCCATATCCACTCGGCCTCTGAACCCTTCACTTCGGACAAAGATCTCAACTTTGCCAGAGTTAACCAGACGCTGATGACCCCTTCTTTCCCTCGCGATCGTTGAGCGTTGGACAACGCGTAAGCCCATGTTGCAAGGTCGTCCGAGTCTTCTGCTGACAAAAGCCGACTGAAAGCTACCGGTCTGTCGACGCTGGAAGGATACGGCAAGAGACTAGACTCCTTGTCATGCTTGAAGGCGTTCTGAATACCGCGGGTATGTTGGTAACGGGGATACTCTGGCAAGGAACCCGCGGTGGCTGATGACCCGAGCCGGTGGTCTTCAACGCGCATAGAATTTGGCAGGCAGGACGACTGGTAGCAGGACGATTGGTGAGTGCGGCGGTTCGTTTCGCCGGCAGTTTCGGGCCTGCGCGCGCCAGTAGGAGGAATGAGAAGAGACCGCCGTGAGGAGCTGATGACCCGGTGATCCAGCTGCCTTCGAGCTCTATTCAAGTATCCCAGGCATTGTAAGGCCAATGGCATGGCCTTGCGAAGAGAATAAGCGATGTAGAATCAATTCGGAGGCGGTCAGCATCGCATATTTCGAGTCGCTATCAGGGCGCAAGACAATGTCGTGGTAGCATTGCGGAAGTGCAGTAGGGAGTGTCCGAGAGACCCAAAAAAATCCTAGCAGCAGTTGAGAATCGCGTCGACCCAGGTGTCAGAGCTCCTCCCGGATGTGTGGGGTGTTGTGCTGGCTTAGTAACCAAACCTTGTGCCGAGCCACCAATCCGACATCACCTCATTCCAACTTCAATCCACGAGCAATCTTCGCCCAACTAGTCAGTCAACCAGTCCTACAGATCACCCACCGATATACAACCGTCGAATCCTGCGATCACAACTCTTTACGATGGCGTAAGTTCTGCAATGAGCCAAATGATCTCCGCTCGGGTGACCCTCCGCGTCGTCCGCAACTGCAAGAGGCTGTCACGGGGATCGTACGACGACTTTTGCTAACCTGAAGTCCAGTCTCGTCAATGCCAGGAACAAGGTGCCCGAGCACCAGGTCTTCTACCAGAACGCCTACAAGAACCACCAGCGTCTCTGGAGGATCGTATGTCGACCTCTCATCCACAGTCGACCTCCGATTGCTGCTGCCCGAACCTTTGCTGATAAATTTGTCGCAGAACCCTCGTTCCAAGTTCCTCATGGTTCCCTACCTCGCCCTGCTCTGGGGTGGCTTCGCCGGTAAGTAGAGACTGCGGTAAATCATGCAGCGCAGGCGATTGACATCGTTACAGGTTCTGTCTACATGGGCGTCCGCAAGGTCGCCGGGCACAACACCTGGCTCGGCGAGAACTAGGATTGTCATCTAGTGAAGGCCATTCTTGTGCCAAGTTGAGATGTCGGGGTTGCTTGTACAATGGGTAGAGCGAGATGCGCAGTCAATTGAGGCTAGATCATCGCAATACAGGCCTGTTCGTTTACATCGTGCTGATTGCGACCGCCCGTCAAGGACTAGTTCGCTGATCTGATCTCCTATCTCATCACCCTAAGTCTAAGCATCCCTTATTATGCTCAAGCGACTTGCTATCGTACAGAAATGGCGCCAAATATGACAGTTACCCTACTACTGTGGATCGATGCTGCCATGACAAAGCGCTCGCAACGGGAACCCCAGACAACGTCCGCCATCAGTAACCCTCAGCTCCCGGGGCCTTTTCGTCCTTCTTGAGGGTGGTCAGCAACTCCCGGAAGCGTTCCTTGCCCGAACCAGCCGCGCCACCCTTAGCACCCTTGCCGCTGACATCTACCAGCTTAGCGATCCTCTCCCAGCTGGTGCCACCGGAGACAGTGTCCTCGCGATTGGCCAGGAACTGCTCGGCATCCTTACGTGTCTGGGCAATGGACTTCTCCTTCTTTGAGTTGTAGTTTTCATAGAAATCGTCGATGTTTTGGCGGGCTTCTTTGACTGTGTCCTCACGTTGAGCGGCGAGTTGCTCGGCGCGCTTCTGGATCTGAGCATCCCGGCTCTCCCTCCACTCCTTAATCACTTGAGGCTCCTCCTCGTCCTCAATGGTTGTTTGGAAGCCGGAGCTGTAGTTGATAGAGGGGCCGCCGCCAGTGATTATGCCGCTGGGACCATTATCCTGGAAGAGCAAAGGTTAGTCGAGCGAGCGAGGTTATGACAAGAGGCAAGCGCGCAAACCTCATTCTGCTGGGCCAAGTCGGGGAACTGAGACTCAAAAGTGGACTGCTGCTGGTTGCCGCCGCCGCCGCCACCTCCAAGCAGATCATGGTCATCTTCAAAGGCGGCAGAGTCGTTATTGGTAGCGAACTGATCGGCATCGTCGCCCAGAAGAGCCTTCTCGCGAGCAAGGAAGTCGTCGGTCGACGTTTCGGCTCCAGGAGTCTTGACATCAGTCCGCGCTTCAGGGGAAGTCAGCTTGAAGTTGGGTATTTGTCAGAGAATTTGTACCTACCACCCGAGTCGAAGTCCTCCAGCGAAGGGAACCTGTCCGCCATTGTGTCGCGAGTCTAATGTAATCAAGGTACGAGTATTTTCGATCAAGGCAGCAGTCGCAGTCGGTGAATCTGCATCTGCCAGATTCGACGAAGCACAAAAGTGGAGTGTTAGCTTCGGAAACTTGGCTCGTGTGTGAGGTCGAGATTGTGATGGTGCGTGGTGGGTGTGCGACCGAATGTGACGGAGGAAGCGATTAAAGTGTAGGGAACAAGGCGACAGCAAGCTGGCGCTACCTATGCATTACATGGGATCCAGCTGGCCTGATACTATAGGTCCCGCTTTGTTGCATGTTACCATGTTTCGGATGCCACATGCAGCCCCGGTGTCACGATAGCCCCGATACTCGCAGTCATTTCACTTCCAGCAACGACCTCCGACCGAAGGTAGCTCACTTGCACCCCCATCGCATCAACAATCAAGCGCTCCATCCTACTTGCAGGTTCCTCTGCCCTTCCTACCAGCATCACTCATCACCCGAGCATAAGTTTGCTTCCAATTGAGACGTGCAGAGTCGTCTGGCGTCCTTCTTTGATCTCAGTGACATACAGACGCGTCGTTGCTGTGCCAGGAGGTATCGCAATCTCAAACTTCAGGAAACCAAGCACCACTCACCCATCCATCGGCCCACATCAACAACAACGCGCAACATTTCCTATCAAGACATTTGACCGACGCATTATCACTGTCCTTCTCAAATTCAGGCAAAGACTCCCTTCACCATCACGTCCCCAAAGATAAACTACAGAACTGTGGCACCTACATCTTACGGTACCTCAATTGAGAAAATCCACGGACGCCAGCTTCATAGGCTTCAATATGGCATTCAGTGATGATGCTGTACTTGCAAGACTGTCTTCGCTCAATGAGAGCCATGACAGTATAGCTACCGCGTCACAATGGATCATGTTTCACAGGTGAGAATCTCTCTGCGACTGCCGGTGCATCTAGTTAATGAGTATCAGGCGCCATGCGGAGCGCACAGCTTTGATCTGGCTTCAGAGGCTAAAGGATTCCACAAGCACCAAGAGGTTGAGTCTTGTGTATCTCGCGAACGGTACGCTGAGGACCTTCTTGTGACTCACTCAAATCAGTTTCGTTTTGGAAATACGGGTATTCTGTTACTGACGCATAAGGGTGGTAGAGGTCACTCAGCAATCAAAAGCCCGGCATAGGCCGGATTTTGTACTGGCATTTGCACCCATCATTGCCGAAGCCCTGGCGGTGGCCTACAAAGGGGCACCAGCTGAGATCCAGGGCAAACTTAGGAGGGTTGTTGAAGTCTGGGCCGACAGAGCTATCTTCGAGCCTGCAATCCAGGCAGCCATTGAAGCACGAATGCAGGGTCAGTAGTTCCTACTGGGAGTGATCTTGATGGGTTTTTTGGACTAACATAACGAAGATGTCGAAAAGTCCAAGTCAGCGCCTAAAACCAGTTTTGGTAATGCATTGTCTGTACCAGCCGACCTTGCAGCGCTCGTAGTGCACTCGCAGAACCTAGAGAAGACCAGTCTCCCGACCAAGACCAGCCTAGGCACCGCCGATCAAGACTGGGATAAGCTTCACGATCCATCGGCGCCAACACCCTCGGCCCCAGTCTACGCAGCGCGGCTGAACGGGCTCCTGAGGAGTCTGGCGAGTGCAGAGGGCGCGGTAGCTGACTCAGTCAAGGCTCGCAGGACACTAATTGGCGAACTAGAGAAGCTGCTTAACACCAATCGTGCGGCCTTGGCTGAGGAGGAACAGCAGCTGACGACTCTCACGAGCAGAAAGTCGGAAACAGAGGACAAGAGACGGGAGGTGGAGAACGCCATCATGCGTACACTGCCCAGCCAGGAAAGCTCGGGAACACCGCGTGACGGTCCGACGCAAAGCCCTGGTCCCGAACCGGAACGGCCTGAGGTGGAGGAGCTTACGCCGCCGCCGCCGGAGTCCCACGAGCTTGGCTTGGGTATAAACGACGGTCAGAGTGTCGGGACTTCAGACATCTCACTGCGACAGGCTACTGCTACGGAATCACCAATACCAAATTCGAATGGTTCTTATACAGAACCTGCCGCATCCGGCATGGAAATGCTGTCGACTCTCGCCAGCCAGTATCAATCTCTTCCAGTTTCGACGAACGGATCTAACAAGAGGAGGCGAATGGACACCGACGAGTTTCCCGACCTCGGAGCAGATGACGGAATTGATGCGGATGTAGCAGAGATGCTTCGCAAGGATAGCAACGGAGAGTGAGAGAAGCCCTAAGCCGTGGTTGTGGTAGAGGGATCAGTTATTAGTTGGCGTATCGCTTGTACTGTGTCCTGAGTTCGATGTTGTTTTCTTTGGGTCGGGCATTGGGATTGCGCAGAGAGGGCATGCGCATATGGGGACAAGGATTTTGATCAGCTCATTGCCAGATGCACGTCGCGCACTTTGCCTCGTCGACCTTGGGGGGTTAACTCGGGATGCCCTGGTAGTAGCGAAGGGCCACCACGGCGGGAAATGTTTGAAGAATGTAATAGAGACTACCGGGAGAACCCAGAAGTAAAGAGCTGAAATGGTATAACGCAGGGCCACTTGGTCACATATGATGAATGGGCGGGCACATGGGTCGAGAGAAGGGAGAATTTAGGTCGGCCAAAGTGTTTGCGGGCCGAATGTTACCGACCGACGGGGCTCGGAGGTAAGGTAAGCACAAGGCACCACCAGCACCTACTAGCGTCTTACAAATGCACCCAAAGGTACCTAAGGTAGTGCCATAAAGCCCGCAATCAGCGGCCTGCCGCAACTGGACAGGGGGGGTAAGGGGGCTGGCAGACGGCCGTGGCCAAGCCTAGTCCCCTAAGCGTTTTTCGATCAAATACCGATGACGGAATCTGCGAGCTACCTCAACTCCAACTTCCATCAACTTTGCCGAATACCATCCCATCAGAGGTCTATGGACCCCTCGACTCGCGACGCCAACATCACGACCTGATCTGGCCCGCAATGCGCAGCAAGTCCGTGATACGGAACATGCTCCTCGTCTCGCCGTCTAGACCCCGTTAACACGGCCCCATCATGGTTTCGGGAGCTGCGCGCACAGCTGTGCAGCTGCCCCAACGCGCCGCCACTTCGCTTTGCGGTGCTCCGACATTTGGCTCTCCCTGTTATTCCACTCTTCGCTTCCCCTTGACGCATCGATCGCGCCCATTACTCTTGCAAATACGAACCTTCCAGACGGCGATCCAAGTCACAAATGAACTGGCACCCGTGCGCCGGGCAACGTCCCTCAACATACTACCATTATGCAGACCAAACCTGGGCTTGAGAAGAACCGTCATAGGGCAGACAGTCAGCTTGCTGCGGCCATTCTCCTACAGTCACTCCGTGCTTGGGGAACTTCGGAAAGATGGCCATCATTCAGCGCCGACCCAGAAGGAAGCGACAGTCATGGAGACTGAACCCAAGCACGACCCAGAAGACGATTTTCAAAAGAGTGAGAGGGCTGCCCAAGCTGCCCAGGTTAACTTGAGCGCCAAGCTGTCCAAAGAAGGCAAGGGCTCTGGCAAGGCTGGCTTCGATGAAGTATGGCGGTTGATCAAGATTGCGCGCCCAGAGCTCAAATGGCTAGCCGTGGCTATTGTGTTCCTAGTGGTCTCGTCCAGCGTGACCATGTCCATCCCGTTCTCCGTCGGGCGAATCCTGGACATCGTTACAAAAGACCCGGCCGAAGATGCTCGTCTCTTCGGCTTGACCCTCCCGCACTTTTTTATCGGCCTCGGCACTCTGTTGACCATTGGCGCCATGGCCAACTTTGGTCGCATCATTCTTCTCCGCATCATTGGTGAAAGGGTTGTCGCCCGCCTGAGGTCGCAGCTTTACAGGAGGACCTATGTTCAGGACGCCGAGTTTTTCGATGCCAACCGCGTTGGAGACTTGATTTCCCGGCTCAGCTCTGACACCGTCGTCGTCGGCAAGTCCATCACCCAAAATATTAGCGACGGCCTGCGATCCTTGTTCAGCGGAGGCGCTGGCTTCGTCGCCATGGTTTGGCTTAGCCCTGGTCTCACTGGGCTTCTTCTCGTCATGCTGCCTCCCGTTGCCGTTGGTGCCTTTTTCTACGGTCGCGCCATCAGGAACGTCAGCAAGGGTATCCAGAAGAACCTCGGTACACTTACCAAGATTGCCGAAGAACGATTGGGCAATGTCAAAACTAGTCAGGCCTTTGTCGGTGAAGTTCAGGAGATCAACCGTTACAACAAGCAAGTCCGTAGGATCTTTGCCCTCGGCCGCAAAGAATCGACGATTGCAGCGACCTTCTTCGCCACGACTGGCTGGGCCGGCAACATGACCATCTTAGCCATGCTCATTGTTGGTGGCAACTACGTTAGAACTGGAGCTATGTCGGTCGGGGACCTCACTTCGTTCATGATGTACACGGCCTTTGCTGGCTCCAGCCTGTTTGGTTTGTCATCATTCTACTCGGAGCTGATGAAAGGTGTCGGTGCCGCAAGCCGCCTCTTTGAGCTGCAGGACAGGCACCCGTCCATCTCTCAGACAGTGGGCACCAAGGTTATATCCGCACAGGGTGTCATCAAATTCAACAACCTTTCGTTCGCGTATCCCACGAGACCAGCCGTCAACGTCTTCAACGGGCTAAACTTTGAGATCCCATCGGGATCCAATGTGTGCGTCGTTGGCCCTTCAGGCGGCGGCAAGTCCACTGTTGCCGGTCTGCTTCTGCGCTTCTACAACCCTACGGCAGGTACCATCACCATCAACGGCGTGGACATATCCCAGATGAATATCAAATCTCTTCGACGACGCATAGGTATGGTGGCTCAGGAACCCGTCCTCTTCTCGGGCACCATCGCCGAAAACATCGCCTACGGAAAGCCTGAAGCGACCAGGGCCCAAATCGTCGTGGCAGCTCGCAAGGCGAACTGCAACTTCATCAGCGATCTTCCCTCCGGCCTAGACACGCAGGTTGGCGCAAGAGGCTCGCAGCTGTCCGGGGGGCAAAAGCAGCGCATCGCGATCGCTCGTGCTCTAATCAAGGATCCGGATATCCTTATCCTAGACGAGGCCACGTCCGCACTCGACGCCGAGTCCGAGACGCTCGTCAACGCTGCGCTGGCGTCACTGCTGCGTGGCAAAAACACGACTATCTCCATCGCGCATCGTTTATCGACGATCAAGCGGTCCGATCTCATCATTGTGCTGTCGAACGAGGGCAAGGTCGCCGAGATTGGCAAATACATAGAACTGTCCGCCGATTCGAACAGCGCGTTCAGCAAGCTGATGGAGTGGCAAATGAGCGGGGGGGATCTGCTTGAGCCGCCCCGGCCGAGCGAGCAGCCTAGGATCACGGAGCAGGACGAGATCGATGACGATCTGGAGCATGGAGAAGTTGAAGATGCCGAGGACGCTACTGCGGAGGAGAAGAAGGTCACGAAGTAAAGTACTGCTGAGGAGGTAGTCAACGATGTATAGAGGGGGCCAAACTTGGCTGCCAATCCGCTCCATGGGCTTGCGTTGTGGACGTTGGAGATTGGCCGATTTGGTCGTGGGAGGCAGGCCAGAGCTTGTCATGTACTATTTACTAATTTTCTGCACAAAGAAACACGATAGAGAACTCTACTCGATGTCTTGAATTATACATCGCAAGCAGGATATGCGTGACGTGATGTAGCTGAGGGGTTGAAGCACCATTGGGCATTGAGCATCGAGGAACGTAGGGCACCTTGATCAATCTTCTTTCGAGGATGATATGAGTTTCATTACAAGAGATCGCTTTCGTGCAGAGTGGTGTGTGCATTTGGTTGCAGCCTCGATGAAGGTGTTGCCCAACAGGTGTCATGTCGGCGGGCGAGTACCCATTCCAGCGTATGGCGGCCTGAGACAAGCTTGGAGCAGTTTAGCCGCAGGCGGGAGTTGTTAACGCTGGTCGTCTTGCAAGCGCCTCAGCGATGCGCGGCACATATCTGTAAAGCTTCGTGGTAGGCGTCTGGCATTGTCGGATTGGATTCGCCTCAGTGTGGCTGCTGAAGGTCATGAGACAGAAAAGCATGTGAAGACCCCCCGGAGTCTCGGATGAATAAATCGAATCTTAGCAAGACCTACCAACCTTACCTACCACACTCATCTCGCAACAAGTCATCTTGGGCTCAGCTCTACCTACACACTGCATCACAATCTCAGAAGTGAGAACAGTTGAACCCAATCTCGAAAACCGAGAACATGTCCACCGAAACCGAGGGAACTTTCACCGTTGGTGACAAGGAGCTCTACACCAAGACGTGGACGGTAGGTTCGCCAGCGCTCCGGACGAGGCCCGGACTACCCTATACACACATCCATCCGTGCTAAACTTCGTCTAGCCTCAAGGCCCCATCAAGGCCAAACTCGTCTTCATCCACGGCTTCAGCGACCACGTCAACCGTTATTATGGCCTCTTCCCGTCCCTCGCGGGCCGTGGCATCCAGGTCTCTGGTTTCGACCAGCGCGGCTGGGGTCGCAGCGTCCGGGTCCCCGCCGACAAGGGCCTCACCGGCCCGACAGCCCAGGTCCTCGCCGACATCGCCGCCTTCACTCGCAGCATCCTTGCAGCCGAGCCCAGCGCGGTCCCCCTCTTCATGATGGGCAACTCGATGGGTGGCGGTCAGGTCGCGACCCTCGCCTCCGACCCGGCCTACGACGATCTCGTTGGCAGCATCCGCGGCCTCGTCCTCGAGGCTCCCTTCATCGCCTTCCCCGTTGGCGAGGCCCCCAGCGCCATCAAAATCTTCCTCGGCAAGCTCGCCAGCCGCGTTCTGCCGCGCCAGCACCTCGTCAACGCCCTACCGGCCGAGTACTTCTCCCGCGACCCCGATGTCGTTAGGAGCGTGCGCGAGGACCTGCTGTGCCACGATACGGGTACCCTCGAGGGCTTGGCCGGCCTGCTCGAACGGACGGACGCGCTGGCCTCGGGCCGTGTGAGGCTTGGGAGCAAGGTGAAGAGCCTGTTCCTGGCGCACGGCACGGGCGACAAAACGACGAGCTGGGAGGCCAGCCGGAAATGGTTCGACGCGCAGGGGCTCAAGGACGGGCGGTACAAGGAGTACGAGGGCTGCTATCACCAGCTCCACGCTGACCTGTGTAAGGACGAGTTTTACAAGGACGTCGGCGACTGGATCTTGGAGAGGGTTGAGGACAAGCCCGAAGCCAAGCTGTAGCGGTGACTGTCCTTGTAGCCACCACTCATTGCCGTCAATCTATTTCGCCTCTAATAGCTGCTCACTTTCGATTTCTACCCCAGTTCACGCTTTCCAGCCTGTCGGCCTTCTCACACCAAGGCGAGGTCATCTTGCCGCGAAACATGAATGGCAAAGCGAACTTGTTTGTTCTTTGATTAGGCGTCACCGCTAACACGAGCGGATATTTTCGTGCTGCCAATGTAAACTAGGTAAGTTGTCGCGAGCCACAAGAGGCTCTCAAATGCCTTCAGATAACTAGCTAAGCCCGGCCTGAATTCCCGCGTTTCTCAGTCATCTGCCCCGAAGACTTGACCACAATCCCGCCCAGCGTTGTCCCAGAACCCATATCTAGGAGCTTGATGCTCACTCCCCTCTCTCGTCAACCAGTCTTGTCTGCCAAACCAGCAGGACCCAAAAACCTCAATAAGAAAAAAAAAGCAGACGCCGTTCTATGCCCGTGATGCAGTCACAGCAGGGTATTCGCTTTGTTCCCTACCTCCCAGGATCATGATTCCTCCCAACCCGTCGCAGTGCCCATACCCAGGACCAAATGCATCTTCCCAAGTCCGCTAGCGAGCAATGTGTGAAACCAAAAAAGCATAGTGCCACCTTCCGTCCATGTACAGTCGAGTCGAGTGGTGGAGTGTTTGTCGTTGTGTCCATGCTGTACAATTGCTGACTTGCGAGGCGGCTGTCAGCTATCGGATGACGCCCCAATCGGAGAGTCGACCTCCACCTTCGCCGTCGTCTCGCGCACTTGGTCGTCTACCGAAAAGGTTCCAGAAACGCAAAGTCTCGTCTCCCGCACCTGTGACCACGACGCGGCCGTCCGGGCTCATGGCCAGGTAAAGTACTCGGTAGGTGTGACCCGTAAGGCTGGCGACCTGCGTCATGGACGGATATTTCCAGACGACAATCTGGTTCTGACTGTATCCGTGTGTCGACACAATCTCGTTCGAGTTCTTCGACCAGGCCAGATTGCACACTTGGCTTCCCGTATCCACCTCATTGATGACCGAGCCTTTTACTGTGTCATGGAAAATAATGCGGCGGTCTGCCGTACCACCTCCAGATGCAAGCAGGCCACGCTGATGGGGAGACCAGGCGAGAGCCTTGACGGCGGCCGTGTGATCCGAGAACTTCCAGAGCGGCGTTTCGGACAGCTTGTCCCAGACCATCAACTTGTTATCATTTCCGCCACTGGCCAGCTGTCCGTCCTCGCAGTTCCACTTCAGCCCGCAGACTTCCTGCTTGTGACCAACCAGCTTCCGCAGCCACTGGTCGGGAGCACGTACGTCTCGGTGGTAAATTGAACGATCCCTAGAGCCGGAGCTCAAGATGTGAGAGTTCCAAGCGAGGGAACCGACTCGCGCAGTGTGCCCCGTCATTGTCCGCAGACGTCTCGTCTTCTCCGCGTCCCAGATCTGCACCAGCCCCTTGCCCGTGCCGATGGCGATATGAGTGCCTTTCTGGATCCAGGAAACACTCGTCACAGTATCGTCCTCGAGTGTGCAGAGTTTGTTAACACGGCTTGTCTGAGCATTCCACATGTAGACGCTGGATCCCAGGCCCACGCCCAGGACATTGGCACTGCCCCAGTCTACGAGGTTCAGGTAAAAATCATCGGCGAGTTCGGGTGCGTCAAGCACCTTGTAAGGTACCTTGCTAACGGCCCTAGGCTGCTTGCGCGGACTCAGAAGCATCTGTTGGCTGTTGAAGCGTACAGGTGAGAGACTGTAAATCTCAGCACGAGTATCGAGGTTGGGCCCGTGCCGGCTTTGGGGCGTTTTTGACGGGGTGAGATGGCCGCCAGCACTGAGGTTACGAGGTGACATGTAAGAGAAAAGGTTCTTATGCGGGGTGGATGGGGTTGCTGTTGAGGGCAGAGACGTTTTGGAGTTGTTGTTTGGTGGAGTATGTGAGCGGACAATACCAGCATGGGTGTTTGCTGAAACAGAGTGATCTGGTGACATGGCAGGCGGTGTCGCTTGGGGCACAGAACCTTCAAAGAGCTCAGCGCGAAGCAACGTCGAGAAGGTGCGATTGGCTTCCTCAGCTGGTATGTCACGTCAGCTACACGTGCTCAGGCGGAGGGGTGGTTCTGGGCATGCAGGTCTCTTACTCTTCTGAAAGTGCAGCTCACCGTGAGGAGTGCGTTTCTTTTGCTTGGAAGGTGTCGCTGGCGAACCGTCTTCGTGCAGCAAGTTGAAGCTTGCCTGCAAGTCTTGCCCCGATCGTGAAGGGATAAATCTGTGGCAGTTGGACATAGATCAGCATGGAGGCCATTCGTGGAAGGAGGGTTGAAGGTGTGCCCACCTATCTCCGTTTATTCGTTGACGCTTCCGCGATGGGCTGGCGCCTGGCGTGCTCTCGCGTTGCGATCTATGCATTTCGCGGAGAAGAGCACTATCGACAGCCGTGGTGTCTAGGACACTAGAGCGAGAGATGTCGCTTGGTCGTCTCAAGTATCGTACGTCCCCCGCTTTCACGTTGGCGCGATCGGTGCTCTGCCTGGCCTCGAGACGGCCTCGGTCGGCAGTGGACACAGGCGGAGGTGGGGTAGCGAAACGGGCTGAGGAGCGCATCGTCGGTTCTGCTGAAGCTCCCTTGGTAGCGACGGCATGGAGGTTGTTCGAGTTCGAATCCGACGCTGATGTCGCCACACCTGTTTCTTCAGCCAGGTCCATATTGATATTTGAGGCTGGTAGTTTGCTTCGGGTTTGATGTGGTACTATTTTGGAAACTTGGGAGGCACAGGTCGGCCGGCCAAGCAATAATGATTCGAAGGATGTGGAAAGCAGATGGTGCTGGCAAAGTAACGGGCGTTCGGCCGAGTCGTACCAATCACTCACCACCGCTAGAGTGGTTCAAGAGAGTCGCCAGTATAGCAAACGGTCGCTATGTGAATTGATTTGGTTGCATAGTCCTCCCAGAGCTCGGTCATAGAATCCACGTGAGTGGACGTGGTTTCCGCTATGGGGTGGCTGGTCAAAAGGCAATACGACCGACCTCACAGTCGTGAGTCTGGTGCACAGACGGTCGTTCGTATGAGGAGAGGGGGGAAGAGACTTGGGTTGTTTGGCCGGGGATACGGCGACAAAACCACGAATGCGACTGTGATCGTGATGTCGCGTGAAGTTGCCGCACGATGAAAGATGAGGTTGCGCGGGTAGAGGTGAGGTGTGGTTGGGAATTCGGATCGCTGTAGGGAAGGTAGCGCGGCGTCGAGCGGGCGGGCGGGCGGGAAGGGAGACGTCGAGCACCTGACGAAACGGTGGTGAGCGGCAACAAGCTACAGAGTCGCGGCTATCGTTATCGCCCTAAGGTGGGAGGGAGACGTAGCCTGTGGCGTTTACCGTACCGGAGAACAACAACCAGGCTGACGCTAAACTGGATTGAGCGACAAGCGACACGAAAGCTAAGGGGAACGGTCACCTTTCGCGGTCGCCTCCAGTATTGTCGTCGCGATGCAACACAATCGATTCGTGATAGAAAACAAACAGAGTCGCCGAGCGCGCCTTGTGTCTTACCTGTCTATTTTGTGAAGACGTTTCGTGGACCGTTGCCGAGTGCGGAGATGGCATACAACAAACAGCAGTAATAAGCATTCGTCGGAGATGCATCGCTTCATGTTGTGGTCTTGGGACTAATGATTGGCATCCTTTGAGTGTTTAGTGCAGTATTCATTCTCGAATGACTACATTATGTGTGCAGAGAATAGGCTTGTCAATAAGCACCTTGTTTGGTTTATTGTAGACTGACGGGTATCTTCATCACAATAGCACATCTAATCCATTACAATGGTGACTAGGTAACAGAATGGGCACTGCCTCCACTCGCTTTCAACTACCTACCCCACCTAGGGACAACATCACGACGAGGCTTATCGCATAGATCTGGTGATGCCTTCATCAATTTGACTCGAGAGGAGAGAGAGAGCCACAGCTTCAAGACCCCATCAGGTCACAACACCAGCTTCGACTTGCACAACGTCAGATTGAACGTCTGTTCTTGCCTAGCTCGTTCATAATTTCAAGGAAAGGCGGAGAAGGTTTGGGTATGGACGCGTTGTGCTCGTTGTCTCGTGTCGTCGCAGGCGCAGTCACGGTCACGGTCACGGTCACGGTCACAGTCCAGTCACGGACGCGTGAGGACGCCTCTGGCTTTCCACATCAATGACTTTTGTCATTGACTGGAAGTGGCAGGGTAAGGGGAGGGGCACTCGCACGGCTCACCAAGGGACAAATCGGTTGGACAGGAGGTCTTCCCAGTTCGTGGCCCCTTTTCACCCACAGCCAGTCAGCACGTCGAGATCACGTCTTGGTACTGTCACCTAAAGGCTAACGCGAAAGTCCCGCATTCCGGCCCGCTTCAGCACCATGTCGTCTACACCAAACCAACACCAGCAAACACGAGAAGTAAAAGAAAACAAGAGAAACGCAGGCAGCCAGGAAACCGCGTCTCGCCCGTGCGTCATACGTACACGACAACCATTGCCCACCGAGTCGTTCATTATCATTATCTTGGGCGTCTTGGGCGTCTTGGGCGTCCACTCCATGATCTCTGTTCAATATGGTTTTGAAGAAGACACGCCGAGAAATTGAAACGTCAATCCGTGCCACCACTTCAGTACTAGTGACAATGGTGCATCCTACAACAGCATCCTGTTAGGGCTCGGGGCATCGGTGGTGCCAGGCCCCAAGTCCAAAGCTCCTATACCAGCAACTCGATCTCATGGCACGCACACTGACTCCCGCCATCCGACGTTGCGAGACATGCCCTAAGAGGAGGCAAGTAAAGGAGGCGGGATATTTTGCTGATGTCCATTGGCTCTCACAGCACGACCATACACCACCCATAACGACCTGAAGCCGATGCATTTGTACCATCCCGCGATAATAATCAAACGGTCCACAAGCTAGCCATGCCATGCCATCCCGTCGTGGACCTAACTAGTCATTGCCCTGGCTTGGATCAGCTTGACTCGAAATGATGAGCGATGCCGATGCCGATATCTGACAGACGCCTCACTTTGCCTCCTCTAGCATGGACTAGCGCTCAGGGCAGCCGTTGAGCACAGTAGATGAACCCACAACAGAAACGTGGACCTCGACGTGGATCTCATCGCTAGCTGTCAAACCATCGTGACTTCGCGCGCGGCAACCCGACAACCCGACAAAGAAGATTAGACACCAGTGACCACAGGGGTTCATTCTCCTCTCCGCATCATCTCTGAGATTACAGGCAAACACTCTGCCCCCCCCCCCCCTCCTTCACCCCCAACGGACAGCAGGGGACGGAGATCTTCCAATCGCCGATGAACGTCTCCCCGGCACGTTCCTGGTGATCGGTGCCTGACCCTTTCAGCTCGGTTCCTGACCCTAGGACCTGAGCCCCCAGTCTCCACTGGAAAACCCACGGCAGCAAAGAGAGGCCCGGGCGGCGGGACACCTGCATCTAGGCATCTGGCCCCATCTCCCGCGATCCCGCCAGCATCTCCGCCGGCACCGTCACTTCAACTGCCTACTGTTCGACTGCCCCATCGGGAGTTTCGCCATATGCCGGTGTCGCTGTCACAAATGTCTCTTCCCGTCTCGTCAACTTCCTCCGAGGGATCCCAGCGCCCCTCACCCGATTCTGTATCTTGCCTCGCCGTCTGCTCACTCCATCCGGAGTCATCTCCGCCAGCCTGCATGATACATACTTTGCTCTCGACATGGATGTGGCATGCTCGCGTCGATCTGCCTTTCTGGTCCTCGACGCAACCACAGCTTGCCGACCCTAACAACTATGACCACCTCGCGATACCACAGACGTGCGCTCATGGCTGCCCAGAAGATGCCGCGCCTGCATTGTCGCCAGTGCTGTTATGGACTGACGTCGTCGGCTCAAGCCAACCCAGCTTAGCTCAAAAGCTAGGCCAGCACTATGTCCCAAGAATCGTCATGCCTATCAGCTCGCCCTCGAGACAGACCAAAGATCTTGCCAAATATTGAATCGTCCCGCAGCTCCTGGGTCTGATCGCTCTGCTAGACCTGTGGAGGAGATCGGCGAATCCAACACACAATCGGGCTCTAAGCCATCAGCCAGACACCACTCACGACGCCTAACGAGCAAACGAAAGCCTGCAGAGTGCCAGACATGCCTGCTCGCGAGTGTACGAAGCGAGTCAGCCTCTCAGACCCGCCGCTTGTTTCTTTTTGCAAATCCTGTTCGCCCACCCGCCCATCATCCGCCTGTCTGTCTGTCGCTGCTACTTATAAGACACCTGCCTCGTCTTAGTGCCGAAGACTCTGCTGAATACCATGCGGTAGTGGAACAGGAGGACCTCCATCCCACGTTGTTGAGAGCAGCCTGTGCCCGACCCCTCAGTGTCTTCAAAATCCTCTGTCACCGAGTCCTCCGCCTCGCCACATTGACATGCCGCACCTCACTATGGGAGATCTATTGCACAGGCATCGCCGTGGTGAAGCTGCCTCCACGTTGGACGGTCGTCACGGCGCAGCCAGTCACGAATCTATGCGCCAGCATGCTCTCGCTGTCGAGGCTGCTGGCGCCGACATTCCCGATATTCCGCTTCGGCGACAGGCGCAAGTCGCTGCTGGTACCAGCCCTACACCTTGGGAGGACGACGGTTCCAATTGGGTCCCTCAAGGCCCTATAAGTCCGAGAGTGTTGCACTCAAGGAGAAAGCCAAGGTACGATGGCTCTGGCTGTGCGAGGTGCTGGCAATGCTGACGATGTCAACTCATAGCCAGTTATATGAGCACCAGGACATGTCATCTCGGGGGAGAGTGGCCTCGCCGGATCCTGGGATTTCTGCGCCGAGGGGTGCCCAGTCGCTTAGTCCGCCGCCGAAAAGCGCTCCAACGCGTTCTACGAGATCGCGTGCCAATTCAACACGCTCGTCATACGAGACAAACGCCACATCCCTGGTCCCTTTGCAAACCAAAGGCATGCGTGACGGTGAGCAATTGGAGCCAATCCTGGCCGAGGAGCTCGAGCCGGGTTCATTCGACCTCGTTGCGCCAGACCAGGGAATCAGCCGACAACATTCACTCGAAACTCGGTCCGAAGTTTTATTCTCCAAGGAGCACCTTAAAGGCATTTTTAACGACTACGTGCTTCTACAAAAGTTTACTGACTTCCTGGCTGACGCACGACGCGAATCTCTTCCACTCTTGACATACTACTTGGACTCTTTGAAGGCGCTGCGAGCCATTGCATATGCGAATGCCATCTCCCGGGCATTGGACGCCACAGACGGCCATGACTTCACCAGTGACGGGCCCGGTGAGACGACGAACACGTCATTGGAGAAGAAGGCAGAGGCTGCCTTTGATGCATTAGTTCGCGACGACCTGCCAGCATACATCACGCATCTCTGGACGCAAACAGTCAGCGTGTCGATCAAACGGCGGATCACGGGTACCTTGCCAGTCCAACTGCGGGAGATGTCAGAGGGACTTGCTGAGGTTTTCTGCCTGACTGACCCCTCCCGACGGGACAACCCCATCGTCTTTGCCTCGGAAGGTGAGTTGTTGATGCAAATGAAATTGATGGCGGATGCATGCTAACAAAGTTTCGCCCAGAGTTCTATCGTACGACTCAGTACGGCATGAACTATGTTATAGGGCGCAACTGCCGGTTTCTCCAGGGACCAAAGACCAACCCGTTCAGCGTCCAGAGGATCCGCGAAAAACTGCTAGCCGGTAAGGAATGTTATGTAACGTTCCTCAACTACCGCCGCGATGGATCGCCCTTCATGAACCTTCTCATGATGGCCCCACTCTATGACAGCAGAGGCACGATCCGATATTTTATCGGAGCCCAGGTTGACGTCTCCGGATTGGTGCAAGAAAGTTCTGGTCTCGATGCGATGAAGAAAATCATGGCGGAGTACGAAGCCAAAGAGCCGGGCAGCGACACTGATCTTGAACCTACCGAAGTAGGGGCCAGGGACGAGCTCAAGGACCTTAGCGAGATGTTCAACTCGTCCGAGCTTGAGACCGTTCGGCGACGTGGCGGAGACATGTACCGCGTGAAGCAAGACGGGGCGGACCAGACCAACGGCGGTTCGACGAACTGGAACAAACCCCGCATCCTTTTGCAAGAAGAATCGTGGTCCTCAAAGAGTCAGCCACCTTCGCCAACAGCCTCTAGCGGCAGGCTCACAGGGGTCTACTCGCACTACCTCCTGGTCCGACCCTACCCCAGCCTCCGCATCTTGTTCGCGTCGCCCTCCCTTCGCGTCCCTGGCATCCTGCAGTCCCCCTTCATGAGCAAGATTGGCGGGTCGGACCGTGTCCGCGAGGGGCTGACCCAGGCGTTCGCCGATGGTCACGGCGTCACAGCCAAGATTCGCTGGTCGGCCAAGGGAAATGGCGAGGGACGGCCGCGCTGGATACACTGCACGCCACTGGTAGGCAGCAACGGCGCCGTTGGCGTGTGGATGGTCGTGCTCGTCGACGATGATGTGGACCCCCTACCGAGGCACATGCAGGCGCCAACGGTGAATGTGCGGCATCGCAGGACGTCACAGCCAGCGGCGGCACGCAACGAGGATAACATGAGTCTGAGCAGCTTTGCAGTTATGAACAGGGATCCCGATGCCAGCACAGTTGGTGAAGCGCGGCCCGGCAGTCGGGGAACGTGGGGGACCGGCGGAACGGATCGGCCGGAGACGCCCTATACGCTCCGCATTGGTGATGACTGACGAGGCCGGCCTGGCAGACTCCGTCGTGTTGGAGGGGTTTGAACGCGATGCGCGTTAGTATGATGCACCGATACCCACACGCTCCGTGTAGCGCTCCCATCCATGAGCGGCCTACGGATGCTAGTTCATAGTATTAATACTATGTTTTCGGCCTGAAGTGGGTTTCGATCCAATGAAACTTGATGCTCGGAGATGTCTTTGACCTTGCACGGCAGGTTTATGGACATGAGGCACAACATTGAATCGGTATCATTGCATTGTCAAGGCCGTCCAGACTACACCAGACTTATTTGAAGGTGGGATGGGGGGTCACATGGACTGCGAATAGCATCCTCATGTACATGGTCTATCATCATGGTCTCATAAAGTAAGTGCCGCGAGACCCCTTTACCCAGAAGCCTTGCCCCGTACGTCTACCATGCCCAGCTTTTCGCTCGGGCGTTACCTCCGAATTCGCACCGCCATGCTTGGCCACAGCCTCTGAGGCGTGGACATATAACGCTCCCACTCGCAAGAAAGATGGGAGAGTAAAAAGGAAAGGAGCCAAGCTCGAATGCTCAAGCGGGAGCGGACCCCGCCTGCTCGAGCAGTCTTGCTCGCCACCCGTTGCACACCTCCTCGAAGCCGCCGACCACGTCCCCGCAGACGCCGGCGCACTCGCGTTTCTCGAGCCTCTCACCCCAGTTGCCGCGCGTGAGCCACCGCTCGCCCTCGTCACGCAGCTCGTCCTCTCTCTTCATCTCGGCCACGAGTTCCTTTGCGCTCTTGAGGCGGCGTGTTGCTGTCAAGGTCGTCTGGCGCGACATGTGCAAGGTATCAGAGAGGTAGTTCAGGCTCGAAATGAGGTCTGAGGTGAGCGTGTGCAGCGCTGTGAGGGAGTCGTGCGCCTTGGTGACGGGGCGGGGCATGGATTCGGATAGCTCGAGGAGAAGTGGCAACAGCTCATCTATGGTTTCTGGATCTGGTGGCGGGACGAGAGGTGAGAGTAGCGGAAAGGTCAGGTTGTGCATCTGACGAGTCTGATGCGCCAGGTGCGTCGTCAGAGCGGCATGTGCTGTTATGAGTCTGGACCGACACGTAAGTTTGTGTAAACTGCGAATGTGCCATCTTCAGGGACACTGACCTTGTCGCACTACCTTCCACGCCTGCCTGGGACCCCAGGTCCTTGAGACTCTCCGTCACACGCGCGAAGACTCCGTCTGCCGGACCGCCGTTGCTCTCCGTACCCCTCCGAGCTAGCGCCTCTACGGCATCGATCCTAGCAACCAGGCTTGGTGGAATACCTGGTGAGTCCAGATCCGACTCTGAGCCGTACTCGCTCCCGTCATATGCGCTTCCTGACCTCACATGGCCTTTCCGCACGGGGGAGGGCACACCGAGGTTGTCGCCCTTGGCGGTACCGTTGGCGCCCTCGTCCGCGACGTCAACTCCGCTGTCCCGTATGCCCTCGCGGCTCTCGATTGCTCGCTTGTCAGGGTTTAGCGTGCCTTCATCGTAGTATTCGCCTTCCTCCTCGGAGTCAGAGAAGGCGTCGGCCAACTCGTCGGCTAGGTTGCCCATGCCGTTGCCGGTACCCATGCTCATGCCCAGGCCCCCGCTGCTGAAGACGTTGAGATCTAGACCATCGTGGTTGTTGAAGCTGTTCCTGATGGGCGTGGCGGGGTCCTGCAAGGACGATCTGGATCGCCGTCGGTCTTGTGGCGAGGATGTGGTGCTGTTGTACTGGTAGGACGCGTCGATACTGGAGGGGTGGCGGGAATGCCTCGGGGTTCGTGGAGACGAAGGCATCATGATAACAAGCACCCGCGTGGTTGGCGCCGAAGTGTCTTGTCGGCGGTCAAGGATCTGGTGAGAGGCGAGGGAGGGGGTCACCAAGACTGGGTGTGGAAGCCGAGGGAGGGACGATTGCGGCGGTGAGTAAATAGCAGTACTATTCGGCCCTCGATGGGCAAGTCGTGTCTGGTGTTGTGATGGAATTGAATAAGAACTAAGGCAGGTCGTATCCAAGACGACAGGGAGTGTTCACGGCAGTCGGTGGTCCTCCCTGCCCTCCCTGGACGATGGAGAGCAATATCAGACGGATGCTATGAGACGAGATTGACGTGGTAGGGCACCTGTTGCAGGCGTATGGCGGGTCGTCAGCCAGTTCGTGTTAGGTTGTGATTGGCCCTCTGATTTGACAAAACAAAGCAAAGCAGTGGCAATGGCGGGCTCAAGAAGAAGATCTGCCGACTTGGGCGGTCTTTGAAGATTCGTAGGGTCCTTCAAAGAGGCAGTGAGATGCTTCAAAGACATTCGCAACACGCCTGTGGAAGGTAGGTATGCTCGGCTGGAAGTCATGTTGCCTGCCCACCCTGCCGGGCTGCGTTAATGGTGCATCCCGACCAGAAGCCCCTGCAATTTGGGGGGGGGGGGGGTGCAACTCCCGATTATCTAAGCTCAGATGGCAGGGCCCGGTACAAGCCCCGCGATCGCTGCCAAAATAATGATCCCTTATCGTCCTATTTTCACAATCGTCCTTTGCTACCTCTCCCGCCTGCAAGCTACGAAAGCTTTCGCCAGCCTCGAGACCCCTCGAAGTCAATCAGTTGGTAGGTAACTGCCTTGACTCCCGTTGTCTCGGTTGATGATTTGGGATCAAGTTGGGACACAAGCACACAATGGCCACCTTTCGTCGTTTCAGACCCGACGATGTCGACAAGTTTTCCAAGTGTAATCTCGACCCGTTGACGGAAACCTACGAGCTTGCTTTTTACCTTCAATATCATGCCAAATGGCCCGCGCTGTTCCAGGTCTGCGAGGATATGAACGGAAACATCATAGGATACAGTATGTCTTATTTTTGCATTGTTCCTGACGTACTTTGCGCCCACTGACTATCTACCTTGTTAGTAATGGGCAAGGTTGAATCCTCTCCAGACATCTACAAGTTCTCCGAGCATTACCTCCCCTGGCACGCGCATATTACGGCCTTGACCGTCGCACCAGAGGCCCGCAGGCTGGGCATTGGGAAAATTTTGACGGAGCAGCTGGAAGTCGCGGCTGATGCGAATGACGCCTGGTTCGTCGACCTCTTTGTCCGGACCAGCAATCACCGAGCCATCAACTTCTACAAAAATATGGGTTACAGCGTCTTCCGCGTGGTGAAAGACTACTACGGCGACCATGCCACAGACCCCAAGGCCTCGAGCGAGGACGCTTTCGACATGCGGAAACCATGCAAGCGGGACACCAAGCTACAACACATTCGGGACGACGGCGAGAAGCACGAGGTCGATCCGGGTGACGTCTGGTGAAAAAGCAACAAAAGGCTAGCTGCCTACGAAGCATCATCGTCAAGACCATTGCGTCTCGGCTAGCGTTACCTATGCCCAGACATGCATCGCTATTGCACCAACCCCAGTCACGCGCCCTCGCCGCAAGCCTTACAGCCATGCTCCGTCGACCTCATACACAGACCCGCTCACGAATGTGCTTTCAGGACCAAGCAAGAAGGCCAGGACGTTGCCACACTCCTCAGATGTCCCCTGCCGTTGAAACGCCGTAGGCTCGTCGAAGGGTGCGTCCAGCGGCCGACCAGCAGCCTTCCAGTTTCTCTCCATCAACGGCGTGAAAATGGCGCCAGGCGCAACCGCATTGACTCTCACTTCGCGCGCACCATTCTCCTTGGCAGCCGCCCTCGTCAAGCCGATCATGCCATGCTTGCTGGCATCGTAAGCTCCGTGGTTTGCGAATCCTGTGGGGCGTCAGCGGTCTGACAGTCGGTCGTCGGGAGGTGGCTGACGCTGAGCAAGGAAATATGGCACAGACATACCTTTGAGGCCATGTATCGAAGAAACGTTGACAATCGAACCACCATCAACAATGTTCCGAAGCTCGGCCCGCATGCAGTACATGCAACCTGTCAGATTGACAGCGATAATTTTATTCCATTCGTCATCCTCCAGATCTGCGACCGGACGTGTGCCGTGGTGTTTGCCGATGACCCCAGCGACATTGGCAGCGCCATCGAGGCGGCCAAACTGGCTCACGATGCCGTCGATCCAGTTATCTACCTCACTCCGGACAGCTACGTTTACTGTTGTGATGGTGAGTGGGTTTTGTGTTTTGTGAAGTAGGCCTCCGCCTCCTTTATGGCTTCCGGGTCGATATCGGCTATACATACAGTGGCTCCGCGTCTCGCTAGGATTTTGTCTGTCGCAAACGCGATGCCGCTGGCGCCGCCGGTGAATGCATAGACCTTGCCGTCAAGTGACAACATCGTATTTCCGTGGTGTGAGGTGGCTGTGAGAGAAAAGAGTTAAGTAGTGTATCGTTTGGCTAGGTGTTTCCGCAGTGTCGGGAGCGATGAGGGGGAGTGGCAGGTTGTATCGTGGACCTAGAGCGCGCGAGATATGTCAACCTCTGGCCAATCGATGATTGGGGTTTGGGCACTTTTAAGAAAATGTCCGTCGACCCCGTCTCAAACCGACGGCAGCCCACCTTCTCGCCAGATAGCTTCCCCGGTGGCCGAGGGGTTTTAGCCGCACTTGCATGACATAGTATGGGTGAACTATTCGACAGCGCCTCTTCGTGGTGGGAAATCCGGGTTGGGTGTCCGTAATTCGGTACTCATGCATAGTTTGCACCCCCACGTGAGCCTGGATCTGGATCTCCTTTGTCCCGTCCATCGAGTCTTCGGCTAGCCGCTCGCGAGGTTTGCTGGTCATGATGTTTCCCCGACCCAGATATTGCAGGAGGCTCCGCAGGGACAAGACTTGTTCGCAATACCGTACCCCGCCTTCCCGGCAGGTCGAGACACTACTCGCGCTTCCGCCGTCCAGAACCAGGTGCGTCTGCATCCGACGGGTCGGACTTTAGGGTGTTTGTTCGACCTTGTTTCGATCCGCCCATCCACTTTTGGTAATCGATTGTCCGGCATGAACACGTGAGCTCCTTGAGGCATTGTGTTCATATTCGCTGGTTCAAAACATACAAAGTCAGTCCCTCATAGGATCGGTCTTAGATTTCGGCCTGCCTGGCATTTGCCACGTTGAGATGGTCTAATTCGTAGCATTGTGGTCCCATGCGTGTAGGAACTATTCAACATGTGTGAAGTCGCTCTCAGAGAGTTGTCTTTTAAATCCTTGGGCGACCTGTTAAGGACAAGTGCTTCTGCTCCGGTGGCGCAGGTGCTCCTTTGATGATGTCGATACTTGCAAAGACGCGGCTCTGTGATACTCCATGGTCCGAAGGCGAGGTGGCGCCCATGAAATGCATATTGGGTGACCACTCGTGATTACGTATGTCTATGAGGCTGGCTGATGCTGCACGCACATTGCTTGGGAACGCCGCGTACGACATGCTTTTGTCACTCTCGAGCGGACGCCATGGCCTGCGATTTCGCCTTCAAAATGCAGAAAATCGAAGTGAATTCCGTCGTCTTCCGTCGCTACAGCACTTGACTGCAGCTCACTTCCGATACCATCTAGCCCTGTACTCGCAGCAATTTGAGCAGGATGCAGTGTACCCATTTGCTCTCACTGTTATGGCGAGTGACAGGTCACGTGCCAGAAGCCAGCGCCCCAGTAGAGAGCTGGCGACGCGGTCCCGCCAATTGGTTCAATCCTACCTAGGTAGGTGCCATTTCGCCCCAGCTCCATTTCTTTTACGCCCCCTTGCGCCTGGCGACGCTGTGAAGCCCATGCTGTGTGTGACCTTGAACCTCCCATTTCGCTGGACAACTCGAAATCCACTCTCTTGCAACCACCTCATCACCTCACACTTCTAGTCATCCAGCCTCACGACACCACACCTCATTACCTCCTTCCCCTTTGCTGGCTGCCGCATCAATCTGACGGCCTCCTGCATTGACTTTTGCACATCCCCTGCACTAGCCATCGCGGCCTCTTCTTCCCTTTCTTCCCTCTGGCCTTGCCCTTGTTTTTTTCTTCCAACCTTGTACCGACGCGAAACACGGACAGAGCCTGCTGCTGCTGCCTCGCTTCCACTTCATCCTCGGCAGCCTCGCACCTTCTCATCCATCCTCAACCCATCCCCATTCCCTTTTCTCGTCATACCACATCAGAGTCTCTTCTCTGTCATATCCGAAGATATGGCCACTACCAGCATGGACTACGAGACCGCTAACGGCGACCGCTACGATGGTTAGTTTCCTCATCCCATTGCCACAATCGAACATGCCTCCATTCTCATCACGAATATTGCTTCATCTGCATTTGCTGACACGCCTTGATCAACAGACGAGGCTCCTCGTTACGAGCGTGACAACCGCAGCGCCTCCCCTCGTCCTCTGCGTGACGAAACCGATGGCGGTCGTCGTCGCTCCGCTTCGCCTTCTGGCAATGGTGATCGGTACGTCTGATTCTTCACACTTTGCATTTGTATCATCGGCGCGTATAGTATCGAAGCTAACGATCGCCCTTTCCTGCGCATAGCACCATGAAAGACAACGACACTGCCTCCAAGGGTGGCGACGATGATGGCGCCATCAACCCTGGCTCCAACCTTTTCGTCACTGGCATTCACCCTCGTCTCTCCGAGTCGGAGGTTACGCGTCTCTTCGAGAAGTATGGCGAGGTCGAGAAGTGCCAGATTATGCGCGACCCCCACACCAAGGAGTCCCGCGGCTTCGGCTTCGTTAAGATGGTTACTTCCGATCAGGCTGATGCTGCCAAGGAGGGCCTCCAGGGAGAGCAGATCGACGGGCGTACTCTCAGCATTGAGAAGGCCCGCCGCGCCCGTCCCCGCACCCCAACTCCTGGCAAGTACTTCGGTCCTCCCAAGCGCGGTATGTTTTGTTATCCCCCATCAATCTGGTTGTGACCTACGATATTGACATATTTGGCCTCAGAGGGTGGTGGCGGAGGCCGTGGAGGCCGCATGAATGACCGCTACGATGATCGTCGCCGTGGTGGTTACGGTGGCGGTGGCGGCGGCTACTATGGACGCGACGACCCCTATCGCTACCGCGGTGGCGGCGGCGGTGGCGGCTATGAGCGTCGCTACGATGATCGCGCCGGATATCGCGAGGATCGTGGTTACGACCGCACCTACCGCGATGACCGCGGCGGCAGCTACGATCGCCGTGACCGCGAAGACGGCTACAGCGGTGGCGGGCGCGCCGACCGCTACGGAAGCGGCGGCGGCGGTCGCGAGGGCGGAAGCCGTGAGGGCGGAGGCCGCGATGGTGGTGACCGCTACCGCGATGACCGCCGTGGCCCTGGCTATGAGCGTGAGAGGGGCTACGATCGCCCTGCTGAGCGTGACGCTCCCCGCACCCGCGATGCTCCCGCTGCTGCCGCTGCGTATGGCGATTCTGCTGGTGGTCGCTCTGAGGCACGGGAGCCCTACGGTGGAGGTTCGGATCACTACTGACGACCTCAACGAGTCACCAGCTAATGCGCACAGGATCCCGCTGATTATTGCCACATGACACTGGCAATTGCTGTGTGTCTTTCGTTCGTGGTATAATCGACCACGGTTGAATTTTATCGACCATGCCTTCTTCTAATGGAGTTTGTGTGCAATGCGACTAGTCAGGGTGGGAAACGAAAATGGGATTCTTCGGATTGCGTCTTTCTCTGGTACAGCCTCGCTTTCGGTTAGAGCGATGTTGATGTGCACAGAATCGACCGGGCATTTTTTTTCTCCGCCTCAGAGCTCGGTTTACTCTGCACGGATTTCTTTGGTAGCTCTCGCAAACAATCAACCCGGCAACGGCTACACGTCGCGACAAGCTTGGTCTTAGTGACAGGCACTACCCCCATGGATTCGCAATTTCTCGCTACTCCCAGCCAGCTGCCGCTACAATTCTCCCCTTTCGCGGCCGCTTCTATCACACCTGTATCAGTAACTCTCGCTCCCCGCCTTCATCGATCTTGAGACGGCTTCACAACCCCCTCGGCATGGCTCTTTCGATGAATTCAGCTTGATGAGATGATAAAGACACCAATGCAACTTTCGATGACAACGCGCCCTCTCCTTTTTTAAATCCGCCTAAACCGTAATTGTGTCGACTGAGCGCCAAGCAAACAGAACTACGTCTGGCAGTACTTCGCCGCACGCAGCTTGGAGCATGCCACAACAGCTTGGCCACCGGCCTTGTTTGTAATTACCAAAGGCCCGGCATCATTTGATCTCCAGGTACACCCTCTCTCTTCCGCGTACCGAGCTGATGTGAGAAACAGAACCAAGCAGGGTCTCTCCACATGCACTGGATTCGACCAAACCCGTCGAGGCCCGCCTTTGTCCACAATGTGCACTGCGGTCTTTGTGACAGTAATTTGTCTTGAAGCTCGGCATGAAATCTGCCAACAAAGGCTGCAGTTACAAATCTTACTAGCCGCTGCCCAGTGCTCAAGCACGTCTGTATGTGAGATGACGCAGCAAAAGTCACGACTCTGTTCTTCCCTCCCTACGGCAGCGACCTCAGTGATTTTCGAACTTCATTAATAGACAGGCAGCCACTTTGACCCGTCCACATACAGGCCCATAATTTGCTTCAGCTATGGCAAGACTCGACTTCTTATGATCTGTCAAGCTCATATTCGGCGCCGCTTCTCCATATTCATGTTGCCATGCTGACACTTCCCCCCTGACCGCACACTTGCGGCGCTATATAGATTACACCTAATAGATCTACACTTGGCCGGTCTTCTCCATGCTTCTCAGCCCGAAGCTCTCCTGATTGAGGTAGTGGCCATCGGGTCGCAGTACCCTCGCTGTCAAGTGACATGTGGTATGGTATACGTGAATCGCAAATATAGGCTTATGAGGACATGGCACTGTGGATTTTCCATACGATTACTGGCCAGTTTACTGGTATAGCAATGCAATAGTCCATGTTCCGGACACATTCGTCGGTCAAATTCAGGTTCTCGTTCGGGTATTGGATAGTCCATGTAACTAAGCATCCGACTGCGACCTCGCGGAACATATAGAGTCCAAGTTCAGTGGACAATTTGACGTTCGAGTAAATTAGATGAGGCTTACTGAACCAGGATCGAAATACAATGTAACTCGGAAAATAAATACGATAACCTGTTGCTCTCTTCACCTGGGTATTTGGTAACTAAGGTACTGACTATCATTTGTGATCACACTAGTAAAACGAAAATAATGGCACATCCACAGCGAATGATGCTCTCCGAAAGGCCCGATCCGCCCCCAATTGTCGAAGTATACATGGCGATTGCCGCGACTGCGAAGTGAGAAAACACCTCGCTACACAATCTGTCGGGCAAGAGTAGCAATAGAAGATGGACACAAACCCCAAAGTGTTTGATGAACCAAATGCCTCAACACATATGCTGATTAGCTTGTGTTTCTTCCGCGAGCGACATCCCTATTTGAACGTTCAATCCCCGACGAGTGCGCTCCAACCGCTAGGTTCTCATCCCTGAGGAGAGGGATCTGATCAACACTCGACACGCTACTGGCCGCGGCACCAGGAGGAGTATTGACTTCCGGTCTGACCTGAGGTGTGGTACCCTCGACTGCCGAAACTGACAGCTCAGCGGAAATAGGACCATCGGGATGCGGAGTGACCAAAGGCGAGTTGAGGGGAAGCTCGGGGCTGTTCTGCCACTGGCTGACCTCGGCCTTGAGAGACTCGAGCTCCTTCTGGAATCGTTTACCGAAGACGTCGATATAGTATGTTGACCCGTTGTAGACACTCCATGCGAAGACAACCATGAGGAAGCCAGCGGAGGCGTACCGACTGTGCAGCCAAATAGGGCAAGGAAGCATAGTAAGCACAGCGTAGCTATACTGTATCCCCATGAAAGCAGGCTCCTGGAGGGCATTTGGCAGCGCCAACACAACTTTACCGATCCACGTCTTCGAATATGAGCGTCGAAGCCAGGTAAACGAAGTAGGACGACCGGCAGCAATCTTCTCTCTGCGGCGAACTGTGATGAGGAAGTAGTACGACAACTGCCAGACCGCATAAGGAACGGAGCTCCAGGCCAGCATGGAGAAGACGTTGCCGTATGCAGTGGGCGAACCGGCGGGCGAATGCTTGATGGCCCAGATGGCAGGATACCGAGATGCTTGGAGCTCCTCAGGCCACAGGTGCACCATGGAATGCAATGTTGCGCAGGGCATTATATGGATGAATAGCGACGTGACCTTGTCGAAGCTGTGGAAGACAAGTGAGTTCCTCCACATGATGATAGCCACAGCATTATTACCAAATGCCAAGCAATACGCGGCGGTGAAGAGCCGTTTCGAGTTCGGGAACACCCAAATGCTGATCATGAGGAGGAAGTTGACGAAGTAGCAGAGGTCGGCCAAGAAATAGTGCATGCCTCGACGATGATAGGTGAAGAAGCGGATCGGCATGAAGTAGAGCAGCTGGACGGTGTACCAGATGTGGAACCACTCGGGGAAACCGCCGATGAGGTAGCCGCTGAGAAAGATGTTCATGACGCCGCAGATGAACGACACCTTCTCGCGCAAAGTAATAATTTTGACGTCTCTCCACTGCTTTCCCAGCTTGTCGACGCTGACACGCATTCGCTTGCGATACCGGTCGAGCTGCTCGTCAGCGGTAGGCACGCGGCGCCGCCATTCCTCCACCATGCGCTCCCGCGCCTGGTGACTCTTGGACTTGAACGCATCTCTCGACTGTTTCACCTTCTGCGTCTGGGCTGAGATGCCCTTTTGTAGTTTTTCGAGTTGCTGTGGCAAGGCAAAGTTGTCAAGCAGGTCCAGCACCGAGAGACGGTCTAGAGGGGGAAAGGCATCCCAGTCTTCTTGATAGGAACTGCTGCCTGAAAAGGACGGATGTCGCGACAATTTCGGGCTGCTGGGTGTAGCTGGCCCCATGTTGGGACTGTGGGCAGCATCGTTGTCGGCCGGGGACGAGCTGAGCGAGGGAACATCGTTGGTGTCGAAGATAGTAGGGAGGACATCATGTGCTTGGTCCTCCTTCGCGGTTCGCATTTTGAGAGGTTTGGCGTCAGCCATTTTCGCACGCACAGCTTGGTACAACTAAAGCAGCGGAAGAATCAAGGTCAGCGAGAGTTCAGGAGACTTGATGAAGACCGAAAGTGTTTGGGACTGGCCGCCTGCGCCACCGGAGGCGACCCAAAGGCTTCACAGGCTCTTACCCCCTGATTTCGAGACTGTATTGCCGTGCGATATCCCGAGATGAGTATCGAAGACAGGATGATGTGACGGAGTACAAAGGCGGTGTGTCAGTACAGTTCCTGCGGTGGCCTGGAGTTGGGCTAGAAATGGACATGTGAATCGAGTGACGAGTAGGCGAGGTGTCTGTCCTCATGAGGCGTGTCTCCCATACGCGTGATCTTGGACAAGGCGAGAGGGGTACTTAATGAACGGTGATGCCTCGGTGTGGATGCCTCGTTGTGTCGGAGTGACTGGGTGTCCCAGATTCCAGGTATCGTTCACTGACCAGGCGATCCGGGCAGACCAGGGACGGGGGCCAGAAGAGCGAGTGACAGACTACATGAACGCGACTAGGCACTACGACGTCACTTAACAGTGGGGACCCCGATGCTTGATCTGGCGACCCTGGCACATAAAGTAGTAGGCGCGTCCACCTTGTGCAAGGTACTTTCGACGGTAGTGGTAGATGGCCCCTGAAGAAACTAGAGGATTTTGTTGTATTGGCGAAGGCTTGTGTCTCAATCTTATCCGTGATCGCTGCTGTCCTCACGGAGGTGCATCCCATGGAAAGGTAGCTAGGTAAGGTACCTTAGGTACCCTGCCATCTCCCCTATGAGGCACGTTGAGAGCTGCCTGATCGCGCCCTTACTTATAGGAGGCTGCAGACCAAGCCATAACGGTCCAGACACATTGCCAGACGCAAGTGATGCACATGCTCGTCTACTATTTCGTCTGTTAGATATCAAAGTACAGCCGTTAATTGTATGCATTGTTTTGCGTGTCCAGTCATCCATCGACAGGTAGATCGTCATATGCCCCATCGTTGAAGCAGGCGCGCGGTCTGGCTCCTGCGGTTGGTTAACCATTGTCCATGCTGCAATCGATCACATGACTTGAGAAACTCGAGCTGATCATTGGCCTGTCGCATCATGTGGGGTGGATGCCTAGCTCACGGCAGCAGCGCTGTGGAGACTGCCCCAAGTCGCGTACTGGCACATCCGACGCGCGTGGAAAGTGGGAGACTCGCCAATCACCATCGCCATCCTAAACTTGGTACAGCAAACGGGCGATTTAACACGATTACACCAATATTTGGCTGGAACAGCATCGGCGTACGCATGCGCCTTCTGCGACTCCCGTTGTGTTGACTCACTTCTATATCGAAGCCTACTGCCCTCGGACTGCGCGACCCATCCCAAACCGCGCCCGCACGTCGCTCCCCCTCTTCGACAATTCGATCACTCTTCGCGTCGGCCCTGGACAACATCGAAATTCTAGGCCATCAGGCGCTACCAAACCTGCTTGGCCCCAGCGACGTCGCTCATGATCTACGGTCGCCCCGACCAGCCTTGACACTGCTCTTCACGCGTGTCAGCCCGTCGCCATGGGCAAACTCATCCGCCTCGAGCTGTTCAGTAGGTTACGCCCCTTCGCAGTGTCCTTCGTGCTTGCTCATTTGTCTACCAGATTTCAAGTCCTACAAAGGGCACCATGTTCTTCTCTTTGGAGATTCATATTTCACCTCCATCATCGGGCCCAATGGATCTGGAAAGTCCAACTCGTATGTCTACCACAACCCTTCCTTCGCCATGTCCGCAGGGTTGGATCCGCGTATGGCAGGAGAAAATATCGTTCTAATATAGACTGCTTGCAACAGCATGGATGCCATTTCCTTCGTCCTAGGGATCAAATCATCACATCTCCGCTCCACCCACCTCAAGGATCTCGTTTATCGTGGTCGTGTTCTTAAGACGTCCAAAATCAATGATGACGGATCTGCGGACGCTCCGACTGCAACCGGGGACGCGGATGGACAGACCAATGGTGATAAGGCCTCGCGCCACGACCCGAAGACCGCCTGGGTTATGGCCGTGTACGAGGACGATGCTGGTGATGAGCAGAAGTGGAAACGAGCCATCACGAGCCAGGGCTCCAGCGAGTATCGGATCAACGACCGCCTTGTAACTGCACAGCAGTATAACGAGGCTCTTGAGGTAGAGAACATCTTGATCAAGGCACGAAACTTCCTAGTCTTTCAAGGCGATGTTGAGGCCATTGCCGCCCAGTCTCCTCAGGACCTCACGCGCCTCATCGAACAAATTTCGGGAAGCTTAGAGTACAAGGCCGAATACGAACGGCTAGAAGCTGACGCAGAGAAGGCCGCCGAAGATCAGAGCTTTCAGCTTCACCGACGTCGCGGCATCAACTCTGAGATCAAGCAATACCAGGAGCAGAAAAAGGAGGTCGAAAACTTCCAAAACAAGACCGACGAACGGGACCGCGCTGTTGTTGACCGTATGCTCTGGGAGCTGTTCCACCTCCAAAGTAGTATGGATGAATCAAATAACAAGATCAAGGATCATGAGGAGAATCTTCAGGAATTTCGGCGCAACGTGGCTTCCTTCGAGAAGAAGTTGGAAACGGCACACAAAGAACTCTCCACAGCGACGCGAGATGTCAGCAAACACGAGAAGCACATCCGATCCAAGGAGCGAAGTATCGAAGAACTGGAGAACAGCCTCGTTCCAATCAACCAGAAAGTAGAACAAAGCACCCGCGAAACAAGCGCCCTTCGCCAACGTCTCAACACTACCCGCAAAGAACGAGACGACCAACTCAAGGTTCTGGAAGACGATAAGAAGAAGCTCAAGACTGTCGAAAAGGCTCAAGAGCTCAAGGAGAAGGAGTTTCAGGAACGGTCCAGAAAGCAGGGCACGGAGCTCAGCGATGAGGATCGTAAGGAGTACAATACCCTGCGCAGTCAGGTCTTCGCGAAAACATCGGCCAACCAGAACAAGATCGATAACCTTGTCCGTCAGCAAAAGACGGATGAAGTTATGGTCAACAGTCTCAAGAGTAAAGTAGATGGTTTTAATGCCAATATCGAGAAGCTGGACAACGAGCTTGAAATGATTGGAGAACGCACAAAAATCACGAACGACACCATTAGCACGCTTTCAGAGCAAATTGGTGCCAAAAAGAAAGAGTTCCGCCAGCTGGACTCGACACGAGTACGGACGAATAACAAGCGAACCGAACTTGAGGAGCATCTGCAGAAGGTGGCGAGGCAGTTGAATGAAGCGGATGACGGCCGCCGCCAGAACGACCGCGAAACCCGCATGAAGGAGACAGTCAGCACGCTCAAACGAATTTATCCTGGCGTCAAGGGCCGTATCGGAGATCTCTGCAAACCCAAACAGAAGAAGTTTGATGAAGCTGTCATCATCGCTCTCGGCAGAGACTTCGAGTCTGTTGTCGTAGACACGGAGAAGACAGGCATGCAATGTGTTCAGCATCTGAAGGACAACCAAGTCCCACCCATGACATTCATTCCCCTCGACAACATCAAGGTAAATGCCGTCAACTCGGCCGTCAAGGGTATCAGCGGAGCGCGGCTCACAATCGACACGATCGACTTTGATTCTTCTTACGAACGCGCCATGGCGTACGCATGCGGCAGCTCGGTCGTCTGTGACGATCTTCGCGTAGCTTCACATATCTGCTATGAGAAGAAGATTCCCGTCAAGGCCGTGGCGCTGGATGGGACCGTCATTCACAAGGGAGGCCTGATGACTGGTGGAAAGGGCCCTGAACACAAGGGTGGCAAACGGCGGTTCGAAGAACACGATGTCGATGCACTCCGGAAGACAGCTGCCAAGTACACCGAGGAAATTCAGAATCTTCCGGCAACCGATAGGCGTGCAGAGGACGCACTCCGCACTGAGCTCCAGGTGCTTGAGCCTCAGCTTGCGGCCGCCAAATATGAGTTGGCGCAGTTTGAGAAGAATTATGTCAGCAAGACGAGGGAAAGAAGTCACCAGGCACAGCAGCTCGGTGACTGGGATCCTCAATACGCCACAAAGAACGCTGAACTGCATTCGACGACCGAGACTCTGGAGAACTTCCGAGCAGCAATCTCACAGGTTGAGGACCGAGTCTTTGGAAATTTTTGTGTAAGACTCGGGCTGAGCGACATCCGAGCATACGACGCAGAGCACCAGGGGTTGCAGCGTCAACTCGAGGAAGAGCGGAACAGATTTGAGGTCCAGAAGGAGCGACTGAAAAGCACACTCTCCTGGAATGAGTCGAGGCTTAAAGATTTCCAAGGTCGTGTCTCGTCCATGGAAAGAAAACTGAGGCAGCTCGAAAAAGACCTGCAAGCGTACGAACAGCAGAAGTCAGAGATCGAAGACAAGATGGGCGACGTGTCGGACGAGCTGGATGCGCTGCGCGAAAGTCTGCAGGCTGCCCGAGCGGATCAGCAAGAGCGTAGCCAGAAGGTTATTGAAGCCAAGGCAGAGGTCAGGAGTCGTAGCAAAGAGATTGAAGCGAGGCAGAAGGACATCAATGCCCTTGAGACAAGTGTACAGAAGGACGGAGCCGCCAAATTTGCACTGCTAAGGAAGTGCAAGATGGATGGAATAGAGATCCCGCTGGTTGACGGGTCGCTGGATAATCTGCCCAGGGAGGATAATCTGTTGCGTCAAGATCCTGATGCTATGGACCTCGACGACGACGACGGAATGATGGACGCAGCCCTCGACGATCACGGGATTTTGATTGATTTTGATGGGCTCGATGATGAGTTGAAGAATGTGAGTGGAAGGGGCCTAGGTTGTCTATTGAGTTGAGGAAGCAACTTACTAACGCGTGCGACAGTCCAATGACGAGAGCATGAGCGAGGTCCTCAAGGAAAGGATACATACCCTCACTGCCGAGTTGGAGAAGATCAATCCTAATATGAAGGCGATGGAGAGGTTGGAGAGCGTTGAGACCAGGTTGAAGAACACGGACAGAGAGTTTGAAGACTCACGAGTCGCGCTCAAAGAAGCCCGTGACGCCTTCAATGTGGTCAAGGCGCAAAGATACGAAGTCTTCAACAAGGCATTCACGCACATCTCGGAGCAGATCAAGACTGTCTATAAAGACCTGACGCGCTCCGATGCTTACCCTCTGGGTGGCCAAGCATATCTGGACAAGGAAGAAGACAACGATACGCCCTACCTCGCGGGCATCAAGTACCACGCCATGCCTCCGCTCAAGCGATTCCGAGACATGGACCTCCTTTCGGGCGGTGAAAAGACCATGGCAGCGCTGGCTCTTCTCTTTGCCATTCACAGCTACCAGCCGAGCCCGTTTTTTGTCCTCGATGAGGTCGACGCCGCGTTAGACAACGCGAACGTAGACAAGATCAAAAAGTACATCCGGGAACATGCCGGGCCTGGCATGCAGTTTGTCGTCATCAGTCTCAAGACGGGACTGTTTCAGGATAGTGAGAGCCTGGTTGGTGTCTACCGAGACCAAGAGATCAACAGTTCGAGGACGTTGACACTTGATGTAAGTCCGCCATTCCTCTGCCCAAGCACGATCGAGATTCACCGAGCCCTTGCTGACAGAGTTCTTAGCTTCGCAAGTATGCATAGCTGAGAAAGTGTCTGAGAGCGTGGTAGCGGTCTCTTTTCCTGCTGCACAGCGATCCCGACATCCTGCTGCTTGATGTGTTTTGCTTGGGCATAGGGTATTCGACGTGGTCAACGGCAAGCATTAGGCGTGGAGTGCAGTCCGTATCCTCTCCGGCTTAGTCTGGCCAATTGGCTTGGCGTTCAGGTTCTAAGCTTGCTTTCTCCAATTGATCAGCTTGCGTGCCTTCCTTAATGCCTGTTGCAACATGCAATTTGAACAACTCGCTGGACATGATTGTTGTAGACCCCACGCCAGGAAGCCAGGATGGCGATTGGTCGTAGCTGTGGTGGGTCTAGCCTGCAGTCAGCTCCACCCACGCCAATGCTGAATTCAATGTACCAAGGCTGCACCTGGTCCAAGAAGCACACCAAGGCAGTTCCTCTATCTTCGCGACTTGTCCCCCTCGTTCCTCCCTCGACTCGCAAATTCATCTAGTCGACCTCTGCCGTCGCAAGGACAACAGTCCTGCCCGAATCCCCGAAAAAATCTTCTCAGGCGACTAAGCGGAATATCGTTTTTGTCTTCACCCAAGTCATTCCTCTCCCGCAGACGTGCGCAACGAAGTTCGGAGACCGGCGCCGCTTGACCTGCTTGCGATGGACTGCCTCCCCATCTTATCGACACACTGGCAAATCTAAGGTCCTGTGCTGTCGCACCATTCTTTCTCGGTCACAATCTTGCTGCTTCTCGTACACCACTCTCGCCTCTTCAGAAGGTCTCCCGATCGCCCACCATGGCGCCTCCTTTGGATATGGCCAAAACGTTGGTGAGGCAGGTCGTTCGAGCCTTCTACGACAACAACTACGTTCTGGTCATCGATGCTCTGATTATTCATTCGGCGTACGTATGACGCAGCAATTGCTCTTCTCCCTGGCGTACAGAAATACTAATGTCTAAACAGGCTCAAGGACGAAGACCTACGGTTTATGTTAGGGATGAACACAAAGGAGGTACACCGACTCTGTGGAAAGCTGCGGGAGGACCGCTTCATCACCTCGTGAGAATTTGTCTCTCACTCATGTCTCCAAACTTGCGCTGAATCATTACCGTCCTCAGGTATACACGACCAGAGCAATCGAACAACCCGGAACAAAAACGACCCATCAACAAGCAGTACTACTTCATCGATTACCGGCAAGCCATCGACGCAATCAAGTGGCGAGTTTATACCGTGGATAAAGAAATACAGGGCACGAATATCCCAGTCAGCGAGCGTAAGGAATATTTTTGCGGGCGGTGTAAAGCGGAATGGACCCAAATGGAGGTGCTCGATAAAGCCAGCAGCGCAGGCTTCCTCTGCCATAACTGCGAATACCCTTTGACGCATGACTTGGAGCGGCATTCGACAGGGCACCAGGAATCCACCAGGCTTAATGAACAATTTAAGTTCATCACGGAGATGCTGCCGCGTATCGACGATGTGGTAGTACCAGAGAATACATTCGACATCGCCATTAGTGCTTACAAGCCGCTGGCGCCCGACACCAGCCAAGGCCCCATCGGCTTTGTTTCGTCCCTGCAGCCTACTTCGGTCAAAGGGCTGGACAACATTGGACCCAAGTCCCTGTCAGTCAATATCTCGACGTCGGACGGGCCATCCGAGGCGGAGAAGGCCGCGGAACAAGCTAGGAAAGACAAGATTGCACATCAGAACGCACTGCCGTCTTGGATGTCGAACAGCACCGTCACGGGAGAATCCTATACAACAGCAAAGACCGGGCCCACACCAGTGGTCAAGACGCAAGCGTTGGACTCGAAAGAAGCGGTGAAAGGCGGCGCGGACGAGCAAGAAGATTCGGAAATGGCCAGAATGTTCGCGGCCATCAAGGCGCAGCAAGAAGCAGACGCTGCACGAGCGCTGGCGGAAGAAGGCAGCGACGAAGAGGAGGACGACGACGACGATTTTGAGGATGTTGTGGCGACAGGCAATAACTCCAGCGGCGCAACACCCGTCAGTGCTGCCACGCCAGCGATGAAGAGAAGTGCAGGTTCTCGTGAGGGCAGTGCCGATGACTTCCCAACGAAGCGAGTCAAACTCGAGTCGCCAGCTCAGGACGATGGGGACGAGAGCGAGGAAGACCTCGAATTCGAGGATGTGTCATAAGGAGTGGCATGGCCAAAAAGAAATACAATGGTTCACCACCACCAGCATACGGTCAAGGTTTTCAGGCTTGTTTTCATGTGCTTGCGGGCGTTACTCGGGGTTTTCATGGGAATATCGTAAGAAGTGATGAAGAAGTCCACCTGTTAAAGGTTGGGGTGCGTCCGTGGGCTGTGATGACCGCAGATGGGCCAATGATGTCAGACAGGTGCATCGGCGGGTGAACACCACTTGTCGTCGCCGCAGCCCAGACTACCTAGAGGGGGGCATCGAGAAGCTGGAACGCCCCACCTGCCCGTACCTCCCTGACCTTACCTTACCTTGCCTTCCTTGTCCTGTGTCCATCGAAAGCAGAAGCAGCCCGACTCTAGGGGTAGCATGATGCTATATTGAATGAGTATTCGCCATCGTACTTGAACACGGAAGGCTTGTTTCCTTCGATTGATCGATATGAGCCTGTCCTTTCCTGCGATATTCCTTCTCCCCACTCATCTCACCCCAGGACGACTGCAGGAAATTGAAGAAAGCATCCCTTCGCTAACATACGACATTCTTGAAGCAGACGTCATTCTGGGAGATATATCCAAGCGGGAAAGAGCGCTGTTCGAGCTACGGCACAGGAATCTCATAGTCGAGCCGTTTGACGCACCTGTGGATAAGGATCCATCCGAGACGCCGTCGAGAAAACGGGCGAGGCTTTCTACAAGCGGCGATGAGGACTCTGTACCATCAGCATCACCAAAGGCGGTCGAAGTGGTGAAGCTTGCGTGGCTGACTGACTCTCTGGCCAGAGGAAAGGTGCTTCCAACGCAGCCCTACATGCTGTACCAAGGTCGTGTTGTTGTCATGCCTCGCCCAAAGTCGCCGCAGCATCCACAGTCTGTGGACCAGACACCATCCGCCACACTGGGGAGTCAGAACAGTTCCACAAGACGTCGAGTTTTCCACAAGTCCAGTCCTGTGTCCCAAGGCCCATCCTTGCTGAGAGAAACTACTTCGGAACACGACGCTATAGTCAATATGCCTCCGATCCCAGCGTTCCTGAGGACCACATACTCGTGCCAGCGACCGACGCCTATCAACCCACCAAACAACGCCTTTGTCGAAGCACTGAAAGAGATACGGACGACGCGCAAACTTCTCGGTGATGAGATCGGTGTTCGCGCCTATTCAACTTCCATAGCCACTGTGGCAGCGTACCCTTATCTCATATCCACACCCCCTGGTCAGTGTCTTGTTAGCTGGCACCCACGACAAGCCTCCGGAGACTCGACTGACGCGAAGCAGAAGTAGCGAGGCTGCCCGGCTGTGGCAGTAAGATTGCCGAGCTGTATCACCAGTGGAAGACGACGGGTTCGCGTGGTGAGATAGACTCGTCGCAGCAGGACGCAAGACTCCCAGTCTTCCGCCTGTTTTATAATGTGTGGGGCGTCGGCGACACGACTGCCCGCGAATTCTATAAGAAAGGATGGCGGGACCTGGACGACGTGGTCGAGTTTGGCTGGAATAGCCTCAGTCGGGTTCAGCAGATCGGTGTTAAGTATTATGATGAGTTCCTGAGGCCCATTTCGCGCCAGGAGGTAGAAGACATCGCTGCCGTCATCCTCCGGCAAGCCCAGGACATCGAGCCCGGTTTTCAACTGACTATAGTCGGAGGTCATAGGCGGGGTAAGCAGAGCAGCGGTGACGTTGACGTCATATTGAGCCACGCGGACGAGGGGGCCACGTATAAATTCATCGAGAGGCTTGTCATGTCTCTCGAGAAAACACGGTACATCACGCATACGCTCACTTTGAGCACGCACAACAGTGAGAGGGGCCAGATGCCGCTTACATGGAAGGCTGATGCTGCTAGGACCAAGGGGACAGGCTTCGACACGCTCGACAAGGCCCTTGTGGTCTGGCAAGAGCCGGAGGGCGAAAATCTGGCGGCCGATAGGCCACACCGGCGCGTTGACATCATCATGAGCCCGTGGAAGACGATAGGGTGCGCCGTTTTGGGATGGAGCGGCGGCACGACCTTTCAGAGGGACATGCGACGGTACTGCAAGAAGGAATTGGGGTACAAGTTCGACAGCAGTGGCATACGGAAACGATCAGACGGGTCCTGGGTCGACCTGGAGAGTGGTGAGCTGGGGGTGGCGCCCGACATGGTGACGGCCGAAAAGCGGGTGTTTGAGGGGCTGGGCCTCGAATGGCAGCCACCGGAGCAGCGATGCACCGGGTGAAGAGATCCGAGCCGGATGGTACAATCACGCTTCTTTCTTTGGCCCGACTTAGGACCAAGGCCAAGGATACGGGGCCGGACATTTTTCTTGCCTCTTTGGTCGGCAGCACGCCTTGAGTCAGAACCCGCTCGGCATGGGTAGAAGAGACCGGCTACTTGCTGCTGCACACTGCCGGTTGGTTTCACGACTGGCTAGTGGAGTCTCTGTCTACAGACGACCAGCTTCATGATCAGATGCTTTTTTTGTTCAAAGATCAGGGGAAGGACGTTATTATTTCATTACCAGAAGCGGGATGTTCGATGGAGATAATCGAAGGAACGAGTTTCGGATCGGACCCAGTGCTGCGGGTAAGTGGGGCCGATGCGAGTCCCGCCTCACGGCATCGAAGCTCCTGTTTTCGCGACTTTCGGGCAACGGTCCGCTCCCACGATGGAGTTGGGTTTGTCGCTGATTGTATGCAGTTATTTCAGCCACCTATTCTACTCGGGAATCGAAAATCGTCAAGCCCGATGTTGTCGCCGCCTGTTCTTTCCAGTCTCTCGCTTCTGAAGTCTCAAAGGTCACTTACACCGGTCATGACCATCTTAGTCACTAGATATTCATCAATGCCGTATCTGCTACCCTCTCGTCCAAACCCGCTCTGCTTCACTCCGCCGAAGGGCGCAGCGGGGTCGCTGATGGCACCTATGACATCTGTTAACGAGCTGTCATGGCATCGATCCAAAGCTGCACAAAATATCTTACCAATGTTGACCCCGACCATGCCAACCTCAAGCGCCTCGGCCACCCGCCAGCAGCGGCTCGCATCCTTGCTGAAGAAGTATCCAGCGAGGCCAGCCTCCGTGTCGTTGGCCATCTGGACGGCCTCCGCCTCTGTATCAAATGCGAAAAAGGCAGCAACAGGACCGAAAGTTTCCTCCGTGCAGATCTTCATGCCGGGCGCCATGTCGGCGAGAATAGTGATGCCGAAGAAATTACCGCCCACATGTGGCAAAGGTTCGCCGCCGTGCAGCACGCGGGCTCCCTTCGCCACGGCATCCTTGACGTGCTCAGCAACTTTTTGGGCGGCACGCTGATGAATTAGGGGCCCGTGTGTCGTTTTCTCGGCCAGGCCGTCGCCGACTATGAACGTTCGGACAATATCGACAACCTTTTGGACGAAGGCGTCGTAGACCCCGCGGTGGACGAGTATGCGGTTGGCGCACACGCAAGTCTGGCCGGAGATGCGGAACTTGGACGCGATAAGGCCGCGGGCGGCGACATCGAGATCGGCGTCCTCGAAGACAATGAAGGGAGCGTTACCACCCAATTCGAGGGATAGCTTCTTTAGGGTCGAAGAACTCTGACGCATGAGGATCTTGCCCACGCCCGTGGACCCAGTGAAGGAAACCTTCTTGATGACGGGGTGAGTCGTGAGGGTCTTGCCGACCGCGATTGTGTTGTTTGAAGCTGTAATGATGTTGACCACGCCCTTCGGAATGCCTGCTCTGTGCGCCAGCTCGGCGAGAGCGAGGGCTGTGAGTGGCGCCTCGGCTGGCGCCTTGACGACAACGGTGCAGCCTGCGGCCAGCGCCGGGCCCACCTTGCGGGTGATCATGGCGGCGGGGAAGTTCCATGGCGCGATCAGGCCGCAGACACCGATAGGTTCCTTGAGTGTGACAAGTCTGCAGCCTGGGTTGCTCGCCTGGATGGTTTCGCCGTGAATGCGTGGTGCCTCCTCAGAGAACCACTCGAAGAAGCTCGCTGCGTAGTGGACCTCGGCCTTGGAATCTGCGAGGGGCTTGCCGTTCTCGAGAGTGATGATGAGTGCCAAGTCGTCGACGTTCTCAACCACGAGCTCGTACCAGCGGCGAAGCCAGCGAGCTCTAGTGCGCGCCGGAATTTTGCGGTACAATGCAAACGCTTCCCGTGCGGCCTCGATTGCGGCCTCAGTGTCCTCGACGTCGAATTCTGGACACAGAGCCACTGCTGCCATCGTTGAAGGGTCTGGAGGATTTGGTTAGAAACTACTCCCGCGAGCCAATGAACAAAGCCCCGCTTGGTGCTTTGCGAGACTTGAAGTTGTATGCATACTATCGACTGCGAATGTTTGCCCTGAATCAGCCGTGACCCATTGACCGTTGACGTACCATGTTGTCCGCAGCAGTGTCGGATCATGCAACTGCCAGCCGCACTTGTCAGCCTGACTAATGAGATAATAAGGATGGGTATCTCAACACATACTGACCTGGTGAAAATTGGATATCATGTTGGGGGGTTTGCGGGGGTGGGAAGCTGTGGTTTGTGCTTCGTCCACAGACAGTCGGGATATATTAAGAAATTTTGTCGAGGGCTGGTCCAATTTGTGAGAAATGGGTATGTGACGAAACCTCTTCTTGTCGTGGTCCGAGCCGGAACAAGACATATGTCGCCTCACCAGTCATATACCACCGCAATCAACGGAAGACTATACTTCTTTCTGACCGGGCGGACGTGGAACAGTTGCGTGCGTGTTGCATGAGCATCCGGCTCCGTTTTGCGCATTGCCGGTTCCGACGCCGGGCTCCAGGTTGTGTGGGGTCCGGCACCCGGTTCCCGGCCCGGTGTCTAGGCAGGACGCGCATTGATAGGATATGACTCGGGGGGTGAGATACTTGCCCTTGCCATCATAGGAAGACAGTAAGCTTACCAAATTCGATCGATGGACTGCACCAACCGGATAATGGCCGGCATGGGCCGGGAGCAATCACACCGGACACTGTCCGCTGGAGATAGCAAATAGACACGTCGCAGCGCCTTTATAACACCACCACAATTCCCACGGAGCACATCGATTCTAAGAACCCAGAGCGTGGAAACGAATACTTCAACAACTTTAAAAGTAACTCTCCGCTTTTTTATCGGCTCAACGGAAAACGGCAGCATCCACAATGCCCGCGATTCTTGAGAACTCTGTGGCGACAGAGGTGCCTGGCCCTTTGTCCAAGGCTGCCTCCAAGAAGCTCGATGCTTTCTTCGATGCCCGCGCCATTCACTTTGTGGTGGACTACGAGAAGAGCTCGGACAACTAGTAAGCCACGGCGCGCCTCAGGCCACAAACGATAGCATAACTGACGAGAAATCAGCATCGTGGATGTTGACGGCAACCGCTACCTGGATGTTTACGCTCAGATCGCGTCCATCCCCGTGGGGTACAACAACGCGGCTCTCGTGGCCGCAGCCAAGTCGCCCGAGATGATTTCCGCGCTGGTAAACCGCCCGGCCATCGGCAATTTCCCATCCAACAATTGGGCCGAGTTGCTGAAGCAGGGTCTCTTAAAGGCGGCGCCCGCGGGACTTGACAATATATTCACGGCACAGTCAGGATCCGAGGCTAATGAGCTCGCCTACAAGGCGTGCTTTATGTTGCGCAGGCGTAAGGAGCGTGGCGAAGGCGTCGAATGGACGGCCGAGGAGACGAGCTCGTGCCTCAACAACGCGAAGCCCGGGTCGCCTGACCTGGCGATCATGAGCTTTACCAACTCCTTCCACGGCCGCGGGTTCGGCAGCCTATCCACGACACGATCCAAGGCAGTGCACAAGCTCGACATGCCGTCTTTCAACTGGCCGCAGGCGCCGTTCCCAGCGCGTAAGTACCCGCTGGAAGCACATGTCGAAGAGAACACGGCCGAGGAGCAGAGGTGCCTGCGCGAGGTTGAGGGGCTCATCAGATCGTGGCACTGCCCTGTGGCGGGTCTCATCACGGAGCCGATCCAGAGCGAGGGCGGCGACAACCACGCGTCGCCGGCGTTCTTCCAAGGTCTGCGCGACATTACCAAGAGGAACGGCGTCGTGATGATCGTTGATGAGGTACAGACTGGTTTCGGCGCGACAGGCAAGTTCTGGGGCCACGAGCACTGGAACCTGACGTCGCCACCTGACATTGTGACCTTCTCCAAGAAAGCTCAGACGGCGGGCTACTTTTTCGGCGACCGCATGCTGGTGCCGGACAAGGCATACCGCCAGTTCAACACGTGGATGGGCGACCCGGCCCGTGTCATAATGTGCAAGGCGGTGATTGAAGAGATTCTCGACAACAAGTTGGTCGAGCAATGCGTACGTGACAGGCCGAGCTGCCACGAGAACAAACTTTATTGCTGACACAATGACAGGCCCGTGTGGGCGATGTCCTTTATGCCGAGATCAGCAAGCTTGCAGAGAAGTATCCTGACCAGATCCGGAACCTCCGAGGCAAGGGACAGGGGTAAGTCGACTTGCTTCATAACGGGAACAAAGACAATAGAAGACGGCTGCTAACCAGATTATCTTGCAGGACATTCATCGCATTCGACACTCCTCAGGCTGCCAAGCTGGTGCGCTCGATGAAACAAATCGGCGTCAATATTGGTACCTGCGGTATCGCGACGGTCCGGCTGCGACCGATGCTCGTGTTTGAGGAGGCGCATGTGCCGACGCTGATTTCGGCACTCGATAAAGTGATGGGTGCGTTGTGATGGGATGGCCGGCGAGTCCGAAGAAGGTTGAAGCTGTGGTAGTGGTCAGTATGCAGAGAACGAAATGGCGTCATCTTGAGTAGCGTGTGTTTTTTTATCAGATTCTGTGGTGTCCAATGAGGGCCCGAATTGAACGATGGCAACAGCGCCGTCAAGTTCCTAGCCTTGCGTGCTTGCAGGAATTTGAACTGCATACAATTGTAGCCCCGATTGCTGGGCAGATAGATAGATGTCTGGAGGATGAAGCAAGTCGCGACGATGCCTGCCTTGCATAGTAAGCCAATTGATCAGGATAAGGTACGTACGTGCCCTTTAGGTACCTTAGGTACTTTGCTTGGTATTCCGACCAAAACTCCGATCCGCCACTTAGTCATCATGGGCTGGTCCTCGCACTCTGGCTCCAGGCCATGTGAAGTGGAGGGAGTCGGACCTGTTGTGCTGCCGACCGGCTGGCTATTGGACCGTTGAATGGGACTGGAATACGGAGTTTTGGAGTTTCGCCCCGTGGTCGTTACGTCTTGGCTCAAGATTGAACGCGCCGAATCCCGACCTACAAGTTAGCTTCCTACAACAACAACTCCTGCAATAACTGCGCTCTCTCCTCTCCCTCTCGCTCATTCATTTGAAACAACCGTCTTCTCCGCCGCCATGCCTCTCACCATTCAGCTTCCCGACGAGTTCAGGTACGCGATTCCATGGCACTGCAGTGCACTGCATTCTTTACCCACTTGTTCGTACTAATGGATGATATGGATAGCTACGTTCTTCTCGTGGCTACCTCGACCTTCTTCATCAACACCCAACATGTCCTGCTCACCAGCAGATTCCGCAAGCAGAGCGGCCTGAAGTACCCTATCCCATACGCCTCGAACGAGCAGGCCGACAAGGACCGCAAGGCCTACATGTTCAACTGCGGTTCGTCACCATCCCCCCCACCCAACTCGCGGGCGACAAGCCTCGCGTGTACTCCGACCCACACATCGCTGACCTGTATCTCGCGCTGTCCCAGCCCAGCGCGCCCACTCCAACTTCACCGAGAACCACACCTCTTTCCTCGGCGCTCTTCTTGTTGCTGGTCTGCGCTACCCTGTCGCCGCGGCTGCTCTGGGTGCCGGCTGGACCATCTCTCGCTTCGTCTACGCCCTCGGCTACACCAGCGAGCGGGGGCCTGAGGGCCGTGTGTTGTATGTACCACTGCACCTCCTTCATCTCGATTCCTCCAAGTGGGGCTTCGCAATTTGAGACGTTCCATGCTGACCTATCTGCCAACACGAAGTGGTTCCATCGGTTCTTTCCTTTTCGACAGCACCCTGAAGCTCACGGCCTTGTACGCCTCCGTGGCCTTGGTCCTGGGATGGTAGAGTCTGTTTTGTAGCAAATAGTCCTCATTCGTCAGGTCATCTCATCTGCATTCTTCAGGAGTTCGCCCGCAGTTGTCATCGTTCGTGTTTTTCCCCTGCTTCGTCATTCAAGACTATCACCTGCGCTTGACTCGACGAAGTTCAAGGTTGTCGACGGGTTCATCCGCCATGGGCGCAATGGGCTGTTGCTCGTTCGACCGCTCGATCCCGTTGTTGCCCAACAGGTAGTCTCCAAGGTACTTCATGGCGTTGAACATCTCTTCGCCTGTGGGGACAATGTTCTCCTTCGGGAGCAGAAAACCGTAGCTGCCCATGTCCCTCAGCTTGATCTGATAGCTGAAATGCGCACGCATCTCGTGATAGAACCAGTCAATGGCCGAGCCCCCACCAACCTCGACACGAGACAGGCGGCTGCGTCCACCCTCGGACGCGACAGCCCCTTCACACGCTGAGGAAACTGAGTATGCTTCGCCGCTGGATAGGCGAATGGCCTTGGCGAGCCCTACGGCCAACTCTTCGAGGTTCTCAAGATTGGGAGGGTCGGTATCGCAGGTGTAGGAGAACGGGTACATGACCTGCTGCGAGTACGAGTGCAAGTCAATCAAACCCACAAAATCGACATGGTTGTTGACCGTCTCATTACGCGCCCAATTAGCCAGCGCGACCGCTTCCACAGCCTCCCAGGGTTTTGCGCCTCCATAGCTTTCGGAGCAGGGCTCCCCACTAGAGCCAGCGCCGTCCCATTCGAAGCCGAAAGCGTGATCCAGATCAAGTCCCTGGCAGAAAGACACGTCTGTTCCCTGCCTGGTCTTGCGCCACAGTCGATCAACTTGCCAGCTGTATTCCACGCCATCGGGGTTGAGCACCGGGACAAAGACGACATCAAAGTGCTCAAGAAGCTTGGTAATCATGGGCTCTCGTCCGTAGCTTGTGATGAAAGACCAAGCAACATAGTTGACCGTGGTCGTGGAGATCCACTCCCGAGCGTGCATACCGCCCGTGATGAGCAGCGTCTTCCTCTTTGGCGCGGTCTCGCCGGGTCTGTAAACCCCGACCTTGAGTGCAGGAATGTCGCGCCCTTCGTAAGACAGACCGATGTTGATCATTCGGGTGATCGCTGGGAACATAGCTTCGAGAAGCCGCATCCAAGGCACAATAACCTGTCTCAAAAGTCAGTGATGCGCTATCGTAGCAATTGAATATCATGGGGAGCGTACGGAAAGAGGTCGGTAGTCATGGAAGAAGACGGCATCGCTGTCAGCTTGTGCAGGCAGAACGGTGGATCCCTCGTCCCAAGGAATATAGTCTTGACGCTGCGCACCTGGTGAGGTGGGATGTGAACCGTGAATTGCTACGGAGACATCGGGTATGAGGACCGAGTACGAGTCGTGTAAAGACGCAGGCAGGACACCGAGCAGGGTCCCAATCCTGTCTTTGCGTAGCCTGATGTCGACAAAATCCTCAGTGAATGCCCAAACATCCAAAAACAAGGTGGAGGCGGATTGGGCCACGGCAATCTCTTCGTCGGGCGTGGTCAGGTTAAAGCGTAGCACGATTTCGTCGGTATAGTACTTGAGGAAAGGGTTCGGGACATGACGATGAGTGTCGGCTTTGGATGGATATGGCCCGAAGAATAATTCCACGGCGGTATCGCGGATCCAGGAAAGGAAAGGCAGTCGTCGGCTTGTCGAAGCGGATGAATAGGGTGTATCGTCGCGGGTCGTCAGAGGTCCAATGCCCTTGCCTGAGACAGCTGGTTGCAGAATCGCAAGGCTGGCCAGGCCAGCAATCACTTGAGGACGCATCTGGGCAACCGATGAGATAGCTGGATCAGCCGAATATCGAGATCCCAAATTTGCATTGAGTGATACGGCAGCGTAAGCGATGCTGGCGATGAGGATCTGTCGTTGTCAATATCGTGAGGATTGACCGAGCCTGGCTGGCAGGCGAGTTGGAGGGGAGTTCCAGTAGCCTGGTGTTGGTTGTTCAACAGGGACGGCATGTGGGGAGAAAGAAGTAAATGGGCAGCATCTCGCTCGAGCTTCCATTGGCCAAGCCCCGATACTCGTCGTACCAAGTACGTACCAGTTAGACCGTATGGAAGTACCTCACAGGTTACAGAGGGGTAAGCCCCCGGATGCACTGAACTCCAGGGACGTACAGGTTGGCACCTGGGAACCAACTCCAGGTATCCAGTTTGGTCTCTCTGTGTTGGGTAGAGTATCCACAAATACCTATCTGACTTCGTACCACAAGTGGCTGTCTCGGATTAGGTGAGGTACCTCCTCGCATTCTCACCTAGCCAGGCTGGCAGTGCACATCACTTTTGAGACCCCGTACCTGTCTTCGCCCATCCCATCCGGGCGTAAGATGAGGTCCTACACACCAGACCCGCGGTCACCATTACCTCCAACCTTCGACAGCTCGTATGCCCTCCGCATGCCGCCGATCCACGTTTCAATCGATCAAAGCTCGCATCAATGCACCAGAGCGTGCTGGCGGCGCTGACATCGCCCTGAATTGTATCGCGGCCTGTCATCGCGAACCTCAACAGTCTGGACGTGGGCGTGACCCTCGACGTAGACGTCGACGTCGACGTCGACGACGCCTCGTTCGTCAGATCGACAGCGTGTCCTCCTCCCTCGCCCCCGGAAGTCATCCCTGGCAAACCATGCCCCATCGCACCCATGCCTTTTCTACGCCGTCGCGGCAACATGGCCAGCGAATCCGATATGAGACGCCATTCGGTTGTACTTGACACCTCCCTACCTCAGCTTTCGCTGCCACATCCCCCCGAGTCCGAATCTTTCGCCTCCACCCTTGCCGCCACGACCCTCTCTTCCACGCCTTCCGCTCCGTTTCACGAACCAACGACGACGCCTTTGGAGCCAACGAGGTCCCTCGGCCACGTCGACACAGCCTCCCAGGCCAGTACTGATGATGAAGATTCCAGTTCTCGTTCTGAGACTCCTCCGATCCAAGACGAGACCCCTAAGCATCGCCGCTTCTCCATCCTAAGGTTCCGCAACGCCTCTGACCCCCAGCTGTCTCTCAGAGCCAAGCAACAGGCTGAAAAGCCTCCTCCGATGCCCCGACGTATGTAAAGTCGTGCCCTCCACTAGCCATTGCCTGTGCTAACATGAAATAAGCTCCCGAAATCATAACTACCGCGCCCGCGCTCGAGATGCCTGTCCCCCAGAAAAAACAGTCCCGCATGCGTCTCGCTGATCGCTTTCGAAAGTCTGGCGAGATGTCCAGGAGCAGTGAAGAGAACATGACCAGGGCACACACCTGGAAGAACAGGAGAACCCCTGGGCTGGAAGAGCTGGCTGCGAGGAGTCGACCAACCCTTGTGACATTTGAGGAACCTATCCCCAAAATCTCCTCATCCTCGCGGATACTTTCTGCCGCAGCAGATGGCGAGCCTCAGGGCATACCTGTCACTTTCCATCGCGCCTCCGAGTCTTCTCGATCAGATGCTAGTTCGGCACATACCGCCTACCCCGTAGAGACGACACCAACGAAACTTTCGGCCCCTGTGCAGACGACGTTCTTTCGCTTGCCTCGCAGGAAAAACAAATCCGCTGTGCCGCTTTTTGATCTCTCCCATCTGCCCCAGAAAGGCAGATTGCCCAACGGAGAGCATCCCGCCTCATCAAGCTCCATGCTCGGCATATCCCAGTCTCGAGAGCGCACCCCACGACTGCACACTCTATCAAGGCCATCCTCCAGCTACAGCACGAACGCCGATTCAGTTGCGTCATCGGCAGCGGCTGAAGTAACAGCAAAACCTACGGCATCGCCCGCCACAGCTCTCTTCCGGCCGGGTTCCACACATTCGGGACGCTCTTCGCCTACACGAGCACGTCTTCAGCTACGAGGTAGATCATCAACAATGAGCTCTCTAGGACGAGATTCTATGGACGATTTCCTGAACCCAGGCACTACTCGGACCTCGTCATCTACTGGACGTAAAAGCCTGGGTGACCTTTTTGGCCTGAACAGATTGCGGCAGAATTCCGAGCTTACAGGTGGGCGCCCGGGGAACCTCACCCCAGCAACACCTGGCTCGAGCACTTCTAAGAATAACTCTCTCCAAATTGCTCGGGAGCCAGTTGCTTTGCCAGAACGGCGTGACGATGAAACAGCAGCCAGATATCTTGCCCGTATTGAGCAGTCGCTCAGTCGAGGTGTAATAGCCAGCGCTCTCTCACGCGGAACGGATCCATTCTTCGCTACGGTGCTGCGAAGCTATATGCGTCGCTTCAGCTTCTTTGGCGATCCCATGGACATGGCGATCCGCAAGCTGCTCATGGAAGCAGAATTGCCTAAAGAAACCCAACAGATCGACCGATGTCTGGAAGCCTTCGCCAACCGATATCACGAATGTAACCCAGGGATCTACTCTTCGCCAGATCAAGCTTACTTCATCGCATTCTCTCTGTTGATTCTCCACACAGACGTGTTCAACAAGAATAATAAGTACAAGATGCAACAAAACGACTACATCAAGAATACTCATGGAGAAGGTGTTTCCGAGTCGATCCTTCGATGCTTCTATGACAATATCACGTACACTCCCTTCATCTACCTGGAGGATGACGTTGATCTGCATGGCGATCGACAGAAGGGAAGGCGACGTACGATCTTTGCTGGCGGCACTCCCGATGCAGCAAATAAAAAGTCTTCGAAGGAACCTTTGGATCCATACACACTCATCATTGATGGGAAACTAGATATCTTGCGTCCAAGCCTGAAGGATGTCATGGAATTGGACGACAATTACAACTACCTTGGCACAGCCAAAAACCTCAATGTGAGGGAGTTGCAGAGGACGTTCTTCAGGACAGGCGTTCTGCAGATTGTTTCGGCAAGGTCTCGACCAGACGCCTTCCGCGATGAGAAAAGTACTACCAATCCCGATACCGCCCCCCAAGGCGTAGTCGACATCAAGATCACCAAGGTAGGTCTTATATGGCGGAAAGATACCAAGAAGAAGAAGACGAGATCACCGTGGCAGGAATGGGGAGCTATTCTCACGGGCGCCCAACTGTACTTCTTCCGCAATACGGCTTGGGTAAAGAGTCTCATGCACCAATATGACACGCATGTCAAGCAAGGCTACTATGGCGAACCCATCACTTTTAAACCGCAGCTGACTGATTTCAAACCGGATGCCTTCATGCCAATCAAGGAGGCAGTCGCGCTTGTCGATTCAACTTACAAGAAGCACAAGAATGCTTTCAAGTACGCGAGGCCTGGTGCTTTTGTTGAGGAGGTTCTTCTTGCCGACAACGAGGATGAGATGAACGACTGGCTGGCCAAACTCAACTATGCGGCTGCATTCATGACATCGGGGGTCAGAATGCGAGGCGTTGTTGGCGGCAACTATGAAGGTCAAAGTCGCCGCGGAATCCGAAGACTTGACAGCTCGAACACTGCGCAGGTTGTCCAAACCCCGACCGGCGAGGTCAGCATTGTGCGGGGCAAAATTGACCATAAAGAGGCAGAGTCCATACTTGCGCAGCGACACGAAACAATGGCCAAAGCTGTTGAGAAGGCGGACGAGGATATTGCGGCCAAGGAGAAGGAATTGGAAGAAGACTTGAGGAACGCTCGCCATCTTCAGATTCTGTCTCCTATACAAAGCAAGTCCCGCGATGAACTGCTTCGAGAGGCTGCCCGCATGGACGTGAAAATCAAGTGGATCCGGATGGAGATCTGGAGAATCAAATGTCACCGAGACGTATTGAGCAAGGATCTTGAAGAAGAAGGCCTTTCGGCAGACATGTCGCTTGCGAAAGGGGGCTCTCGCGGAACGGAAGCGTTGAATGCATCCCCCAATAGAGACAAGCCCCTGCCGCCTCAGCCAGATGATCGAGCTTCGCCTTCGCTGGAGAACGGGCATCACACCCAGAGGTCCCAACAACGGCCAAACGCTGATCCTCGGCTAGAAGAGCCGAATGCTGAATCGCCTACCACGGAGTACTTCCAGACGCCTCCAACGAGTGCCACTTTTCAATCACATCGACATCAGGGTTCTTGGGACTCGAGCTTATTAGCGGCAGAAGAGCCTCTCCGACGTGTCAGGTCTGAGTCTAATTCTGCAGCATCATTTGCCATGCCTTCTTCGTCCAATAGAGGGAACACCAAGCCGCCCTCCACGCCTCAGGGTTCAAACAGCCAGGTTGCTGATGCGGATATGCGGCAGCATTCCGACGATCTTGATGCTGGAGAACGCGACTTACTTGAACAAGCCGGTCTCCTGGATTCGCCATCATCTCGCCACACCCTGGCTGGAGTTCGCACGGGTTCCATCTCCGAGACAGGCGACCTATCGGAGCACCGCGATGCTGCCGGAAACGCTGAAAAGATCGAAAGGAACAAGATCCGTCGAAGCCTGCAGAGGACTCTCAGAGAGAGCGCTGGCCATTTATCTCATCACAGGAGCAGGAAGGGCAAAGATTCGGCTTCGAGTGGGATTTCTGAAGACACAATCAGAGATGACATCCTGAGTAGAGGGTCTGGAAGTTTCGTGGTGCATGGAAAGAAGGCGTCGGTCATCAACTTTGGCGAGGGGTTGCAACAAATGCCCACTGAAGAAAGGCTCAGGCAGAAAATGCAAGCGCAGCGAGAAGAGCCTGTGTCTCCAACCAGTATGGAGGAGGAGGAGGAGGAGGAGGAGGAAGAAGATTACCACGACGCTTTGGGCCAACAACCAGCCGTGAAGGAACGCCGCGAGTCGACGGCTAGCGCCAGCACTGCGACTGCAAAGAGCTTTCGCGAACTGCACCGTAAATACTCCACTGCGCAGGCATACAAGGCGCCGTCTTATGGTGGCAAGCTCTCAGTTCCGTCTGATACTGAAAGTGAGCGGGCCTTGAGCCTTTCAGAGGGCCGCCGTACGCCACTTGCGGCGATCGAGACTCAATTTGGAGACGAGGAGGAGGAGGAAGTCGGGGAGCCGCGAATGGACGGAGAACGGTCGCCACTGTCAATTTCGACAGGTTCAAGACTCGTGTCACCAACGAGCCCTGTCGCCAAGTCACCAGCGTCAACCTCAAATGAACAGACGGACGACGGAGAGGATTCTCAACAGCGACAGAAGCTGTCGAGCCCGCACGTCCAGGCGGTCAAGGCCTAGGGGGCCCACATGTGCCGCGTATCGTCAAATATCGGACAACGTTCGAGGCGTTTCTCTTTGGACCTCAGCAGTCTGCTAGACACTGTCGTCATATACAGAAGCAGAGGTTCAGCGGACGGCGAGAATTTAAATATGTGTACGGGGATGAAGTCTGCCGACAGAATTCGGCATACCGATGTCGAGGAACAGGTGCATTTGCAAGCGAGGCAGAAGCGGCCGAGAGGGTTAGAGAGAGGATTTCCGGTTTGGCAAGGATACGAAGACGTGGGATAGGCATAGCAGTATGCCATTTATGTTACATTTATACACATGTTGCGCCGGACCGGTTCACACGAAAGCAACACATTCGAAACCTGACAAGTATAGCATTCAGGGACACGGGTTATGCAGAGACAAAATAAGCTAAGCCTAAGCTGCCTAGAAGACAGTACACCGCAAGTAAATTCTCCACGAGTGCCCAGTGGCGACAATACTCGTGACTGCATGCTTTGACTTCAATACTACCATCGAGGGCCAGTGGAAGAAGATTATTTCTTGCCCTTCTTCTTCTTCTTGTTGGACGACGTAGACATCGTGGGAGCCCTCTCGACTTTGACGGAGCCGGCGCCACCAGCAAGCTCCAACGTTTCCTCTTCCTTGACAAACCCTCCCTGCGTACTGTCAATGGCCTTCTTCTTACCCTTCTTGCCTTTGGGCCGGTAGGATGAGCGGTCTCGCAAGGGCAGCCAGCGCTCGGGATCCATCTTCTTCCCCTCTTCAAAGTCCTTAGGCAGCTTCCTCTTCCTCTTCTTCATATGTCGCGAGTTCTGGCCTTCAGATGTATCGGCGATTCGTTTTTTGGCGGACGACGTTGTCGCTGGCGAAACGGCCACCCCGCTCTCAATGAGTTGCTGAACGTCCACATCGCTGATGAGCCCACCTACTGGAGGTAGACTGCTCAGGTGAGATTCGACCTTAGAGCGGTTGCGCTTCGCGAAGGACGCGACTAATCCAGCTACAGCAATAGGATTCCTGGTCGACTGCCGACAGAGCTTCTCAAATGCAATGGCTGCTACTGACAAATCGTTGGCATCGGTGGACTTCAAGAGTTCTGCGCCAGCACCTTGCAGAAGCGAGGCTGACTGGGTGTCAGGCTTTTCATTCCAGTACTTTGTCGCGTTGGCCAGTTCAGTGGTCGCACAAGCAGCGCGACGTTGGCTTTGGTATAAGGACGCGGCCAAGGCGACGAGGCCAGCTGAGAACCGGACGTCTCCTTGCTTTTGCTCTTCCAAGCGAATGAACAGGGCTTCAAGGAGGGAAACAGCTGCTTCATAATTATTGGCAAGGACGTGCAGTTGGATCGCCGTCAGCACGACGCCAATGTCGGTGGGTTGTCGCTCTGCCGCAGGCAAGACATCGCGTAGCGACAACTTGCTGTTGGTCTTTGATGAGCGTGCAGCCACATTGATGACGGATAAGGCGTGCGCATCACAGCTGGCCACAGACGACGGCGATGATGCACCTATCAGACGCCTCGTCTCTCGAGCGACGCCTGAGAACTTTTGCGCACGTAGGGCAAGAGCTAATCTGTTCCGTCTTAGACGGCTGTCCTGATAGTGGAAGAGTTTTGCATCGGTTGACACGACTGGATTAGCCTCCAGGGTACGTTGGATTGCGAATGGGTTGCTCATGTCGTCCAGCAGCGTGGAAGCATTGTTCGTCGCAACAAGCCGTGCTTCGGCGTCGCCAATCCTACGCGAGGGTATTAGTCTCATGTATTTGAGCAAGTCGACGACCTTAGAAGGACAAGAGCTCACTCGGAGAGTTCAAGCTGCTTGTGCAGCTTAAGCGCCTCGGCATTATTGCCCAATCTCGAATACACATAAGCTTGTTGAATCAGGATAGGTGCCAACTCTGCTTGCTTTTCTTCGTTTGACAGCTCATCGGATGCGTCACAAAGACGGATGGCGCGCTGGAGGATACCAAGTGCTTTTGAGAGTTCTCCACGGGCAATGCATCCACAGGACAGGTTGTATGCCAGCTCGAAAGTGTCCGTGGCTTGAGTGGGAGGGGGCTTGGCGGAGCCGCTGGAGAGCGCGGCCTGCGACTGCCAGTCTTTCTGAGCAGCAGTAGCCAAAGTATTGATGCTCAAGTCACTCTCTTCTTCACCAGCTGCAGCTTGGTCGGACGCCAGCTCATCGTATAGTTGTATCGAATCTTGGAATCGTTCGGCGCGATAGGCGACCTGAGCGGCAACGTGGCTAAAGCTGCGACCAGAAGCGGAGGAGGCAATTGAAGCGGCTTCATCAAGCTTTCCGGTCTTGTATAGAGCGTACGCTTTCTCAAGCTGGCAGTCAGCCTCTAGTTTGGTGCCGCCATCAGCGAGGGCGCGCAGGGCATCTTCGAAGCGGTCGAGCTTCAGAAGGGCGATAACCCTGGTGCGCTGTGCACTGATGTCAAACCTGGAAGCTTTCAGAGCAGCATTGGCAGCGTGGAGAACCTCCTCGTGATCATCGATGGAGGACGCACGTAGCAGCGATGTGAGGGTCGCGGCGGGGTTGGGAGCCATTGCGTCGTGTATTGTTGTCAATGGAATGGTGGGGGTGGTGTGTCGTAAGGGACGCTGGAGAGATGTCAAGTGGCGATCGAACGAGACCAGATGGTTTCCGGCGCAGCAGCGTGTAGGTACTGGCTGTTGCTCAGGTTGCCAGGGAAGATCAACTGGCCTGGGCTTGACGTCGTCAGGTAGCGTGGCGCGGTATCTTCGTCACCTTGAGTCAATGACGGGAGGCGAAGGTGGTCCAGAGACGATCCAGGTCACCAGTTGGGGATGAATTTCAGGTCTCGTGGGGTGGCTGCACCTCGAGCCATGGTGGGGCAGGCGAGTCCCACGAGCTCGAATTACCATATTCGACAGTGGTACCGCTCCGTGCCAGCTGCCACTGTTCCGGCCCGCAACATTGATGGCCGATTTATGTTCTATTGTTTCATACCACAAAGCAACTACAGGACGAGGCATGGGCAAACGAGAAGATTGCAGGCTTATATCTTAACGGCGTGAATTTTAGGGAAACATCAGGGCTCCTCATACACAACGGCACTAACTCATCAATCGAAATACGGTTTCCTTCCCTTTCGAACAGTACCTATCTGAACAAGCCCCAGAGTTTTTTTCCGTTGCCCTTCGTTCTTGCTTTATAGGGACGCAGAGGGTAAGTAGGCCTGGAATCTGGCGGTCGGCAAGCACGATCGTGGCTCGTTGACGAATCGATCTCACCGAGCTTGGTGCTCGCCGACGCCAGGGTGGATGATGACTTGCGCTTATGCGCACTGGCACTGGGAGATCGCACCCGTGGATGTTTGGGACTGGGTCTAGCTGACTGGCGTGAGGACGTACCCAAGATAGAACGTGTGCTGGATGAAGCACGTTGCCTCGTGCGGGCTGTCGGTGATATTCGAAGCGACAATTCGTCAATAGCCTTGATGGTGTCGATGCGGGACGCATTTGACAGCGACTTCAATGATTCGTAATCCAGAATCGGATGCCTGTCCAGACTCGTAGTCGCCGAATACGTGCGAAGCAGCCGCGCGATGGCGCTGGTCAGACGCTTGATTGCTTTCCTCACCGAGGAGCGTGCTGAGGCTATTCACAGACGCGATCGTGGTAAGCACCAGGCCCATCGAACGTGACATCTGATCGATCTCCGGGTTCAGGGCCAGCAGAGGCCGTACGTGTCAGGTGGACTTACAATCGCCTTGGTCTAACTGCCCGCCCCGTAGCGACAACTGGATAGAATAGGCTCGCCGCACCTGACTTCGATCTGCACGGATTGACTTGCGGAGGTGCGCAGCCCTCGCCGCATCATTATCAGAGGCGAGGTCATGCGATTTCGCCAGCGTCAGGAGCGCGAGGCATCGAGAATACTTCTCCAACAGAGAATCCACGGTGATCCCGAATCGACCCATGAGCGAGAGGTCGAGACAGGGAAAGGAAGGTCAAGGACAAGGATGGTATCTCAGGAAAAAGCAGGTAGATAGATACCGGGACAAGGTGCGGGTATCGGGACGCGGTCGCTCGTGAACCTTGCCCGAGACGAAAAAAGTCGTCGGGCGGGCGCAGAGGTGGGACAAGAGATATGTCACGCCCGCAGCCTCAGCCCCTGGCTGACTGGCTAGCTGGCTGACCTGACGCTGGCGGTTGGCTCGCAAGTGACTTCCGAGGGGCATTTCCCCCCACGACGAAACACGACAGCGGGAACGGGCACATGTAGCTGGATCCGCAGCTGATTGCCAGGCAAGTAAGGTAAGGACCTAGGTCGCTCGGCAAATCACAGCCTGATAAGCCAACGGTGACAGGCCGAGCAAAGGAACGTTCCGCAAGCTGCCGACGGGCCTGGCGGCCAATTATCCGGGCCGCTGGCCTTGATGGCTACTCGACGCATGCTTCCACATCCTGGCACATACCGATACCTGGGTACAGTGAGGTACCACAATTTAAGCGCACTCTCGCTGCCAGTGCTCGTCGCTGATGCCTTATCGTGTCAGCCAGACTTGGTACATCCTTCTCACAGAACATCGCCGTGGCTGTGGCTGCAGATGCGGGCGCTCTGGGCCTGGGTCGTGGGAGCAGCAAGGTATTATCGGTATGGCGCGACGGGGCGCCCTCATGATGGAGCACTCTCCCGCCATCCTACGTCCAAGGACCCCTGAGCCCCCGGGGCCCCTTCTGGCCCCCTCATTGGTCCCTTCGATATTTTCCACCCGTCAGTGAGTAAGGTATGGTAGGTACCTACCTAAGGTACCTAAGGTAGGGTAGGTAGGCACCTAGGATAGCGCCCGTTCGGGCCGTTAGCCAGTGACCGCCCACGCTGCCACGTTCCGCGCCCGCACACCCACGTCCTGTCCACATCGTTGCCCACGCCTTCTCCCGCGCACTTGTCTGGTGCTTGACTAACACTGACGACATCCCCATCTTTCCCGACTTGGGAATGTGAGCTTTTTTCCCCTCCAGACCGCATCCTCGCCATCCTCTCCAAATCGCCTACTTCCGTCAAATCGGTCCCTTGGGCCGTCTGCAGACTACCCTGGACTGAAGACTGCAAATTGCGGACTGCAGACCGATCGCTCATCTCCTGTTTTCTGCCGCATCGCGTGCTTTCTCCTCGTTCTTGCTCTCTTTTCCTCACTCATCCATCCACACATACACGCACACCCTCTCGCCCTCGCTTTTGCTCCCTCTCTCTCAGACACACCTCCCTTCCCAGCCCGGCTAATAGCATCGGGCGAGAAACTTGCGATTCGTCCCGTTGACACTATCCAGCGGGGCGGGAAAGTCGCACTTCGATAATCCATTTCTCATGGACCTCAAATTCACATATCACGTCTACTCATCTCTGCTGCCCCGTCCTTGAGTCTCCGCCGCCTACCGGAAAAACCCCCTCCACCATGGATCAACCGCCCCAGTCGCCGCCTCTGGACCGCTCGGCTCTACCTCAGGGCCAATGTCGATATATTCTTCTCGTGCCCGGTATCAAGGGTCAACGCTGCGCCTGCGCTCACTTTTCACATAACCAGTCCACACCAGGCGCAACATGCGACTGCGGCCACATGGCTTGCTACCACGTGAAGACTGCCGAGCAGCCTGCCGAGAAGCGCGATTTCGACCTGCTCAAGCAACGACTTGAGGTCGTCGAGCGCCAGCTGGATCGCGAGCAACAGGGTACGTTTGGTAGCCTCGTCAGCAGGCTGGGAGATCTGGAAGACCGGCTCGACAAAACTCATGAGGAGGTCACCCAAGAAATCAGGGCCTCTTACCGGAATATCAACCGTGTCTGGCAGTCCGTGGAGCTCCTCGAACAGCGCTGTCTGCAGCTTCACGAGGTTATGCGCGCCCAGTTGACCCGTGTCTCCAGGATCGACCACCAGATTAGATCCGTGGCCGATCGACACTTGGAGTTGGCAGATGCCGATCTCAGCTTGGAGGAGAGATTAGACACCATCGAGGCGCTCCGCGTTCCTTTCTCGCCAGCGAGTCGAGCCCCAACACCATCCCCAACCCAGGCTAACCCAAACATCCTGTCTGCAGAGGTCAGGAGGCCTGCTCCATCCATTACTGTAGATCGGCCAGCCTTGGGTAGAAGGACGCCTGGACCCTGGACAGTTCACATCTCTCTCTTGCCCTCTTCTTCGCAACCATTTCCTTTCGAAAGAGACACCAATGCCTACAAGCGATGCTTGTCCCGCGGCCTGCATCGGACCGTCGTTGTGGCTGCCGCCGACAGCCAGTCTCTTTCCGCTGCCGTTTCCACGGCATTCGACGCTGTTCTCATGGGCCGCCCATGGATGCCGCTCAAAGCTAGGCTTTGCGATGCTACGCAACTGAGAGGGTTGCCTATGCTACGCCCCCTGGACAAAAAGTTCGTCGATTTGCAATATGACCTCAACTTCGTGCGAGAACACTGTGCCGTGAGCGATAGTAGCGGAAATGTCGAATCTATTTACATTGCCATGCGCCACGATACTCTCTCTTGGCATTTTCTACGCAGATCGCCCCGGTTTGTGGATGGTCTCGAGACATGTTGGGAATTTGACCCATACCTGGATCCAGACGATGCACAAGATGACGGCGAGTCACCTTGCGACAGCCGCCCGTCGGCGGGTAACATCATGCCCCAGCTGTCTTCGCTCAAGCGGCAGGCGTCGGATGTGACTCCTAATTCGGCCTTCGGGTCTGTTCCCATGGGAGCCGACAGCGAAGTTTCACGGAAGAAAATGGCGCTTGTCTCTCTATCTACCATGGTAGACCTACCAAGGCGCGTCGAGAAGGTGTAGTACGGAGGCAGAGAAGCACCAAACGTCACTGACTACGTCCTTCCCGCCATGACACCACGAATTTTCCGACCTCCCATCTAATCGAGACGGGCAAGCAAGCGCCGGGGAAGACAATCCATGTTGTCCCCCAACGAAAGGCAAATGCCGAGATATCTATGTGAAAGATTCGGGTACCGATTGAGCGTCCGTGGTTGATGTTAACGTGAAGCGCTTGCTAAGGACAGCAGCGTGGCCATTCTGCGCCAGTTCGATTTAATTGCCACGATACGAACATATAGAGTATAGAATCTTATAGAGATATCCATGACCCTTATTGAAGCTATCAACCGACGTCATTCCTGTGGTTTCTATATCCGTGGTCGTTTCGTCAAGCCTTCCAGTGCTGCGGGCTTGAGTTGATAGAATCCCATATGGTTGTTGGATGCAGTCAGGTGAGGCACGAGGTTCACATCTGCCTCAGATTATAGGCTCATCACGACAGAACAGCTGACCCTATCCTCAGCGCGACAAAATTATTGTCTGGTGAACACAAAAGACTATACTGTTCGATTAGCTTCTCGAACAAACTGTACTATGGCCAGTCAGCGCCGATAAAAGTGGAGCATGCTTCCGTCCATCGCGCATCTTAATTACCTTATCGAACTACGCGCCTTAAGACCTTGCATCAACGTGTGATGCCACCTCTCCAGGCCCTGTCTCCAATGACGACGACCTTCAACTTCTTCCCACAAGACGTTTTTAAAAGCAGGTCGTGGTACAACGTTGCGTGCCAACCCTCATCCTCTTCGCCTGGGACCGCGCACCGATCATAACGGCTTTCAATCGCAAAGAAGGCCAATCGCGACTCGACGCTACCCTGTGACCTCCAGCCAACCAGCAACAGCTGCGTCCTAGATTTCGATTGCCCTGTGTACCAGATTGACCACACTGCCCAGTCAGCTCAGACTGCCTTTGCGACAACAATTTCCCCATCATGGACTACGACATGGTCATGGAAGACGCAGCGGAAAGCCCGCCGCGAGCTGAAGTTACGGTGGATGAAGTATTGGTTTGTTGGCCTGGACAGCCAGCCTCTGAATTCGCCATGAACTATATGCTAACCTCCATTGTTCTGCCTAGGCTGTGTCAAAGTTGGAAGACGCCCAAAATGACCCGTCTGCCGATAGCGAAAGTACAGCACTTGTGCCGAACAAAATTCACGTTCGAGGACTCGACACATTGTCAACAGATGACATCGAGTCCTTTGTCGGAGAGCATTACGGGCGGGTGGACAGGGTTGAATGGATCGACGACGAGTCTGCCAATCTGGTGTTCCAATCCGAGAATGCTGCCCAAGATGCGATGCAAGCTTTGCGTTCCCAGCCGGACGCAGATGCCCAAGCCTCCGCTTGGGAGACTGTCCCCGCAAAGCTTATTCCTTCCAAACCCGAAGTCAGCTTGCAGATAAGATTTGCACTGCGGAGCGACAAGAAAGCTCCTGGGGCAGCTACCAGGAGTCGCTACTATCTGTTCCATCCTGATCAGGACCCCGAGCAGAGGAGACGACGCGACGGGAAACGCCGATATCGAGAGCGTGATGACGACAGGTACCGCAGACGTGACGGCTACGGGCAGGCTCGAAGGGATAACGACGAGACTGAGACCTTCGACGTAAGTCTTTACGACGATGACGAGGCAACGTTGGCGAACCGAGCCGCAAAATCACGAAGTTATCAGCGGAGGTCGCGCTCGCGTGGTTCGGCGTCGGCAAGGGGTGATCCTCGACGAAACAATACTGTGAAGGAGCTTTTTCCCAATCGGTCGTCCTTGGGCAACAAAGGATCGGTACGGAACCGGTCGGCTTCCCCTTTGCGTGACCTACTGGACATTCAGCCTGTGATATCATCGGATCACGAACCAGGGACTTCGAACAACCGAGCAACAGCGTCAAGCATCCGACAGAGACTTGTAGAGGACAAGGCCGTAAAGGAGCTTTTCCCGGCCAAAGCACATGTGGCGGGGGAAGGCCATCTGGATCGATTTGATATGGCAGAAAAAACAAGTCGACTCTCATTCCAAGACGAGAGTCGAGAGTCTGTCGATCTCCTATCCATCAGGGGAGCTGCAGAGCGCAAAGTCCGAGCTGTCGGTTTCGCAATCAAGGGTGCAGCCGGGGCAAGCGTGAAGGAGCTTTTCCCAGATAAGTTCGGCGCCAATGAAGGGAAAGAGCTGTTTGGTGATAAGCCTGGAGGACGGGGTCGCCAGCGACAGAAAGCAGAAGATCTCTTCCTTTAGGTAGCACGCGATTCTGGACGGGCGGGGTGCCGAAGCATTGGAAGCTATCATGGTGCAGAGCCAGCAGTGAAACTACGTCAGGCACCACGAGAAGCGTCCCCGGGCGGATTCCTTTCATAGGTACCTTACATTCGAGCCACTTCACCGATATGGCTACAGCACTACCTTCCCAAGTGCCCTGCCGTACCGAGAAGCTCCTTCTCGCTGATATGAGACAGTCGGTGGCCGAGAGATGAAAGCACTCGGGCAACCCCCCCCCCCCCCCTTCTCTTTCCCGTTATTATTCTCGGCAGGTGCGATGTGGGATTAACACAGAAGGCCTGCCTGTTGATCTCATCATGTCGCCGCACTTCCCTTGCGACTCGGAAGCCTGGGGCTTGCACTGTTTTGATTTCCCCCTCTCGACGGTCAGGAATCAACAGGCAGCCACTTGTGTTCGCCTCACCCAACAGCCTTACAGCGATATGCTTAGTGACTCTTCTCTGGCTAGATCCTCCTCACCAAATCATAGACACATCGGATATTATTCGCTGACAAAGACATGTCAACCCAGAATCCCTTCGTTTCTCCAGCCATTAGATAGCATGTCCGCTCCTGACTGGTTTCGACCTTGGCAACGCCCCAAAACACCAGAGTCGAGTTTGGGAACTCGCACACCCGACGATGTAAATGTCATAGCAGAGGGGACTGCGGGATCACAACCAGCAGCCACGGGCTCGTCAAGCTGTCTATCAGCAGAAAGCACAAATCGGGGAAGTATGATGAGCGTGGGACATCTTCCGCCTTTGCCGCGGCTCCCTCGAGCCCTGGAGATTCGCCATCGCATCGTTGACAACACGGCCCACATTTGGCATCGCCCAACGCTTGATCAGACTGTCGATGTCCTCTATACCGTCATGATGACGAAGTCATTCACAACACCACTCCCAATCGAGTTCGACTCGCACGTTCAACGTCTCCTTGAAGGCTTCGTGGGATTGCAAAATTCCCTGTCCGAAACACAGCAGTTACTCGATGAGGAGATGGAAACGAAACGGCGAAGCATGGATGAATTCACTACGATTGCTGTTGAGTGGGGGAGGAAAGAGAGTGACTACAAGGCTGAGATCCGTCGACTTGAATTGCTGCTAGCCCAGGCTGCGCCGGAGGGGGTTGCGGCTGTTGTGCTAGCGAGGTCTGGGAGCGTCGTTGACCGCAGTCTCGAAGAGTCGAAGCGATTCAAGGCACGCATTCGCAGCTTGGCGCATGGCACAGGTATTGGTACGTGGCTATTTCGTCTCGTATAAAAACTTGACAGTGAAGTGGATATGCTGATTGTGAGGCCAGATGTCATGATCAATGATAACAGTAACGTCAATACTGCCGATAGAGATCTTTTGGATCAAACGAGTTCGCCAAAGAAGCCACAACGATATGCTTCCCATCGTTCTATCTGTATGTGGGCTGCATATTTGTCCCTTAGGTGGTCAGGTTGCGTACGCTGACATATCTTTGCGCAGTGACGATGCGGCCGGGTATGAACCCCGACGCGGATTTCATCAGCAGTGAACAGCTCCGGCGCCGTAGCCTGCGACGGAGGCCCGGTCAGAGACGACGCACCACGACGCTCATCGACATAACCAGTGATTTTCAAAGGCCCAATTCAATCCAAAGTCGGGGGGACAACACTTCTGGCCGACCGAAGCCGAAGCTATACCTTGGCGCGGTTACGAGAGAGCTTGATGTCCAGCGTTCTGGCCTGTCTGACCAAGCGACTGCCGGTTCACGGACCGAGTCTTCGTCGTGTAGTCCACCGATGTTGTCGAGATCTTACAGCGGTGGCCACGACATGAAGACAATTGCCACCAAGAAAAGCCACCGCCGCCATTTTTCTTTTCAAGCTGGCGATGACATGCTCCCATTACTCGGTCACATCCAAGACTGCCCAACCGGACATTCCCGCTACACTGTTTTCGCCAGTAGTTGTGAAGCAGCGCCAACTGCTCAAGATGGTGATCCAGGGAACCGTGCAGGTGGAAAAGGTGTTGCCTGGGGTATGACATTACATACGGAGGACTCCAGAACCACCAGCATGGCAACAAGGGAGGCATTGAGCAGCAACTATGGGACCCCGACCCCGGATAGAAGTGACATGAACACAGGATCAACTACTGCAGGAGCGTCCTGCCAGGGCCCCGCAATTGTGTCAGGGGCGGGCTCTCGATCTTTGCCATGCCACAGTACGTCCGCCAGCCTGCCCGAAGACGGACGCGGGGTCGCAGGATATTGATCCACGAGTGGTAGAGTGATGGGGGTTCGTGCGATCTCTGACGCAAGTCAAAATAGTCCATCGCGGATGTCAACAAATAGCCCGGGAAAGAGCCGAGACCGAGCCGCAACAGTGCCACCTGTAGACGGTGCTCGATCGGCAAGGCAACGCGGAGTGGTGCGGATAACACAGCGAACGATGTATGAATCTGGCCCAGAGGATGCCGGGAAGGCACCTAGGTCGACGAGTTAGTGTTGTTGATGGCGGGAGGAGGATAGACAAGCCCCGATCGGTTTGTCTATTTGGGGAGAGAGTCGTGATTCCAGATGAGACCATTGTGCAAAGGCCAATCCGCGAGGCTGTTATCGCACAATAGCAAGCCTGGAATATTATTTTGCGACGTCGGAAGAGTATCTGGATGTCGGAAGCTGCAAAGAAATCGTGATGAGAGCCTTTTTTTCCCTTTGCTGAATTTACGAAGCCGACCACTAGGTGGAGGGGTAGAGGTGGCGTAGGCAAAGTTCGACTAGGATTGAACTCGATACCAGACCACCAGGCCATCCCATTGACCGTAGTCCACCTGGATTCACCCCGCATCTTGCTTGACTGTGACACCTGTCTGCTTTGAATTATGTAGCGTATTGGGTTGCTAAAACACAGACGAGGGAAGCAACACTCCACCGGCCAGCCTTGGCTTTTTGCTGAAACAAATTACGACGTCTGATAACTAGACCCAAAGACAAACATATACATGCTAGACTTGTGAACTAGGAGCAGTGCTGTGATGAATGCAGCGCGAACTGCGGCACTGAATCCGTTGGAGCTGCTATGGCTGATGTGCATAAGCCCGGATCCGTTCCGACATCGGTGTCTCTCGGCTCTTTGTCCCTAACCTAGGTGGACAGGCAGGCGTAAGGTAGGTAACGAAGACGGAAGTTCCCAGGGTTTCAAGGGCTCCATAAACTTGCTGTCCAACCGCAGGATATGACAGTCAGACCTTTGATTCCCCAGTTCCCTGAGTTGCCTCGCCGCAACAACTGGGGAGACGATCATGGCGTTGCGGAAATGTTGGATCGTGCAGTTCGGATTCAGCAGCTGAAAGCCCACCTGAAAGTCACACTGTACGTGGCATAACACAAGTAGGCGAGCGCAGTGCAGAGATGGACAGGGCACCTAGCCGTAACCCCTGAACCCTTGTACTTGACCGTTGGCTGTCTGGCATGCCCGAGAAAGATCGGGTGGGCTCGGTCCAGCACTGGGTTCTCGCTAACCCTTTGTGTCATATCGACGAACGCCGTCATTCTCGGCAAACACGCTGTATCCCATGGTCTGGACCGCCCATGCGTACCGCCCTGAACTCAAGATGCGGCCCATGGCGCCAAAAATGCTGCTTGCAGCTTTGTGCTCGACCCGACTTATGTGGTAGATGCTGAGCAGGACTTCAGATAATCCACAGCGTTGAATTTCTCGATCGTACTCCCGCGGCCCCTCAGAGGAGGGACGTTGACGAATGCTGCGGGGATATCACCCTATTTATGTTGACCGAACCTTAGGTGACGTGACGGCTAGATCATTCATCTCTGTCAGCCTCTCCATTGCAATCGATTCCGTTCATCTCAACGAGCAGACTTGAAGAAGGATTTTATCCTCCCTTCCCTCCTCACATTGCAATTGACTATATTATTCTGAAGAACTCGAGGCGTACAGAACATGCATTCTAATTTTATTACCTTCGCTGTATGACGCCGCATACGGCCTTGGGCACCTGTTTACATGTACATGCCGTTTGTGTCGAAAACACATTTTGCGAACCATTCTGGTGGTTGGTCACTTAGATGCGATAAAAAGGGTATCCATTAAGAAAAGCCTGCCATGCCGCCTGCTACAACATGTTCCCTCTCGCCAAACTCTGGGTGAAGTGAATACGTACGGCACAAGACTCAAGCCATGGCAATTTGCTGGCCCAGGTTGACGTGTTCAACGGTTCACAAGCTGGTCCACCGTCATCCTGGAGTCCCTGTCTTCGAACACGCCGAAGAATCTACTGGACGAACGATGGTCCTCTGTCGGCGAGCATGGGGCTGTGAGTAATTGGGAACGGCGCGGCGGCATATACGTGCCTGCAATAGCAATGTCTCTGCTCTCCCCGGTTGTGTGAAGCAAAGACCCGACACCCGGAAGTGAGCGCGGTAGAGAGTCGCAGGTAAGAGTGGTTCGTAGAGGTGGTAGCTGTACTGGAGGGGAGACACGCGCGTAGTGTTTGTGCGGCGAGGTCGTGTAGCTCGATCCTGAATCCGACAGCATGGCGTTGTCAGCGTCAAGGGCATCACTTCTTGGCGAAGCGGTTGAGCTTGGCGAGGGGAGAGAGGAGCCCTGATGGTGACGTGAGTAATTCCTAGCACCATACGCAGGTGATGTAGGTGAAGATAAGTATTGAGTGGTGAGAGGCAGTGTGCCGGACCCTGCGTGGAGCGAGAGGGAGGGCCGTTGCTGGTAAGGGCTTGGTGAAGGGTATCGACCATCTTCGTAGTTGCCGTGGGAGTGAGTGCCTCTTCTGCGGTCATGACGTTTCCGGCGGTTTTGATTCCCATTCCACCAATTCTTCACGGCGTTGTCACTCCTTCCGTGAAGCCTTCGAGCAATCTCTGCCCACCTTTTGCCAAGCTCGTTGACGAGGAGCTCAATTTGTACGCCCTCCTCGGCTGTTATGGGTTCGTGATTTAGGGTCGGTTTGAGATTTTGGTGGAAGCGTTCTCTGCACTGCTTGGGCGTCCTGGTACCGAGGGTCTGTGCAATACGAACCCAGTTCAAGGGCCCTTGTTCACTCACGAGCTGCATTAGACACGCATCCTCGTGTTGAGACCACGGACCTCTCCGGTGCGCCATTGTTTTGGCCACTTTAAAAGCACTCGACGATGATTGAACAACGGATTGAGTAGGAGGGTTGGTGAAGTGGTCGTTTGACGTGATAGGTTGGTAGATTGTTGATGTGTTGGAAGTCGGGAAGCCGGTTCGTTCCACTTCGCAAATGCAATGGCCCTACAAGGCTAGATAGAGGCTGGTGGTGACTTCTGCCCAGACCGTCGGGTACACAGTTGGGTTCAAGACTGCAGGGCGGCGCGAGGGAGGGAAGGTTGCAATGTTGGAGGAGAACAACTTCAGGGTAGCTTTGGGAGGGGTGGGTGGACCTGCTGTGCACGCCAAAGGATGAAGCAATCATCAACTTTAAAATGATGGTAAAATGTTCGGTCGACCGAGCAGTCAGGAAGAACTGGCGACGTGCAGACCAACTAAGTTGAGGATTAGGAGCGTTAAGAACCCGAGAAGAATGATCGATTGAGGGTTTGAGATCAACCTGGGTCCGTACTGGGGCGTATCGACGTCGACGAAGCTCAAAGACGCAGCGAAGATGGTGGGGTGCAATATGAAAGAGAGGGGGGAGAGGCTGTTTTTGTAAACCTGCACGACTTACCAGCCAGACGAATCCGCAACTCCCGATGAAAGACGTGCATCGTAAATAAAGCGAGCGCTGGGCAAGCCGTCCAAGGACACAACACTGTCGATGGAAACAGAGACTCGGGTCCCGGGAGGGGTGGACCGGGGGGTGGAGAGGGGGGGGTGCGCGCCCACAGCTGGAGCCATGAAGATGGGCCCATCAAGAAAAGGTCTCTACTAACGACAGACTGTTACGATACACCTCGTCCGAGGTAGTGCTAGTCCGGAGTAAGTGGTCTGAGAGAGGCCTGAAGTTTTGAGGCTTGAGCCGCGAGGAGTCCCCATGCCAGACTTGACAGGGGCATCCAGGCATAACGCACCAGACAGGAAACTTCTGTTGGCGGAAAGGAAAGCAACCAGGGTAGCCCTAGTCGCTTGGGGTCGACTGCGTGGCGCATGGCGCAAAGGTCTCGATCGTACCCAGGCTTTTAGACTTGTCATTCATTCACTGCCAGGGCTTTGCCATACGGCATGGAATTGGAATGGCGAGAGAATGCTACTGACTCGGCGTGCTCATCTGTCTGTTGTTTCCGTGCTCGTCCTCATCCTCATCCGTCAATGCCTGCCAAATGACTAGACGAATAGGAGCGAACTGACTTGTATTCACGCTGTGCCGAGAGATCATACCAGATGCGCATTCCGTTCCCAGTATCGAGTGACTGATGGCCTACTTGTAGATCATTGCCAGGGCCCCAGATTACAGGCCACGACGCCCTGACCCGGTCGGTCCCCGGGTTATTTGCATCGACATGCGTGGATCGGTCCAGGGGTGAGATTTTGGGAGCAGATACTGCCCCAGCCAGCCTCAACTTATTATGACTTGCCTTTGCCTGCCTCTCCACGCGACTGGACGCCTTGAGCCTGGCCATATGACATTTTCCGAATTTCTGCACCAAATGCATCTACTGGCGGTTCATCTCGCTGGATATGAACTCGATTCGTTTCGGGGCATTGGACTGCAGGGTTAGAGGGCCATGGCAGGGGTGGCCACCAAGATCAAGCTGAAAATCTCAGCAACGCCCAACAGGCGGCTAGCGGTTGCGGCGATCATGGCGATTGATTTGGGTGATCTAGAAATGCGCTTGACAGGGGGCAGCGAGCCATCCTGGCTCGGTTCGCGCTTCAGTAGCAAAGCTGCCATGGTTATGCCACAAGTGATTATTAACTCGCCAATGAGATGATCTTCGCTTTCCTTGTCAGATTGACCGCATTGCAAGCACGGGGGTAGCAGGAGGAGGTGCAGACGGGACAGCTCACCTCGATCTGATCCAGAAAGATGATCAGCCGCCTTGAAGCTAACTGTGCGACGAACCGCATCCGTCGCAAGAGCAACATTTAGGACTCTGGAGGTCACCCCGCTAAGAGATCTATCCCGCGACTTTTCTCGGTTCTAGTGCCCAAGGCGGAAAAGGCCGAGCGATGACCGATGACAAGTCGGGAAGGGCAGGGGCAGGACGATGGATGATGAACGATGGATGATACCGTTTAAATGTGAACGAGTGATGATGAATTCGGCGAGGGCGGGCGGGGCCCCCCTTCAAACTATTGCTGGGTCGTTTGTTTTCAGCAGCGTGCCTGGCCCCCTTATCCTGTCTTTCCCCCCGGGCCTCACCCTGCGGGTAGGGGCCACCCATTCGCTTCCTACACACCGAACTTCCTACCGGCTTGCCAACGGCGACTCAAGCACCTGAACGGGCAAGGCAATGGAATGACGCTGCTACACCTATTGCACTCGTATCCTGCTTTGGACATTCAAGTGTCTGGCATCGTCACGAAGTATTGGGCATGACGAGGAAGGCCCCAGTGGTGGGCACCTGAAACCTAAGTTACCCAAGAGATTTATTCCTTCATGCTCGCGTCGCCCTCTTCAGGTTGTTGATTTCCTCGACGAAGCTGCGCCTCCCTTACCCGCCTTTGCCAACTGTCTCGACAGCATTGTACTATTGTCAACATGGAACGTTTACAGTTGATTAACCGTCTGGGCAGTAAGCATCTCCCCTGACTTACCCCCCTATTACTTGCCTTACCACAACGGTGTTGAGTCCGAGCCCTAGGCGACTGGCTGGCTGGCCCCAGGGGCATGGGTGGACAAGGGAGGGGCTCATCGTGTGGGCTGTTGTACTTTCAGGATCAAGTTCGTGAAAGCAGGGAACCCCCCGCTCGTGACCCCTGTCCCGCGTGCGCTGATCGTCCGACGGGAGGCTTTGCGAGCCAGGCAGCTGGGACTCGCTGGAGTTGAACCAGGCAGCTGTAGTGCAACATACTGCCCCATGTTCCATCCATTACCACGAACTCAACGTTTATGCAAGCGCTGACCCTGTCGCATTGAGGCAGTCCTGGAACACCTTAACTCTCACGCATTTTCATCTGTATTTACGCCCATCAGCTCCCTCTGCTTATCGGAAGGCACTCATCCAGACTAGATCCGACCAGGAGGAGCTGGTGTGCCCCCCTTTTGCTGGCAGACGCTATGCACACCTACCGAGCAATGCAGGCCTCGGAGGAAGCGCATAGTCTTACGTGCCACATTGAGTATGCAACACACCCAACGGGCAATGCTTGACGGATGAGTGAATCACCAACGGCTCTCGTGGCAGCCAAGGCGGCGACGACAGACTACTGTTGGTGGAAGCCCCGACAGCGTTCGGAACCCACCTTCACGCTTCGGTCCCGTCAAGCGCCACAAGAAAAATCAACGTCCGTTAGTGCAGCTGGGTTTTCGACCACATAGGTTTAGCCCGCGAACCCAGCTCCCTCAAAATGCGCCCTTGACACCTAACCATCGCCACTTGCTTTCCCACCCTGCACCACGCCGCATCGTACTTATCTAGGTATCATGCAGTGGAAGCCCCGATGGCTCGATCGGAAGCTCGACTAGACCCTTCTTGGAGAAGTTTCGCGAGCCTCCTCACGAGAAAGGGAATGTAAGGGGGCTTGAACGGGACCTTACCCTGACCCAGATAGCCCAGGCCCAGCCGTTTGGGTCAGCACTTTCCCAGCCGCGCCACGCGACAGAGCGCAGCTGAGCGTGGCCACCCCCCACCCCGATGAGGTGGCTTGCCGCCAACAGTTGTGTAACCTGGGAGTTCACTTCCCAGGAGTTGTACCCAGGTTGAACATGCACGCTACTCCGGACAACGTGTGTACGCCGGGCGACCCCAGCTACGCGTGCTATTGGCTCTCGTACGAGCCGTTTGGCTGTGCCATACTCATGGGCCGAACCTCGAGTCCAGACCCGTCCTTGCCTCGTGTCTTGCTCTTTGTCCCGTGTTGCTCGAGTCGTGTCGCACGACTCGTGTCTAGGACAGGTCTTGATTCCACGGCTGCGTGCTGTCGCCGAATGGGCACAGACAGCCATTAAGGCCACCAAAACCACGGTCGTGGAGGCTATCCGTAGATCGGGAGTCTACTAACGTAGATTCTCAGCATCGCTGGGACCTCACCTCTCACAGATGTGAGGAAAGAGAGTCCGGGGTATTATACATGCAAAGAAGGAGTGCACCAAAGTCAAGAAGGCAAGAAGGAAAAAAGAAAAGAAAAAGAACAGAAGACAAAGAAACAGTAACAATCCCTAACAACCATCGACAAGGCCAGCCCCTGGCTACCAGGTAACCGGTGTCGCCTCATGCGATTGTAACCCGAGCAGTAGTGAGCGTCGCGATTGAAGCAACACGCCGTCTAAGGAAAAGGCTGCCTTGCTCGGGCAACGTCCAGCTGATGAGGCTCTACAGGTAGATGTCACCATCCTCGCCGGCCACCCATTTACGCCACGCCTCCTTATAAGCCTGTTCAAGGTCGGCCACCCACCTTCGGGTATCAAAAAGGGCACAATTCCATTTGCTGTTCCAAAGAAGGCGCCGCAGCTCAGCCAGTCGGCCTACTCCTTCGCCATACTCCTTACCTCCGCGGTACGTCAGGTTGCTGGCCAGCCGTATTGCTAGCAACTCGTATTCCTCGTCGCTCGACGCGATCAGCTCTCGCGCTGCCCGCTGCCCTTCCAGGCCCTTGGGTAGTGCCCCTTTCAGGATAGAGGCTGCCATACGGGAACACATCTTATATGAGTAGCGCGGAAAAGTCAGGAGAGGAGTGCTCGACCACAAGACATCGGCTGCTGTTGTGTGGGCGTTGCATTCGGGCGTGTCGAGGAAAAGGTCACATATTCTCGCTCGAGAAATATGGAGGTGTTTGGGCGCAACGTCCGTGAAGATGATTCGGCCGGCTACTTCTGCACCAGCCCATGAGCTTGCTGTTCTCTTTAGATTCGTCTCGCCAAGTTCGGGGAAGCGAAGCAGCCAAAGCACCGCTTTGGGCACGCGAGACAAAATACGCAACCAGGAACGGAAAGTGCCTGGGTCAATCTGTCGCCGTTGTCAATGCTCCTCGTGCTTGTAAAATGATCTGCGGGTTTTCTGACCTTGTAAAGTTGGTTGAAATTGCCTAAAATGACTGTGTCGTCCGAAAGACTGGGGAACAGCTCTTTACGCATCTCCCATCGACGACGTTGTTCGGCTTCCCAAGGTAATTGACGCTCTTCTGGATCGCAGGATTGGGCATGATCGCAGCAGAAGAAGGTGTCGCGGCAAAATATGACGTTCTCGGAGTATATCCAATCGCCAGTCGCTTCTTCAGTCTGGTCTTCAAAGACATCTGGAATACCGAGATTTCTCCTCCAGGGGCGAAGAGTGCTGGGCGGAACAGCGGTAGTATCTGCCAAGATGTAGTCGCACCACTCCGCCCCCATGGTGCCGGCGAAACCCATGAAAGACATTTGAATAGGAGCTGGCCTCGCAGCAAAAATCTCATTTCGAGCACCTCTAGTGTAGCCATTCAGATTGACGAGTATGTGAATCTTGTCCGTAACGATTTGCTGGACGATGCGATCTGATTGCCAACTGCTCGCATCTCGGAAAACGGGTGCCTCACGCTCGATCTGAAGCCGATGGGATGATTTGTCACTAGCGGTCGTTGCATAGCAAAATGCCTTGACTATCGTTCTTTTGTGGAAGCCAAAAACGGATTGCATGCTAGGGGTGTGCCTGATTAGCTAGAGATAGGAACATGCTGTGGAGCGCGAACATGGTAAGAAGTGACATACAGATGGGCAAGAGGGTGGTTGTTAAAGTCCGATGAGACATAACCAACATTTAGTTGAGGTGACGGTGGAGGAGGAGGCCGGTAGACAGAACGTGGTAGCCAAGGCGCCCGTAGAGTTGAACAGGATATTCTTAACGCGTTGCGTTGCGAGATCATGCGTACATCTTGCGCGGTCAACGGGCAAGTGAATGTGTGAAAAGGGAGAACGGTGGGAGCCGACGGTACTGTGAGTGTAGGCGGCAACACCGGCCGATCGTAGTTCGATGTTGTCTGCAGATCCAGTACATATACGTCACAGTACCACCTTCGCATAGCGGCCCTTGTAGACCGTTCGACGAAGCGCAGGATGCGAGAGCCTTCCCACTGCTTTCCAGACCACGCCCGAAGACCGGAAATGATTTCGGTCGATGCGTCCGAAGTGAATGCTTGCGTGTGCTGCAGCTGTGAAATACAGCTGAACAGAAAATCTTCTTGCAGCGCGCCGACACCCCAGCTCGATGCCTCATCGAGCTGCTTTCGCACGATGTCGACCACTCTCTTGGTTAGTCCACTCGCTTGACGCTGAAGCGCAGCGTCCACAAGCATACCGTCGTCGTCGACATGCCACCGGTCGTACCTGTTGCCGGGTAGTAGCACGCCGCCTCGGCCTCTCCAATCGCAGACTGAATTGAGCGCTGTCGACAGTCCGCATACAGCTTCCGCGAAGTCAGGGTTTGAGTTGACTGCCCGCTTGTAGTAGGTGATGGCATCACCAGTACGACCTCGATCTTTGACGGCATTGGCCAGGTTTGTCAGGGCGATGTCAAAATTACCATCGCACGAGACAGCTTGTTCATACATTTGGATAGCAAGATCGAGTTGCCCAATGTCCTTGAGCAAGCTTCCGAGATTCGTATGTAGGTGGACGTGTTTTGGATCCAGTGACAAACCGTAATTGTAGTACGATAGGGCAAGCGCAAGGCCACTACCTGGCAGAATGCCTGGTATGCCCGAAGTTTGCTGTCGATCTGAAACGGCAGGTTGTGAAGTAATGTTTGGAGCTTGTTGTACGCTGGCGAGGAGAATGCCGACATTGTTTGCTGTGGAAGGACTCTCCTGTAAAGAAAGGGACAGATAGTACAGCGCCAGAATATCATTAATCCCGGAAGGACGCCGTAGGAGTGCTGAACCCCCAGCTGTACTTGACATAGAGTCCTGGTAGATCTTGGCAAGCGACAGCAGTGAGTTGCTTGTGGTTTGTATAGCTGCCCGCCTCGGACCGCCGTTGGGCACATAACTTAGGCCAGGTAACTTGCCGTGCCCAGAGAAAACCAGGCCAGCAGTATGCCGTGCTCTTTCAGGTGGCAAAAGAAGAGGACGAGAAGTGTTCGGGGTTCCTGACGATGTTGATGTCCATCGATCGGGGGAGAGGACAGACTGAACACGAAGCACTAGGTCCCGGATACATCCAAACTGCCGCCCAGCACTAATCAATACTGCTTCCTCAAATGATCGTGACGCTCTCTCCACGTCTTTGAGGCTGTAAAGCATGGTACCCTTGGCGTGCACAAGGGCGAGCATGCGTCCGTTCTCAGCGGCTGGAATTGCATAGCCACTGGAGCCAAAACCTGGCGAGCTAGTATTCACACTTTCGAGCGACAGGAGGGTCGCAGACTGAGTCTGGTCGCTCTCGGGCTGCAGGGCTTGTGGTGTCCCTGAATCGGTAACTCCTGACTGCGTCGATATACGGGGCAGTTTTAAGGACTGCTGGACGAACTCGATGACTTGTACTGCTTCGCGACCTCGCTTCTTGTAAAGCAAACCCACAAGATGTTCGATAGCCTCTATGAATTGCGGGCGTGTTTTAATGGCTCTTAGCCAAAGCTTTTCGGCATCATCTTGCCGGTTGAGGCAGAAAAGTGTTGCGGCCTTATTGGATATAGCCTCTACGCTGCTGGGATTGGGTTAGCGCCACGTAAAAAGGAGCATCTCGACGGCTGTATACACACTTTGCGTTCAACTCGATGATACGACTGAACCAATCCGATGCGTCTTCGAAGCGATCAAGGCCGTACAATAGACATCCTCCAAGCATCATTCCTTCGGTCCATTTCCAGCCACTTTGTTCACAAAGATGTGTCAGAGTTTCGAGTGAAATTTTCGCGCTAGAAGATGGCGAGCCCCTGCCTGCCTCCAGGGTCGAAGCATAGCATGGTATCATAACTGGTGGGACGACAGGAACCTGGTGAAGGGCAGTCCTTGTGTTCTGCATGTGGCAAGCATCCCATTCCACCGGAATTGGGGCGCAGATGGAAGACGAGTCGCGATATGCAGGTCGCGGCACCTTCCCACTCGTTGTAGAATGATCAGCGACATAAGCTGGTGCATGTGCGGTTGTGCTGAGGGCTCGTGTCTGAAGTTTGGGTGGCTTTGGATATACGAGCAACTTGGACAGAGCTCCGGAGCTCAGGGCTGAAGGACTAGCCTTTCGCATGTGGTGAAGATGCGCGAGTAAGTCCATGTATGCGCGATGAGCCTGCACCAGCGCTTTTTCTTTGAAATGAGAGGCCGAGGGTATGTTGGGCTGAAAAGAGCTAGAATCCAGGGTCAATGTATCCACGGCATGGTATGACGTCTGTAATGTGGTTTGGAGATGTCCAAGGCTTGGATAGGCCACTTGAGAGTTGAGGTTGGCCGAAGCCCACTCAGTCCGCGAGGATGTGACTTGCGACCCAACTGCGCAATGCGCATCTGACAGCGTGGGAAACTGCACGCCCAGGTGAGCACGGCCATCGCGCGACGTTATGGGTCCAAAGTCCCAGTGTTGCTGGCTCAGATTCGGTCGGTCGTTGAAATAATTGGTCGCCTGGGGATGACTTGGGCAGCCAGCTCTGACGGCCAAGTTATCATGCTGATGCTGGGGCTGGGCCGCATGACTCCAAGTTGACCACTTCTCCGGTTCATTGCTGAGATTGTATGTGTACGGTGGGGCTCCATGGAAGCGTGGTGTACTGAGATCGATTGAATAACGCCTGTGTTGCTGGGAATCGTGCAGAGTGGACATTGGGTGATGTCCGGAGGAAGCATGATGCACGGCGTCGAAGTTCTTAGTATCGCCAGGTTTGTTGACAAGCCCAGGCACACGCAGACGGGAGAGATGCGTGGAGTGGGCACCATTGTCATTTTGCGGCCTGGCGGCCACTGAAGCAACGGGGGAAGCTGATAGTATCATGTGCTTCGACGGTGGGGGCCCCTGAGCGAGCTGCGTTGGAGACCCATCATAGCCGGCATGCAATGTTCCATTCGGAGTCTTCCGTCTCAACTGATATTCACTCTGGTCCACGACGTAGGATGGAAGCGAAAGTGTGGCAGGGCGGTGATAGATGGGATGGCCGGGATGCGAGTTGCGAATAGGAAATACTTTAGGGAGTTCCTTTGGAGACACCAAATATCTTGGGTCTTTTGACGATGGCGAGATTTGGTCGCTAGAGGAGTTGTTCGGATGGTGACGGTTGTAGTGTGAGGGAGGTGCCTCGTGGTTCGATTGTGGATGCACCTTATGGTGCACCTGGACTAGAGGAAACATGGATTGTGACGGTGGAGTTTGGGAGGGGGGAGACGATAGCTGGGCGTAAAGACGTGAAGATCAGGGGAGAGGCGGACGCGACCGCGATGTCGTGATCCCGACTTGAAGCGTTCGTTCTGTCATTGCCTGCTGATCAAAGCATGGCTGAAACGGCCGCTGACGGGCATTTAGAGGATGATGTTGGCGGCGGCAATGCCAGCGCCAAAAGTGCGGCGTGCCGAACAACTTTCGAGGGCGTCGTGTGTTGAACAGCTTGCGATTGACTGCTGGCGGACTTCGGCCTCGTATTCGAGATGTGTGGTCTTCGTGCGGCGGTCGGACAAGGCTGGCATTCCGCAGGGGACGTTGGAGGGGGTTGAGGATAACGGAACCAGCTGGCGTCACAAAAATATCGTAGGGGACGCCGGTCAGATAAGAGGTCCCCTCCCTGGGGCAGCTAGCGCTGGTGCTGTTCCTGCTCCCCTGTCCGCTGTTACGATGTGGGGCCAACGACATTCAGACAGAGGCTGACGCTCGGAATCAGCGTCCTCGTTCCTCCAACCACCTGGAGTCGCTGCTTCAGGCCTGAGGTGCCTCATCTTGTACAGCGTGCATGATACGGTTTAAGATTTCCAGTACTCCCGCTGCAATTCGCGAGGTGTGACGCTCTTCGTATCCAACCAACGCGAGACAGTGGCAATACGCCGGGATCCAACACACTCGTGCTGAAGAGCCAGATACGGACATTGTCACCGGGTTTCATGGAAACATGTATCGTGATCGAGGGCTGTATCGTCGTCAGGTTCAATCTCTAGCTTACTACCCTCTGTCATATATTCAGCGACGTTGATGATGCAAGGCTACGATTGTAGATCTTCAAGCGAAGCTGGTCACAAAACTGCGCTGTGGGCCTATATAGACAAGCAACGGATACAGTTCTACTTCATCAGCTCGGCGGGACGATGTAAGGCCTACAGCATCAAGGCCCTGGTATGCCCCTAGGCTCGCTCGAGAACACCCATCTCGAAAGCTTGGACCTGTCTTCTGTTGACCATGATATTAGTTTTCAGGTTAGTCCACCGCATACGGCCAGTCATCAGGAGTCAGTCGTAGAACCACCAAGTGCCTCCGAATGATGAGAAGAATCTTCGCAGGCGTCCTGCTTCCTCCGCGCGATCTGTCGGTCGCGGCTAACAACACATTCCGGGTTTACACCTCGCTTCGTTGAGAGCAGTGGACACAACTCGGAAGCGGTCGACAAGTCGGAGGGTATTCACGCCGTTTGCATGATTTTTTCAGAACGTGGTAGCTCATGGGCACCCGGTCATTATGGGTCGGGAATTTTATTGAGAACATTCGAGTCCACCGAAGGACTCTTTCGGAACCATTCCCCTAACTCCAAAGTCATGCGAATTCGTCGTTGAGTAGTGTAGCTGTTTACTCCTCCGGGACTGCGAGCCCATTAGCAATTTATCTCGTGGTGGAACAATTTAGTCTGGAGAGAATCTGACTGACCGTCGAGCTCGCCGGCGTCGATGGCGTCGTTGATCGCCCTCGGGCTCTTGCCGTCGACCTGGCATCCAACGCTGAAGGCAGTGCCGAGGACCTCCTTGACGGTACCCTCGAGTGTCTTGGAGAAAGACTTGTGGCGCATAGTGCGAGCGATCTCGACGATCTCGTCGAAGGGGACGGACTTGGAGTGCTTGATGTTCTTCTCCTTCTTGCGATCACGAGGGGGTTCCTTCAAAGCGCGAATGATGAGGGAAGAAGCCGTCGGCACGACAGAGACAGCGGCCTGACGGTTCTGGATGGTGAGCTTGACGGTGACGCGGAGGCCTTTCTGTAGTCCGTTGCATCAGTGACCAGTCATATGCGGCCGAAGAGCGTAGCGAAGGACCGAACGTACCCAGTCGCCAGTGGCCTTGGCGATATCTTCTCCGACCTTCTTGGGCGAGAGACCAAGAGGACCGATCTTAGGAGCCAGCGCAGAGGAGGCGCCGACCTCACCACCAGTGGCCCGGAGGTGGCTGTGTTCAAATCAATAAATGTCCTGGGAACCCTGCAATTGTTGCGACAAGTACTAACATGATCTTGATCTCGTTGGGGTCGACCTTGGGAGCTAAAAGGTAAGCCGTCAGCACCTGAGCACCTTCATCGTCTTCATTGAAGCATGATCAGCTTTGGAAAGAGACTTACGCATGATGGCTACTTTCGACCTGATCTGGGGGAAATGGGCGGATGGGGGATGGGAAGGAAGCCTCACGAGTATCTGCAAAAAAAAAATACTGGATGATGACTTCCCTCTTTCCACAAGGTGGGTAATTGGTGCGCGGAAACCCTAGGAAAATGCGGGGCTCGGCTGGCATAGGCACCGTGGGGTTGGCTGCGGGGCGAAACGGGTCACATCACGTGTATGGAGTGGGCTACCAATACTCGCTTATCTTTATCCCTCATGGAATCATGAGAAAGCTGGACGCTTTGAGTGCTGAGAGACATTCACACGACGTGTAATCTGACGCCGACAATAGCCCAAGTCGAGAATGGGTGGCTCTCATGTTTCACATTATTCGATGAGCATGCTATATAGGCTCTACAGTGGTCATCATGAGACTATCGTAGGCGAATGTCAAATCATGAGAAAGCAGAATTGAGCCCATGCATGACCAGCCCTGTCGTTAAATTACACGATCACAAACACGCCAGCATTAGCGGAACTCCAAGTGTAGTATTATCATGATGGAAGTCTGAGGCGCAGAGTCTTGTCCATCCCAATTGCCGCTTTCTTTCCATACAACAGGTGCACATGGAAAGACGTTTCTATTGATTTATCAAGACGTAATACGATGCAAGAGCACTGGTCTCTCCTGCACCATCCCGGGCCAATCATTCGTTCGCCTTCGCTCTTCACCCAGATGTGCAGGGCTTAATTAGTGCCGCTGACAGCCAGTCTGTGATTATGTCGGTTAGGATTATTATCAACTGTGCTTGAAACCCTGGAAACTTACTTCATCAGGTGATCCATGAAGGTTTGCAGCGAAACATCATCAGTAAATATGGTCTGGGCCGTCTGCGCACCAACACCACCGTAGGCGCCTGAAGTGTGCGTTGTTGAAGGGTTGAGCTTGGACAGAAGGAATCGAGCCTGAGAGCCGCCGGCATCGCAAACAATGAAGCGCGGCAACGGAAACCTGTCCTGGATAAGATCCTGCTGCATGTAAGTATTGGAACAGTCGTCATCTGTATTGATTGGGTACATACCCTGGCATCTTCTTTAGGCTGTTCGAGGAGCCCTGCGAAGTTCTCATAGCCTTCCTGATCCTGGTAGCCAGCCTTACGCCATTCAGCGACTGTCTCGCCATGGAAAATGAGGATATGGAAGAAGGTGTCCAGCAACAGGATGTGCGTCGCCTGAATTGATGTCGAGTCCAATAACACAGGCTGCCCTCCGTCCTGGTCAAAGGTATAGGAGTCGAGAGTGGGCTGGATCATGACCAGCGAGTTGCTAACATCCTCGTGATTGAGGACATGGCGGTAGAAGGCGGTCTCATCGGGAGAGTTGTTGAACACCTGCAGGAATTGACTCCTCCTCAAGTGGAACATGAATTGGGGATATAGCGTAAAGTTTTTCTCCAAGCGGAACGACGAGGGGTCATCCTTGCGATAGTCGGCGAACCGGGAGCAGAGCCTGATCAACATTCTGTCAACCCACCGGAGGACGTCTGGGCCATCGTCAACCTCAGATTTGAACACGGCAATGCGGGACATGAGGACTGCCGCGGCTTCTTGGTCGAAAGACTGTGCTATTGCAGGGTCTCCAGCAGGACCGCTAAGGTTCCGCGCAATGGTAGTAACTCGCAGGTGGAATTGGCCTGATGAGTGCTGGTAGTAGGTGAGGAATTGTATCATTGCCTTTTGGGGGGCTTGCTGGTGTTGCGTTGGTCCCCCCTGGCTGGCGATTTCAAAGTAGACACCATAGCTTGCACTAGGGTCAATCCCGCACATCTTCCAGGAGCACGTGTTGCCGATGCCACACTCCGTCTCGCCGACGGACGTCGACTTCTTGTTCAGCGACACGGCGTGCCCGATGAGACCAGTGACCTTGAGTTCCTTGGTGGTAAGAACTTCTAGCACGCCATTGAAACCCATCACAAGGTTATCGTCTCCGTCCTTCTCGAATACTCTGTTGAAAGACTGCTTGAACATGGATGAGGTGAAGCTGTCGGTCAGAATCATGTGGCCGCCCGTTGAATTGCAGAGGCCCTTCATCTCAAGCAAGCCAACCTGGTCAAGACATCCGGCAAAAATGTCGATGATATGCCCGTTGTGGGCAGTCCGCTTAGCCAGGGTGTCATAAAACTGGTCAAAGGTAAGTGCGTGTGACATAATCATCGTAGAGGGGATGGACCACAAACTTTGAGCGCCTTCTTGTAGTATTTGATGTTATCCCGGTCGATGTCGTGGTGGGATCGAATGGGCTCCCTTAGCTCGGGACCAACTACCATGCCAGGTCCCTCGGTGGCTGGTCCACCAGCGAACAGCATGATGCGTCCGCCAGCGTTCTGAAAAGACGATTCGAGGAGTCCAACTGCTACACTGAGCGCAACTCCGGTGCACCTCAAGCTTCGACGATCGTTCGCGACTGGCCAAGGGTCCTTCTGCAGTTGCTCAAGGGCCTTCGTGAGCTGAAATTCACATTGTGACACAGGGAGCAGGAACCTAGAGGCAGGTCCACTTGGTACGGGGGGGCGGCCGGGCTGCTGCTGCATGCCAGGTCTCATAGCGGGCGACAGCAAACCGAGCATCTCCTGGACCTGTTTTGCGGTGTAGTCTTTACTGCCCCGGAAAACGTATGATTTCGCGCATTCATTGTATCCAATTTCGTGGACTTGAGCCTGGACGAAAGTTAACATTACCCACGGGTTGTCAGTTACGTTGTTTCCAGCGACAAACTTACCATGGTACCATAAGTGATCAGGCCAACCAGGGCATTTTGAGGCAACTCTGCCAGGCTCATCACAAGCGACTCCTTGAGGGCAGATAGACTGTCATCCTCCTGGCACGTGTCGACAACATACAAGAAGATAGGTGGGCTCGGAGCAGGGCGTGATAGTCTGTACTCGATCGTTGTGTTCGAGGGATGAAGCTCGGGGGGTATCGCATTCTGGGTGATGTCTTTGTAGTGCGGGGGAAGTGGGTTTCGCGACAAGCAGAATGGGCAGATCCAGAGTCGGGCTCGAACATCGACAGAGCTAACAGCTACCGGTTAGCCGTCTTATTCTTACACTTCTCGGCAGGCACGTACCAGAAGGGGTTCAGGACAGAACGGCAGGGCTGCTTGCAGGTGACGGGCTCGAAATGCAGCAGAGGGGTCTCAGGTTTCTCCTTCAAGGGTGTATAGAGAGCTCCGATTGGTACCACAAGCCTGGATGCCTCCTATCGCGCCTCTCAGTTCGATACATATCATTTGCGCCAATTGCCGGTTCGGGAGGCACTTACCATGCGCGTGCTCGGGAGTACGTTCCAGCTAAGCCTTACACCATCACGATCTTCCACCTCGCTCCATTGTTCTTTGAGTGTATCGTAGTCCATGGTGGACGTATTGTCTAAAGTAAAAGTGCGCTTGGAGACCTTGTAGCTGCGGAAAGCAATCGAGGCCGCGAACTCGTCTGCTCGAGATAAAACGTCGTTGTAAGTCTGGCTTGAATCTTCAGCATTAAAGGATCTCGGGAGCGCTCTAAAGCTCAGCTGACATCGGGGTTGGTGCGTCTGGTAGGGACAAGCAGTAGATCGCGGGACAGCTCAGGCAGAGCAGGTGTGGAAAGAAGGGAGGCGAGGATTCCCTAAAGTTCAGGACAGCTGTACACCGATCGCCCGACGGCCTTGAGCTGTTAGAGGTAGGTGGCTCGTGCTTTGCTCTGGCTGTGGACCCTACGTTGCAGCTCAGCCCCCTAACCCAGAGTTTAAACGAGGACCGATTGATGGAAGGGACTCCTGAGATATAGTTAGTCAGCAGGCACTGCCTATTTAACGTACCGTAGTAATTAAAAAAAAATCAGTATTACGCTAGTAGAGGCCAACCTACTTGGTTGCATAGTAGCCAATGATATTCTAGACAGTGCCCGAGCGCCTAGAGCCCTAATATCAGCCGATTCCTATTAAAAGCTGTGCAGTCCCCTCGTGCCTTATCTATGCCGTCATTTCTAATAATGCCTCTTTAAGAAATCGACTCGGAATAAACCTAGGGCGAAGCTAAAGCCCTTAAGTGCTTGAAAATTCATAGTAGAACTGTAATAGAAGTAATCTGCTTGAATAATATTCTAGTACAGCTAACTAATAGGGCAGTTAAACTTTATATAAGCGGATCTCTTAATATCTATAGTATCCATAGTTCTATTTATATTCCAGAGGCTAATATCTACTAGGCCTAATTAGGAATAGTATAATAGTGCTTTTTTCGAATTACTATAGTAGCTCTAGAAGTATATTAGTAACTAAACTACTATACTAGGGTAATAAGAAGGGAAGGGACTAAGGCTAATTATAATAGTATAATTATAAGTATTAGTTTAGATTCTAGGTAAGGACCGGAGGTAATAGTATCGTTATAAGTAATATAGTTAAGGATAAATAGATAAAGGAAGATAAGGGAGAGATAAGAGTAGATACTAAGAGACGAAAGTCGTCGTATCTCGGGAAGGAGCGGTCGGAGGAAGGGACGGATTAAATATCCTTATAGCCCTGATTGAGAGCTACGTAATAGTAGTAGTTTCGGCAGGGACGGAGGCAGGTAAGGCAGGTGCTAATTAATAGAGGCAGGAAGAGCGATATAAAGGCAGGGCGATATTGCATATTAAGGGCGCTCGCAACTACTCGCGAGGCAGTAAGGGTAGTCCGAGGTAGAGGCTCTTAAGTAAGGGAAAACGTCCGATTCTAGATAGAAGATACTAGCGAGCGAGTATATTCGAGATTTTAAAAGTTTATTATAAAATCGTAGGCAGAATAACCTAATTATTATTATTATTATTATTATTATACTTATTAGAGAATAATACTAACTATAATAAAAAACTACTACTATACTTTACTATATTCTATACTATATTAAAACCCTAGGATATAGGTAGGTAAGTCTACTAACTGAACGTCTAGGGTAGAAGCTTCTAGAAGGTTCTAAGACAATAACTACTAGCAGAAGAACTGCCGATAGAATAACTACCGGCAGAAGAAACTGCCGATACAATAACTACCGGCAGAAGAAACTGCCGATACAATAACTACTGATATAATAAACTGCCGATAGGCTAGAATAACTGCCGATAGAATAAGCGCTATACTAAGAGCTTCGGTAGTTAAATACGAGGTACTAGCTAGAATCCTAATTCTACACTAGACCTAATATCTATATCCGACGGTGGAATAAACTATCCGTCGGCCTAGTAGAAGACTCCGAGACCCCGAGGGAATCTTCTATATATACGTAGAATATCGTAATACTTTAGAATAGAAGGAATAAGCCTTACACACACAAGCAATACAGACCTACCTTCTATCTATCTCTCTTACCTACCTATCCTCCCTCTTACTTACTTAGTTATTTAACTAAGTAGATCCTTCTACCTTCTACTTATCTATCTACCTTATAGGTATTCAGCTTCCACCCTTTTAACACTATCGGCAGTTATTCTAGCCTATCAGCAGTTTATTATATTAGTAGTTATTATATCGGCAGTTTCTTCTGCCGATAGTTATTCTATCGGCAGTTTCTTCTGCCGGTAGTTATTTATTAGAGAATAATACTAACTATAATATTCAAGCAATACAGACCTACCTTCTATCTATCTCTCTTACCTACCTATCCTCCCTCTTACTTACTTAGTTATTTAACTAAGTAGATCCTTCTACCTTCTACTTATCTATCTACCTTATAGGTATTCAGCTTCCACCCTTTTAACAGGTTATGAGCCCGGCTGTTTTGAACTACCTGTAAGACTCTATACGTCTTAGAGATATTAACTATAGCTTTATCCGATATCCGTCCATCTACTTAGACGAATTCTATACGACTCCTACGAATTTACTACTCTATATCCGTCTATCTACCTAGACGAATTAAATACGACTCCTACGAATTCACTACCCTATATCCGTCTATCTACCTAGACGAATTAAATACGACTCCTACGAATTCACTACCCTATATTCTTCTATCTACCTAGACGAATTAAATACGACCCTATCTATACCGACTAAGCTATTTAAAATGGTTACCGACAAGATCCAAATCCCTAAGCTTAAGGGGTCTATTAATTACCCCCTCTGGGCTATTCGGACTAAAGCCTACCTTTCGAATTTAGGCTGCTTCCAGGCCACCGAAGAGGGCTTTAATAGCCTAGAAGATAACGATAGCCTTGATATCGATAATAAGGCTCTATATACGATATATCTTCTACTCGAAGACGGTCCCCTACTGCAGATTCAGAATACCGTTACTTCTGCCGCTGCCTGGAAAGCTTTAAAGGACCTATATAGCCCTACGGGCTTTTCTTCGGAATTTAGTCTTATTAGAGACTTTCTATCTATAACGCTATCCACAGAAGACTCTATGGAAACCTATTTAAATAAGGTTAAACAGCTAAACGACTAATTACAACAACGGAAAATCCAACTACCTACCTAACTAGTAGTATCCTGGATACTATATAACCTCGATAATACCTACGACGGGTTTATTACCAATACTATACAAGGCCTTAGGTCTATATCGGACTTTTCGACTTATAGACTAGAAGGTCTATTTTCCGACTTATTAGATGAATCTAAACGTCTTACTCAACTAGACGTTAATACGACTATTCTATATACGAATACAAAGAAACCCTCTTATATATAACAGGGCCCTAGAAATACAGGGCAGTATACTAGGGCCTATAAAGGGAAAAACCCCTATAAAATACAGAAGGGTCGCTACTGTAGCCACTGTAAGCTAGTAGGCCACGAGGCCTCTAGCTGCTACTTTCTATTTCCGGATAAAGCTCCTAGTAGCTAGAAAAATAACGATAGCCCTATTAATAGTCCTAATAGGGCTAGGGAATAAAGAGAGGAAAATATCGATATCCTCTATACGAAATATAAGAATAGCTCTCTAGAGCAAATAGATCTGGATATAGAACAGGATACCTGTTCAGACTACTAGGTATATATAACGAAGACCCCTATAAATTATAAGATAACTAATAACCCCTATATAGGACTAGATACTAGGGACCCTAGAAGACTAGATAGATTTATTCTAGATACTGCTGCTACTAAGCATGTGATTTCTAATAAATCTCTCTTTAATATATATACTACTTCTGGTCCTAATACTACTGTTTCCTGGGGTGATGCTAAATCTATAAACGTTAGGGGTCGTGGGGACGTTATTGTTCAGTTCCTAGATACAGATAAAATATATATACTAAAGGATTGTCTCTATATCCCTGAAATCGGAATTAATATAATAAGCCAGTCTCAGCTACGTAATAAACGTACTATAATAGAAGACGATATAACTATATACGATAGAGATACTAATACTCTTATTACTAAAGGTACTAAACTAAATAACCTATACTTTCTTCCGATAGAAGTCAGATATCAAAACCCTATATATAAAGATACTATACTAGCCATAACAGATATAAGACCTCAAGATCTACTTTGGCATCAACGATCCGGCCACGCTAGCTATAGCCTTATTAATAGACTAAAAACTAGTACTATTGGATTTAATTCAGTAGATATAAGTAAGATACTAAATCAGGGACCTATTACTAGTCCCTGCGAGGTCTGCCTAGAATCTAAATTCAAAAATAAGATAAATCGATATTCTAAACCTATAGAACTAGAATATCTAGATAAGGTTACTAGCGATATAGTAGGACCTATATCCCCTCTAGATAATAGGGGGAATAGATATATTATAACCTTCCTAGATAAGTCTACTAGATATCTAGTAATAGAACTACTAAAGACTAAGGCAGAAGCCTATAACGCTTATATTAAATATAAGAGTCTAGTAGAAAATAATAATAAGAACTACCGTATAAAGATCCTTAAAACAGATAACGGTACAGAATATATAAATCAACGCTTTAAAAATAAGTTAGAAAAAGACGGTACTAGTCACGAGACTAGCCCGGCTATTAGAGAATAATACTAACTATAATATAAACTACTACTATACTATACTATATTCTATACTATATTAAAACCCTACGATATAGGTAGGTAAGTCTACTAACTGAACGTCTAGGGTAGAAGCTTCTAGAAGCTTCTAATACAATAACTACCGGCAGAAGAACTGCCGATAGAATAACTACCGGCAGAAGAAACTGCCGATAGAATAACTACCGGTAGAAGAAACTGCCGATACAATAACTGCCGATATAAGAACTACCGATAGGCTAGAATAACTGCCGATAGAATAAGCTCTATACT
>NMXI01000056.1:31332-204365 GCA_002851675.1 Verticillium nubilum | reverse complement strand
GGACAGGAGCTACAGGCTGAGATCGAAGTAAACGTACAGGTAAAGGAGGAAACGCGTCAGAGTAGTGGTCGCAAACCACGCGACGAAACGAAGAAGAGACGCTGTGGCGTCTGTGGTGAGACCGGGCATAATGCGCGAACATGTCAGATTGAGGTAGAGACGTCTGGAGAAGAGGATTCTGAGTAGTTTTAATTGATTTAAGGTATTCTGGTTGACTGGAATAGAAAAGTTGTCGCGTGGTCGTGGTCGGGTGTCCAGCTCGCTTGTCTGTCCAGCTCGCTTATCGTGCACGTTAATACTAGCTAGTATATTACTAATACCGATCTCGACTATATTATAATCTTTAAATAATATTATTATTATTATACTCTATAATACCTATTTAGTAGGTACCTTTAATAGTCCTTCCCTATTCTACTTATAGGGGGGAAAATTTTACTAGGTACTTTAGGCCCTAAGCTAGAAAAGCCCCTATACCCTAGTTATTTTAGGTTCGTTATATACCCTACCTATACCCTAGCCGTTACTAAGGTAATAATCTTCTACTACTATCTAGATCCTACTTCTAGTCTAATAGCTAATAGGAATCAGCTTAACTACTTTTATTAGTAATTAAGGTTATAGTATAATAGCCTAGACCCGTACTAGGGCTAGGGCCTCTACCCCCTTACTATATCTAATCTAGTACTAGTACGTACCCTTAGTACGCCCGTCCTATAAGGGCTTCTCTCTAGCCTCCTATTATTTCCCTTATCCTCCGCGTTCCTTCCTTTCTAAACTACTCCTCCCTTCTCTATTACTTATTATTCTCTATTATCTTCTAATATTAAATATAGGCGCTTTCCTTCTAAGTACTCTCCTTCCCTAGGCTATTCCGTACCTTCCCTTAGTCTTATAGGTTTCGGCTACTATTAGACCTAGGCCCTAGTTAGTTAGATAACGATACCCTAATAGGTAGGCGCGGGTTAGAGCGACCTTTAGCGTTTTAGTACCTCTTTTTATTACTATCCCCTATTTATGAGTACTTTAAATCAGATCTAGGCGCTTTCCCTCTACTATATCCCTATCTACCTTCCTACCTTACTTAGAAGGACTATATATATTATAGAATTCCCTCCTATTCTTCTTCTTCTTCTTCTCTTCTCTAATAATAATAATAATAGTAATAGTAGTAGTAGTAGTAGCTATAATAGTTCTAATATATCTTCCTCCCCTCTCTATCCTAGGCTAGGGCCTAGCCGTATCTAGTTCCTTTCTCCCCCTTATTTAATAGTTACTTTTACTACGTTTCCGTAGCGAGACTATTATAGGCCTAGCTAATTTTCTATTCTAGATACCTCGTCGTCCCTCTCCTTAGAAGACTCTGCCTAAGAAGAAGTCGCGGCCCCCCGTAGCTCCCTATACCCGGCCCCCCTACCCCTAGTCCTATATAGTTCCCTATATTCTAAGCTATAAGTTATGCCTCCCCCCTAGTCCTAGGTTAGGCCCTATTAACTTCCCTAGCTATATTTATTATATTAAGTATACTAGACTAATAACGACCCTAGCTTTAAAGGGTATTATAATACTATTAGTAAGCTACTTCCCTATTCTAGACTTAGTCCGTACCTATTCTAATTATAGTTTTTCTAAGTAATAGCTATAGTTACTATTATTATTTTAATCTTTATAGCGCTTATCTTCCTATAAGTTCTAGCCTCCTATACCCTAGGCCCTAGCCTTACCCGCTAATTTCTTTTTGATTCTATTTATTTTAAATAATACTAGCTAGGCTATTCTCTATACTATTACCCGCCTATATAAGGCTATTATAGCCTCTACTTAGGCCTAGACCGAAAGCGCTTTAAAACTTACTACCCGTTAGTCTAATTATATTATATACGGAGTTAAGAAAGTTCTAGACTAGGCCCTCCCTTCTAATAGCCCCTTACTAATATAAATTCCGCCTAGCTCTCGTATATAAAAGATATACTTAAGGCCTTCCTTACTTATAATATTAATATCTCTCCCCTTCTAGTCCCTTACTAGGCCTATTGCTAATATCCTCTAGCGAATTACTATTCCTAGTACTATAACTAAGTACGAGTCTACTAAGGGCCTTAGTAGTAACTTAGGTAATAACGAGGATTCTAATAATAGCCTCTTTAATATCCTAAAAGACTTTAAGGACGCCTCGATCCCTAGCTAGCCCCCCCTAGGCCCGAGGATAGAAGTAGCGAGTCTAGTACTACTCCCTAGATAGTAGCTATAGAATAAGGAATATAATAGTCCTAATATAGTAGAACCCTAGTCCTAGTATAGGCCCTAGCCCTATTTATATAACTTAATGTCCTAGTTCGCCTAGGAGGAATACTACTTATTCTATACTCTCTTATACCTCCTCTATACTATACCTAGTCTATATCCTTCTCGTATCCCTTCTCGTATTATTATTTCCCTTATTTTCGGACTAAATCTATCTTATTAGTTAGTATTCTAGTAATTACTTAAAGTCGAATACCTATTTCGCTATTATCCTAGTTTAGCTCCCTATCTCTAAGGTCTATAGCTAGTTACCCTAAGTATATAATAGGTATAATAGGAGTTTATTTAGTACTTCTCGTTCGTCTTCTAGGTCGTCGTACTATATTCTAATATACTCTATAGTCTCCTTTCCCCTATTTAAGTATCCGTAGTATAATATAACTACTCTGGGTATATTATAGGCCTATAGGAAGGCTCGAAGGCCGATTTGCTCTATTCGAATTTAGGTTAGTATTAAACTTATAGCCTTATTTAAGCCTTTATATTAGTATATAGCTTTTAAGTTTAGGGCCCTAGTATTTGCTACGAATTTAGCTTATAACTAGGTAAGCGCCTTCCCGTCCTACCTCCTAGCCTATTCGTTATATACTAATTCCTTAAAGGGCATTCCGCTTTACTATCCCTCGAACTTAAGGGTCTTCTAGAGGAATAGAGAGATACCCTCTAAGCCCAGCTAGCGTTCTTACTAGGCCTATAGTATAGATCTTATAAACTCGCCGGTTCCTAAGATCGTTTTCGCTATATTAGTTAATTTAGTTCTCTTAAAGAAGGCAGCTACTCTATTTCTTAAATAGGATCCTAGTAGTAAGATTCCCGCCTCTAACTCTAGATTCTAGATTAGTATTACCCTATATATACCTAGGGCCTAGTATAAATAGGTATTCTAGACTACTTTTAAGGCTCTTATCTTCCCTTCTCTCTACCCGTCTATCCCCTCTAGCTATAAGCTATTCTTATATACTATTACGCTCTATACTACTATTATATATAGCTATCTAGCGTCTTAGGCTAGGTACCCCTAAGTCCTAGCTATAAGCTTAGTAATTATATATAACTATATTACTATTTTATTCTTTACCCTCTTAATATAAGTTAAGAAATTTAGTTCATAGTCTAGCTAAATACTAAGGAGCTTCGCCCCTTCTAAGAGGTTAATAACCGTATCTCCGAGCTAGGCCCTAGCTATAGAGGTGTACCCTAGTTCTAGAGAAGACTACTAGTTCGCTCTTCTCTAGTTTAAATTCGAGGCTATTCCGTTTAGCCTAGTCCGCGTACTAGACCTAGGCCGCCTCGAGCCTTCTTACTACTTAGTCCTCTATATAGCCGAACGCTACTAGTATAGTATTATTAGCGAAGCTAATTATCTATACTAGGCCCGATCCTCCGACCTCCTTATATAGTATTAAGATATAGAGTATAAAGAGGATAAGTAATAGAAGGGAGCTTTATAGAACCCTAGCGAATATCTGCCTTAGTCCTATTAGGGTCCCGTCTAAAATTAGTCGGCCGTTCGTTCTAATAGGAAGAACTTTACTTACCCGATAATCTAGGCCCTGAAACCCTTCTAGCTTAGTACGGCTAGAAGTCTCTTATAGGGGACTATATCTAATACTCCTTTAATATCTAGTATTAGAGTATCTACTTATCTATATTAGGCCTAGGCCGTTTTCACTCCTTCTATAAGGCTATAAAGTACTATTTCTATATTTCTATCTTATTAATTACCTATCTAGCCCCTAGAGAGGCGCCCCTCTACTTCTACTATATTAGCTATCCTTATAATTACTATTCTCTCAAGGACTTTTACTATTATATTTAAAAGTAATATTAGTTACTACTTAGCTAGTATTATATAAATAGTCTCGGGCTTTCCTAGTTTTTTAAATATAATAATAAGTATAGCTCGGAACTAAGCTAAGTAATAGCCTAGCTTGAAGCTTATTATATTAATAACTACTATTACTTATATTACTAGTCTTCTGACTATTTTAATTAGGCTAAGGGCGAGGCTATCGTTCCTTCTAGCTTTCTATCTAGGCCTTACTTAGATTACTTTAGTAACCTCGTCTAAAGTAATATTACTTTTAATAAGAAGTAAGGCTTAATATACCTAGCCTAATTTAATAGTAGTACTTTCTTTCTCCTAGGGGAAAAACCTCTAGCTAAGGAGGTTAGCTTTAGCCTATTAGTCCTAGACTAATAGCTAGTTAGGGCCCTAAACGAAGTAAGAGAGAGAGGAGAGGTCTAGCTTCTCTATATTCTAGAGGCGAGCCTACTTTATTAAAGCCTAAAGAGTCTTCTTCCCAGGGTCCTAGCCTACCCTAGCTATAATACTTCTCTATTACTTTATACTCGCTCTTACTTCTAGGTTAGCTATCTCCTTTTCGGCTCTCTAGAGATTATCCTACTTCTCGTATATATATCGCTCTTAATACTATCTCGCTATAGACTTTACCTAGGCCCTAGCTATACTAATATCTACTATCTACTAGGCCTTATAGTTCCTTATTAGAGTTTAATAGCCTTTCTTCCTCTTAGAAGTAGATACGTCTACTACTCTCTATAAGTCTCGAATAAGATCCTCTACGGCCGCGTCTAAGGCCCTAAGGATTATTAGTTCCCGGGCCTAGGGGAGTCTTATTCTCTTTACTACTTCCTAGGCTTTTCCCTTATCTATCTCCTTCTATTTCTACTTAGGGCGGGCCCTAAGTAATAGTCTCTCGTTCCTTTAGTTAATTTAGACGACCTAAGTAAAGTAGTCTAAGCTATAAACTTTATAGTCCCTCTCGTCTAAGAGGGTAGCTCCTAGGGCCTTAGATATCTATACGTAGTCTATAGTACTTAGTCTCTTCCCTAGCGTAGCCTATATAACCCTTCCTCTTTTAGTAATTAAGTTAAAGTTCTAGTATATTACTTAGAAGAGGACTTCTTCTACTTATAAGCTTATTCTATTAAACTTATCCTATAATAGGTAATAGCTATTTATATCTATAACTACTATATACTAGCTCTATAATAGGACTAATAATAGTTAGCTTATTAGATAAGTCTATTCTAGTCCTATTCGACTTTCTATATAGATATTCTAGACTATTACTACCCTATCCCCTTCCCCGAATATAATAGCCCCCTAATCTTCTCTAGTTTCCTATATATACGTCCTAGGCCTATAGTATTTATAGACGTACGTAGCTATATATCTGCTTCTCTATATCAGTTAGTATTTAGAGTTTATTAGGGCTTTTAAGTATCCTATAAATACGTTTCTCCCTATCTCTTAGATAGCGACTACGTCGTATCTAGCCTAGGTCTAGAATAGTATTTCCGCCGTACTCTATTTAGAGCTTATATTCTATAATAGGATCCTTATTATTTAGTATTATATAGGCTTATCTTAGCTATTAGTTCTGTTTTCTATTATTAGCTTAGTTCTAATAAGGGCGCTAGGGCTTCTCCTAGGCTCTATTTAGTTATAGTCCTTTCTCTTTACTAACCTATTATATATAAGTCTATTAGGCCTAATTCTACCCTCGCCCTCTTAGGGGTACGTAGTCGTCCTAGTTCCCTAGGGATCTAAGTCTAGGTAATAATAAGTTATTAGTCTATTCCTAGGGGGGACCCTGCCCTAGAGCCTTAGAGTCTCCTTCTTAGATTCGAGAGGTTAAGTTCCCTTACCCTTAACCTATAAGCCTCCCGTACTCTTACCTCTACTTATTTCTATACTTTATATTTACTACTTAGCGCTCTATAGTCCCTATTATAGATAATATAGCGTTTTCTAGTCGGCTTTATAATAGCTAGGTAATTTAAAAATAAGCTACTATTATATTATCCCTACTTAGTTCTATATTAGTTATAGACTTTTTCTAGGGTTTCGTAGTAAGTAGCTATATAACTAAACTCTAAGTACTTAAAGTAATAAAGTAGTCTAACTTTAGGGTCCTAGGGTTTATAGTTAAAGAAGCTGCTACTAAGTAAGAGGCTATTCCTAACTAGTTACTCTACTACTTCTAGGCGAATAGCCTCTAGAACTATATAGGCTCTTACCCTAGGCCCGTATCTAAGGATACGAATCCTAATCCTTATAATACTTACCCTTAAGTTTATTTCCTTTATTTCTTTTAGGAGCTCTTCTTCGAGTAGGTTCTTAACTATATCTTAGGTAATCCCTTTTACTATTACTAAGTATATCCTTATAGTAATCGTAGCTATAAGGCTAAATACTTATTTAAGCTACTTTAAAGTATTTTCTATTTACTATTCTATTAAAGTCTAGACTTCGATTATAATATTACTACTCTTTAAGTAATATATACTTATAGCTTCCCTATTACTTAGTTTATTAAGCTAGTTAACTATTTCCCTATCTAGGCCTAGGCTAGGTCTCTTCTTTATATTACTTCTCCTAATAGTAAATTCCTTTAATATCCTAGCTAGGATAACTTTAAATAGTACTAATATAGGCTCTTAGTAGGATAGCCTAGGCCTTATCCTATAAGCTATAATATCTACTTAGCTTACTTACTTATTATATTCTTAATAGAGATCTCTCCCTAGGCCTACTATATCTAGAGTATCTCTTATAGCTTTATATATAGTCTCCTCGATTACTAGTATTAGACCTTAGGTTATCGTTATAGGCCCTAGGCGGGCTACGACTAAGTTTATTATATAAGTATTATATTATAAGTATACTATCTCGAGTACTAGCTTTAAGGCCGCTTCGGCCCTAATCCTATTAGCTAGTATTCTAGAGAATTCAGTTTCCTTCGATTAGAGGTTTCCCTATCCCTAGGTCGGGCCCTGGCCGTAGCCGTTTCCGTTATCGACGCGGTTAGCGTTATTCGTATCCCTAGGAGCGCCTAATTCGCCTATTAACGCGTTAGGAGCTATGCGCCCGGTATAGGCCTAGTCTGTTATCGTTCTAAGGGTAAAGAGGGCCTTAAATACTCGATTCTAGGCTTAATATCGAATTTAGAGGTAGTTTATAAAGGTTAGGGAGGTATTTATATATTATATTAAGTTTCCTAATAGCTCTCTATACTAACTAAGTAGTTCCTTTAAGAGTAGTAGTATATTTACTTTAGTATAGTAACTTACTATATCTTTTAAGAGCCTAGGTATTATAAAGCTATAATTATTATAAGATACTCTTAGAGTCGGCTATCTTAAGGTTAGGAAAACTCGGGTATACTATCGTAGTTAGGAGAGGTTTACAATCTTTAAGGCCTTACTACTATAGCTAGGTTTAATTCCTATAATAGCGTATAGTTAGACTAACTATCGACTTATTTATAGAAAGGTATTAAAGTAAAGTATAATCTAGTACCTAGCTAGAAGTTATTAATAACTAGAATAGAAGACCTAGTAACGTATATAATAGAGAATAATCCTACTTAAACTATAGCTAATATAAGTACCCTATATCTATTTAGGTAGTTAATACTACGAAAATATATAACCACTTATTTCGACTTTTAGATTATTTATAGCTACTCTTCTAAAATATTAAAGCGTATTATAGTATTCCCGAATAATATTATAAACTAAGACCTAGATACTCTAAAGCTGCTAGGGTCGCTACGACTTTCTAGCGGCCTAGTCGTAGTATCTAATAGCCTAGCTCTTAGCCATATATCTACTCTGACTAATCTAAAGTATATTATACGAGACGTTAAATAGGGTAAGAATTCCGTGATCTTCTATATAATAATATTTAGTTATTAAGAGCTATATGCGGAGCGATCATACGTCAAGGAGGGGTCGTAGAGTATTAATAGCACGTTAGACGGGAAGAATATTAAACTTCTTATAGAAACTAGAAATAGATTAGCGAACTATTACTTCTAGCCCGCCTCTAATCTATAACTATTCTACTAGGTATTTTCCTAGGTTGGGGATAGCTTCTAATAGCTTGAGGAAGCGATACTCTTTAGTTGGATTCCTTATAGACGGTCTTAAAAGGGAGACCTCAGAATACTACACTTAATAGAAACTTTCTAGATAGATTGGCAATTCGCAATAGCTTCCAAGGCCTTATTAATCTCATCTTCGGGTTGCCAGGACATTATAGACTAAAATAGTCAGGCGTAAATTTAGAAGGAATCGTAGAAGAGGTGGTTGAGATATCGTGTGTTGAAAGGAGGGGGTTGAATTGCAGTGAGGGATTTTAGGGTGGCTGGGTGAGGGGTGACTAACTAGCGCAGCACCAAAAAACCCCTGGCGACGCTGGAAGACAGCGCCCCGACTTCCCAGTGCCGATAACCCCGTATTCATACCTCTAGAACCACAGCCGCAACCTACCAGAGGCGAGGATTTGGCGGCGAAGAGAAAATATGTTGCTGTTGACAAGGTCGGCTTCTGAGCGGACACGGCCTTCATCGGTGCGACTGCTGTGCAGGCAGGTCTGGAGGGGCGCTAGAGGGTGCTTTGTTTTGGGTTGGGAGTTGACGCTGAGCCGAAAGTCGGCCAATGGGCTTTCTTCCGGAGATTCAAAATGACCAAACAAGACAAAACCTGACGCACATGTCAGCCGCGTGAGTGTCTTGCGCATTGAAAGTGCGGCTTGAAGCTGAGTGCCGCTTCGGTCTGGGCCATCCACTGACATCTGGATGCAGCCCTCCATTTGAGACCTCCCCCCATGACTGAGGAACAGTAGATGTGTCGCACAACGCATGAAGAAGCAATGTGTTCACAATGGACTCAGGCGATCAGTCGCTGTCACCGCTGCGGTCCAGCCACGTCGGCTGGATGCCACCCGGCCCGAACAGGGTGATTGCCATCGACAGGCCGCACCAGCCGGGAAACGACATCTGACATGGCTACGATCCTCAGGCAGTGACATTCTAGCGCGTATCAAGCCACGCACGACCTCCTAAACTTCACCCGTCTTGCACACCTCCCTCCCTAATGCCAGTGGTATACTCGGCCATCGACCTCCCATCTTCCAACAGCGATAGGTCAAGCCCCGGCCGTAGTCCGTCACCGCTCGACCGTGAACTCGAATGCTCAAGCGGGGGAACGTCAACCTAGAAGGGTCGGTCCCCGAATCCCATGGGCCCAAATGGTCGCCAAATGGGAACGATCAAATCGCCGTGTGTTCGTTCATATGGGCGGGAATCAAGTTTGGCGCCAGTGCCCACCCCCTAACCTTGGGCAGCTTTACGGGCTGGCTAGCGTTCCAGCTCGTGGGCACAGGCTTTTCTCCCAGGATTCACATGCCAGTCTCCGCCTCGTTTGTTCGTTCTGCGGGTTCCTCGTATCCGACCCATACTTCATCTCGCTTCGTCTTGGATTCCTCGACTTGCGTGACGACTTGCACGACGACTGGGCCCATGATCCCGAACGGCTCCCTTCACTGCCTCCCTCAATATGTCCGAAAGCTCTCGAGGCACGCTCGTGCCGCCGTGGTACAAACCCAACTTGCCGAGCCGCGATGAAGAAAACATCGCCAGCATCATTTGGGGGTTCACGCTGGGGTTGGGCGTCTGGACCGGGACGAAGGCGATACAACAGACCATGGCGACGTTCGAAAAGATACACCGAGTCAGCGCATATATTGCGCTAGTTTGGGCTGTGTGGATAGCCTGCATGGTCTTTGGAATCGCAACGTGGATTTTCCTTCGAGGATGGATTGGACCCAGGTGAGCAACGCATGAAACCATCCCGGCAAAGGTCGCGATGCTTATGATGATGAGCAGCTTCGAAGTCTTCTTTTTGGCCCGTAAGTTCATGACCCGGAGAGCCGGCTAATCCCAAGAACCTGTTTGCTGTTTGCAAGCAACCCACTCACTAACCTACGAAGTCGTTTTCTGGTCCGTCCAGGTGCAGTGCCTCATGCAAATCATCATCAACCGAATTGCTCTCCTCATGCACGACCCAGCCCAAACAACGCGCCTCAGATGGGGCGTCTTTCTCTTGCTGCTGGCCGTCAACGTCAGCGTCTTCTGCGTATGGATACCGGCACGGCTGCAGATCAGCCCGGGCATCACCCACGCCAACGACATATGGGACCGTATTGAGAAGGGCATCTTCCTCGTCATCGACGCAGCGCTCAACCTGGCCTTCATCTTCCTAGTACGGTCACGATTAATAGCCTACGGCCTCACTAAGTACAAGGTCTTGTTTCAATTCAACCTAGCCATGATCTGCATCTCGATGTCTCTCGATGTTATGCTTATCGGCCTCATGTCTCTTTCGAATAACATCGTGTAAGTACCTCCGCATTGTGGGTTTGTTTGCTCTCTAGTCCTAATAGTCGCAGCTATACCTTGTTCCACCCCCTCGCCTATCTCGCCAAACTACACATTGAGATGAACATGGCTCAGCTCATTGCCAAGGTCGTTAAGTCCTCTCACGAACTCAACTCCTTCGAGAGTACTCTCGATCACAGTACCCGGGCCAGGAGGCCGGCAACTCCATCACGGACGTTTTCTGGGTACGACAGCGCCCAGGGGCAGGCTGCCTTACACCGTGCCCAAGTGGCCGAAGGATTATGACTTCCCCGTCGTCAATCTCACCGAGCCCGACGGCAGCTTGGTGCGCGACTCATCCAAGTGGCAGTCCGACTTCACCGAGGGCCAGCTCATCGACTACCAGCTCATCGACTACCACCCCGTTGACGCCAAGAATATCGAGCCCCTGTATGAGTTTCCTTTCGGCCTGGGCTACACTAAGGTCGAGGTCGGCAAGGAGATCACCGTCTCCAAGCTCAACAAGGGCAACCTGTCGGAGCTGCCCGACGCCAAGGCCAAGATCGAGCCCGGCGGCAACGTCGACCTGTTCACTGAGCTGCTGCAGGTCGAGGCTGAGGTTTCGAACACTGGCAAGCGGGAAGGCACCACCCACAGTTCAGCTGTATATGTCCTTCCCCGAGAGCGAGGTCATGGAGAAGGCCCCGGTTAAGGTTCTCCGAGGCTTCGAGAGGGTGACCCTGGCACCCGGCGCCAACGCCAAGGTGCACATGACGCTGAGGGAGGCGGAAGGACCTGAGATACTGAGATGTCTTGGCCCAGCAGTGGAGGATCCCGGAGGGCGAGTTCAAGCTCAGGGCCGGCCTGAGTTCGCGCAAGCTGGTTGCGGAGCCCACCGTGAACTTGTTGAACTAGAGATTGTCATGTAACGGATACGGCAAGCAAGCGGTCCGCTTGCGCGCTGGCAGGCCGCTAGCCTAGACAGAAATATCAATGCTCTACCGTACAGACCCGATGTCCATGATGGTGCATGTCACGAATGATCTCGTGCCCACTGTCAGCAGCACGTTACCACAGTCGACAACCCATCGATCTGAAGAGCTTGGTGAAAGAGACCGACCGGTGCGGTCTGCCTGGGGCGTGCTGTTCCTTTCCGAGGATTTGCGGATGGGGTTGTAGCTAAAGGACAAATCTAGTTCCAAGGCGTAGACTACGTATCTATTGGGCGCGTGCACGCGGACGCTCGAGGGCCACCGTGGCGTGGTCTTCTCGATGACCTTGTCAGCGGTCGGCCGACGGCTCGCATCGGGGTCTGAAGATAACACCATTAAGGTCTGGGACGCGGCGACAGGCGGGTGCGTACTGACGCTCAAAGGTCACGGCGGCAGGGTCAGCTCGATGGCCTTCTTGGCGGACGGCCAGCGGGTCGCATCGGGGTCTGAAGACAATACCATTAAGGTCTGGGACGCGCCGACAAGCGCGCGCGGCGTGCAGAAATGGAACGCGGCATCACAACATGAACACCTCCCAGTGGAAGAATATAGCCGAACTGATAGGGTTCAGTTGGGCCCTCTTATACGCCTGATGAAGGCTTCTCAGAGACTCCTCGGCTTCTCATGTCTCGCAGGTGCGATGTGCCGCCAGCTTCAGCTTGACTGGGTTGGTGATATCTTTCGGGGCCTCGAACAGTCCGCATACCGGTGAATGTTCTGCTGTTTGGGAAGCATCGGAGACACTTGGAGGGTGAGTCGTCGGGCTTCTCGATAGGAATTGCCGTCCACCAGTCCCCACCCGACATCCTCCAGCTTGGCCGCGCCGTGCTTCCGATAACAGAACATACAAGTTAGGGTCGGCAGCGTCCTCGCGTCATGGAACGCCTTGTAGAACTTCTGAATCGTCTTGACCTTCCTCTCATGCGGCATAGCCTCACACTGCTGCACAGCGGGCAGCACAATAATTACGAGCTTGCGGCAGTGGTGCGGTCCCTATAGCTACTTTACGACTAGCTCCTGCCTTGGCTTCGTTTGGCGAAGTGGCTGAGAGGACCTCCGAGGAGAGAAAGCTGATAGCGCTGGAGACTATTGCTGAGGCTACTCGACTCTGGATCGTGAGCGTGGTCAGGTTATTAGATGCAAGTTCGAGTACTAGCGATATCCAGTAGCTTAATTAACCGGACGAAGAGGAGGGGGATGAGGAGGAGGACTAGGAAAATAAGGGAGATTATGCAGTATTGGTTTCGAAACCGACTACCGCCTGATGCCGTCTCTTACTTTAAAGGAGTTTAAATGCACTCTACTAGTTCGGTGCAGACTCGCGGCTATAATAGCATTTCCCGTGCCGCACTGTAAAATTCAAGAAATTCAAGCTGAGGTACAAAGTATAATATACTACGGGGCCGAGCGATTATGCCGCTAACCTAATTTGGCATCTTTGTAGTGATTTCGGGGTTTTTTGCAACAGTCACCCCTATAGCCTGCCATAGACGTCACTCGTCGCGTCTACAACACTCGATGGCCAGACCGGGGGGGATAACCAGAACGGATGACCAGAAAGCGGGGCTAGACCAAACATCATACAAGTAGTAATCATTCCAAGGGAATATATATAGATATATATTGATAGGGACGCATGGCTCTTGCGGACGCATGACATTGCTGCCCTCTAATTGGCTGGGGTGCCAATTAGTTAGTCCAACCAACTGACGTGGAGAAAACGGCCATGTCGTCAGAGACGCGGTCGCGTCGCCTTCTGCGATCTCACAGCGCCCATTACCACTACGATGTCTCTCCGAGAATCGTTACAAGCCAAAGAGCGTACAGGGCTTCGCAGACCGCGAAGTTCTAACGTTAGTCCTAGCTATAAATTGCATCGCGAAAAGCGATAGCGAACAAGCCAATAAGCCGACATATCCCCTCCTGCTCCCGCCAGCAGGCCGCCCTCTGCTAGTAGTATATTAACGAGCATCGGTAAGCATTACGGTATCGGCGATGAGAACGCGCTCGATAATATCTTTGCCTCCTATCCATAGATTTTCTTAACCGTTCTACGGCCCTACGGCTTATAGGGGCTTTACGAGCCTGCATTAGACCTACGATACGATCGCGAAATCTTTCTCTAAAATGATTTCTTATCCGGACGAACACGACTATAGAGAGTAAGGGTACCTATGCTAGGCCCTGAAATCGATCCTCCGCTTTCCTTTTCTCTACTATAGTCGGCCTAACTACCTCCCTCCGCAACGAGGGCCGAGTTTGTATCCGCCGTAAAGTTTGTACGCGAGGTTATTAGGGAAGGTCGAAAACTCACTATTAGCCTTGCCCGGTCGTATAAGCGAGTGCGCGTATAGCGCGAGAGATGGAACTAGTCACTACTTAGCTCAGATGCCTACGAATCTCCTCCCCTACGTACTCTACTACGTACGCTATCTTCATAGTCTCCTAACGCAATATTAACCTTCGATACGATCCGACCTTCCCCTATCGAACAATCCATATCGCTAATACTAGAGACAATCCCTTACCCGCTAATTCTAGGTAATCCTTTTCTAATATTCGAAGTACTCGTCGAGTCAGCTAATGCCTTCGCGAAAGTAAATAGTTTCGGCATCACTAAGTATAACGAGTACTTATATAAGGGACGAAGAATGCGCTATACTCTGCGTTGCGATCGGTTTAAGGATCTAAAACCTAGTAGAGGCGCAGGTCTACGTTAACGAAAGTCTCGAAAGTGTGGGTGCAAGTGGATGATTATTGCGGAGGCTCTAGAGGAGGGTAGGTGGCTATTCCGACAGCCTGCAAATCCCGAACACGGCCAACACAACCATGGACCTAGCCTGAAACCTTCAGCTCATCCTACCCATAGACGGCTTACTACACCGATCAGGCAACTATTAAGACAATAAGCCGTCGGGTTAGTGTCCGAGCCCGTAATATACGAGCTATACTTAAAGAGCAATATCCCGAATCCATCCTTATATAGAGGGACGTCTATAACGCGCGGGCTCTTATTAGCCGAGACAAGCTACAAGGTTATAACCCGACCGCAGCACTCATCAAGCTATTCGATGAGATATAGATTCTATATATTATTAAATAGACTCACGACGACCTTAGTCGTCTTATTGGTCTCGTCTGGACTTTCCCTTATTGTCTATAGATGTCAAGGGAGTGGTTTAGTAATAAGTAAAGGACGAGTAATAAGTCTATTAATAGGTAGCTATAGAGATATAGAATAATCGATGCCCTCCTTCTCCTTATCTAGGCCTCTGGCCGCATCTATATATATATAATTCTACTAACGCTCGGCCCCTTAGTCTGCCGGTAACCCCTAGGGTCCCGGCCCTCTGGCCCGTAGTCGTCCGTACTTATAATATAATAGCCCTCCTCTCTTATTACTTCGTCTCGAAGTAATAGCCTTTAGTAGTTTCCTCTCCTTATAGCCTACTACGTAGTACCTATAGCCTTAACTAGCTACTACTATTCCGTTATTCTATTATTCTATTATTCTATTATTCTATTATTCTATTATTCTATTATTCTATTATTCTATTATTCTATTATTCTATTATTCTATTAGTCTTATTATCTATTATCTTTATTATCTATTCTAGCCTTTCTTCTTTTCTTAGTCTACTAGGTACGCCTTAGTACTCAGCTGCCCCTAGGGGTTCTACTATTAGTCTATTACGGATATCTTTACTCTTTCTATTTCTAATTCTATGTTCTTTCTTTATTCTAGGTCGTTATTAAGTAGCTATATCTTCTAGTAGTCTACTAGGGGGTTCTTATAGTAACTATTAGGGCTCTCTATAGTTATTACGTAGCTCGCTACTCCTATTTACCTTAAAATCGTAATAAGGAATAGCGTATTATTCTATTTCGTATAGTTATAGCCCTCCCGTATATCTAATAGCCTCTTCTAGTCTCCGAGTCTCCTATTCTCTTCTTCTTCTTTAATAATAATAATAATAATAGTAAGTAGCTCTTCCCTAGGCCTATCTCGGCCTTAGTCTAGGAGTCCTAGGTCCTAGTAGTCGGCTGCCTATAGTTCTCCTACTAACTTTGTATAGATTTTCATTTTTCCTAACTTTAGATTACTTACTTATAAGTCTACTATAGTTTAGTAGTAGTCTATCTAAGTACTAATATATAGTATAGTCTATTAATCTTAATTATACCCTCTTCTCTCTTATAAGTAGTCTATTAGTAATCCCCTAGTAGCCTACTACTAATCCGCTATAGAACTATAGCTCCCCTTACTTATAACCCTATCCGTAATACTACTAATACCCCCTATACTACTAGGGGTATACCCTACCTCCGCTATACGGACTATATAGCTAAGTAATAGGTCCTACCTAGTACCCGGGATTACCCCTACTATAAGAACGACGGATATAAGTCTCTAGGTAGTCTACTAGTACCCCCCCGTACCCTACTAATTATAAGTAGCTACTTCTACTAAATATTCGTACTATAATATTTCCTAGAAGGGAAAAGTATATATCCCTATAAGTACTTCTAGTACTCCCCGAGTAGTCCCTAGCTAATCTACTATAGCCCCCTATTAAGGACTAGCCTATCTTCTAGGCTCTTTAACTAGCTATAGAGGCTATAGCCGCTAATAGCTATACTAGTAACTTTAAGATATATTTTCCTTTATTATCTCTTAGTAGTCTACTACTAACCCGCTATAGGCTAACCTCGATAAGGCTAGGGCTAGTACTACTAATGCTCTCTAGCAGGGTAAGAATAATAAGACCGCTAGCGCGGAGAAGCGCGCTACCTCGGAGAAAGAGGACGCTAAGTAGTACTAGGCTCGCCGCCTAGCTATTACTAAGCGCCTAGTCTAGGCTGCCGAGCGGTCTGCCTAGGCCGCCGAGGCTACTACTACTGCCCTATAGTAGATTACTAGTAGGGTCGGTAATATCCTTACTATGCTCTCCGAGGTACGAAAGAGCTATAATATTATTATAAGTCCTCTCTTAGTAATCCGCTAGGGATCCGCTACTAACCTACTATAGAACTATAATACCCTTATAGACGACGAGGAGGAGGTAGAGGATAATACTATTAGTAGTAATAGCCTTAAGAGTAAGGATAGCCTAAGTAGCTAGGATAGCTAGGATAGCTAGGATAGCTAGGTTAAGTAAATTATACTATATACTCCTGCTACTACTACTACTAGCCTACTAGTAGTCTACTATCTATTTTTCTTTTTTCTATTACTTTACTTTTACTTAGCTTCTAATAGGGTAGGGGCTAGTCCCCCGTTAATACCCTATAACTATCTACTACTACTCTCTTAGTAACCTGCTACTATAATCCTTCTATCTATTCTACTCCTCGTAGTAGCTATCGATTATATAATCCGTAATATTTCTAGCTAGCTTCTACGAATTTTCGCTCTCGGGGTAACTAGCCTACCTAATAAAGTACTATCTATTACGTAATAGCCCCTTATAAACTACGATCTTCTATACTAAGTATATATCTTCTATCCCCGTAATTAGGTTAACTTCTATTGTCTATAGGTTTAGTATCGGCTCTTATAGCTACGGCTTCTAGTCTTCTAGGTAGGATACGTAGAAGACGTCGTAGATTCTATAGCTAGTAGGCAGCTATAGCCTATATACGAGGCTATAGTCCCCGACTTTCCTAGTAATCTTAAATAGTTATAGGTACTTATCTAATAGCTTCCTACTTAATTACTACTATTTAACTATTTTTACTAATAGTAAGACTATATTGCCTTCTTTATACTACTTTAGTTTATAGTTCTTATTATAGTATCTAGCTTATTATCTATTATATTTCTATAGTAGATCTCGTATCCTTCTCCTATTCCCCTTCTATTCTATACTACGTTCTTCTACTATAACTACGTTTCCCTAGTATTACTAATATCTTAATAAGTTACTAGGACTAGCTAGGGTATACCCTATTAAGGCTTCCGCTAGGGACTATTAGATAGTCGAATAGAATAATATATTATATACGAACTCTACTAATAGGAGTAGCTAGGCCTAGTTTAAATATTCCGTATTATAGAACGTTCTAAGATAGTATTCGAGGTTCTAGTTCTATCGTTCTATTTAACCGTCTATCTACGGGTAAAACGCTATAGATAGGCATTTCTCTATCCCTATCCGTCTATAAAGTATTATCTAGAACTTACTTATAAAGAGGGATCCTCTATCCGATACTATTCCTCTAGGGAGCCTATATATTTTAAAGACGTTATCCTATAAGGTTATTATAAGACCCTCTATTATAAGTCTACTACTTATAAGAAGGTACTATATATACTTCGTAAATTTATCTACTATAATAAGTATAGAGTCTTACTTTACTATTAATAGGAGGCCCGTTATAAAGTCTATAGAGAGCTCCTAGAACGGCCCGCTTAGTAGTAGTAGACTAGTAAGGGTTCTATAAGGCTTATATTATCGTAGTTTCGTAATTTAGTAAGTTAAGTAGGTCGGGATATAAGTCCTAATATCTTTTAATAAGTTATTCTAGAAGTAAGTATTCTATAGTCGTATAATCGTCTTTCTATATCCCTAATACCCTACTATTAGGCTATTATATACTTATTATAAGATTTCCTTCCTTAAGTTATTATTCTATAGTATAAATACCTTCCCTTAATACTATAGTAGCCTATCTATATCCTCCTAGTGCTTCTTCCCCTTCTATTTCCCTAATAAATAGAATTTATCTCTTTATTATTCGTCCTAGATAACTTCTTATAGTAGCTAGTTATCTCCTTACTAGTAGCGCTCCGTAACTATACTAATAAGGTTACTAAACTATTATAACTACGATAGTAGATATATAGCTTAAGCCTCGTCTTACTCTCCCTTTTATAGCTTATAGTCTAATCGCTATAATAGGCTATCTACTAGGTTCCTATTACTAGCTCTAAAGTTAATTCTAAAGTTAAACTCTACTAGGGCTTATAGCTATCTAGCTTATCTTCCTAATATCTTTAGTTTATTTAGGAGATACTTATAGTTTAAGTAATTAGTTAGTACTTCTATAGTATCTCTATTATATACTAAGTACTACTTCTATATTCTAAATAATTCTATAATCGCTATTATTTCTACTTCTAGAGTATTATATCTTAGTTCTGCCCCCTAGAGCTTCCTTAAGAAGAAGGCGACTAGTCTCTAGCTATCCCCTTCTAGCTAGGAGATAATAGATCCGATTACGAAGCTCGAAGCGTCTAGCTCGACTCCGGCCCTAAGTAATAGATCGAAGGAACGTAGTACTAGTACTCTTATAAAGATAATTTTTAGTTTCTTAAATACTATAATCTCCTTCGTTATTAGTAGTAGGGGTACTATAGGGTTATAGTTACTTCTATTAGTAAGGGGTACTACGATCTTTAAGTAATTCTTTATAAAGTACTTATAGAACCCTATAAATCTAAGGAAACCCTATAGTTCCTTAAGTATTTTAAGTATTAATTAGTCTTATATTATAATAATTCTTACGTCCGCGATCGAGAGTCCTATTAGCGATATTATAAACCCTAGGAACTCTACTATAGTTATATTAAAGGCGTACTTATCTACGTTTATATATAACCCCTATTCTCTAAGTCTCTATAGTATAGCTCTAGTATTCTTCTAGTATTCTATTATTATTTTCGAGTATATTAGGATATTATCTATATAGATTATATTAATTATATCTATAAGGCCTGCTAGTACTTTATTAATATATACCTAGAAGGTAGCTAGTACGTTTACGAGTCTAAATAGTATAACTAAGTACTCGAAGTATCCGTACTTTATCCTAAAAGTAGTCTTCTATTCGTCTCTAGCCGTAATCCTAAAGTAGTAGTATACGTCTTTAAGGTCGAGCTTCGTAAAGAGCCTAGCTATATATAGCCTATCGAGTATCTTATAGATAAGTAGAAGTACCGTACGATCCTTTTTTATAACTTTATTTAATACTCTATAGTCTATATATATCCTAAGTTTACTACTTTTCTTTAGGATAAATAGTACTAGGGCTCTAGCTAGGCTAGTAGAGGGCCTAATCTATCCCTTCTTTAGTAAGTTATTAATATATTCCTAGAGTATCTTAAGTTCCTCTTCTATAAGTATATAGATAGGCCTAAATAGAACTCTCTTCCCTTCTTTAACGTTAATAGCGTAGTCCTACTCGTAGTACTATAGTAGGGTAGTAGCTCTCTCTATATCGAATACGTCTCCGGATTCTTAGAACTATTATAGGATTTATAAGGTTATAGCTTTATCTCTAAAGTAGTTATTCTATTATACCTCTTATAATAGTATTTAGACGTTTTCTAGGATAATTATCGCGATTATATCCGTCTTCTCTATTATTTTCCTAATTTCCCTCCTTAATACTACGATCTTAATATCTTCTCTCTATAGTAGGTATCTCTAGTACCTCGACTACTAGTCTTTTATAGGGTTTATCTAAGTTAGCTAAGGGTTACTTAATATAATATTATAGCTATTCCGGATCTCGTCTACTACTTTATACTCGGAGGACTAGATCCTTATAATCCTAGGGTTATTAGTAACTCTATAAGTAAGCTTCCTTATACTAAAGGTTAGGATTTATTCGTTACTTAGGGGGGTAGTTAAAGATTTCTTATCTAATATAAGCTATAATCCTAACCTCCGTAGTAGGTCGCTGCTTATAACGTTTACGTCTATTCTATTATCTAGTATTACTTCTATTACGACTTATTAGCTATTTAACTATATCTTAATCTTTACTTCGAATCTTCTTTATAATAATTACGACTACTTATCTTATTCCTAGTTATTATCTATTAGTAGCCTACTACCAATTAACTCCTAGTTCGCCCTTAAGCTTTTTTAATAGCTCTTAAATATATATCCCTATTTACTATATAAAGTATAGGCCGCTTCTAAGTAGTTACTTATATAGTAGCTAAACCTATTATAAGTATAGTATTAAACGTTTTCTAGGCTTCCTAACCTCTAAGTAGCTTACTATTAATCTACTATTAGGGACCTTAGCTATATCTTTAGGGACTATAGCTATATTTTAGGTACTTTCTATTCCGCGCTTTATCCTCTACTTCCTTACTAATAGGTATCTATATACGCGTCGGGGGTATATTCCTAGTATATTACTAGGTACTCGGACTATCTCCTTATCTATTTCTAATTATTTATATACTAGAGTTATTTTAGGGTCTATTTCGTCTATAATAAGGTCTTAGCTCGTTTCGTAGTACTATTTAGTTCCGTTCTTATATAGGGAATACTTTAAGCTATAATTTATTAAACGAGGTCTAGGTCTAATTTAATAAGGAGTAGGGTAACCCTATAGATCTATAGTAGGGGCTCTAGTAGCTGCGCTTCTAAGCTATTATACGCGTCCGCGAAGTCCTAATACTTCTACTTAGGGTTTTAGAAACGTTAGTTACGGCTATATAGTTTAATAATAGTTTAAAGTACTCGGGTATTATTATCGTCCGCGTCTTCCTATAGCTAGGTCTCTATTACCTTCTAAGTAATATTATAAATTAAGTTATAGCTTATTTATATATTTACTATCTATCTCTATTATAGGTTATCTATAAAGTAGCTACTTATATATACTACTTTATCAATATCTCTCTATAAGCTTTTATCGTTAATTTAGAACCTTATATCTAGACTAAATAGGAATAAGTTAAGCTCTACCTAGCTAGCTCCTTTATAACGAATAGGTAGTAGCTAGATCTTAGTAAAGGATATACCCTTATAGTTTCCTTTATTATAGGCTATCCTTAGGGTAGGGGCTATTCTTCTACTACTAGTCGGCTATTAGGCCGAGGGGTCCTCCCCCCTTCTTAGTAAAGTTAATTCCTCGATCTTCCTTTTATATGCGAATTTCCGTCTTTCCTCTTCTAGTTATCTATCTAGTTCCTCGTTAGTTATTATTAGAGTATCTCCTATAGTCTCCTAGTCGGTCGCTTAGCTATACTCTGTTAGCAGCGTATAAGCCCTAGTATTAGCGCCCTCTTAGTACCCTACTATAGTCTAGCTTCTAGTATTTCGCGTCTCTCTAGTTACTATTATATCTAACGATCGTTACCTCCTAAAGGATAGATCGATTATTATATTAAGAGAGTAGTTTAGTAATAAGTAAAGGACGAGTAATAAGTATATTAGTAAGTAGCTATAGATACGTAGAATAATCGATACCCTCCTTCTCCTTATCTAGGCCTCTAGCCGTATCTATATATATATAATTCTACTAACGCTCGGCCCCTTAGTCTACTAGTAACCCCTAGGGTCCCGGCCCCCTAGCCCGTAGTCGTCCGTGCTTATAATAATAGATATAGAGGTGATCCCTAGAGTATATTAGCTTCGATAATACGTATAATACTAATCGCTTTAAGGTTCCTCTATTCTAGGCTATAAGGTAAACCTGCCTTAGTATAGTATTTAACGCTATATTTAGTTTAATGGATAACGAAAGACGGGAAGGATTCTAATTTCTCGCTAAGCGTATTTAGCGGCTTTTAATATAATATTCTATTCGAATACTAGATATAATTATTACCGATTTTAATACGCAAATAAAGGCTGCCCTTAACGAGCAGTTTCTAGATATATAGTAGTATCTCTGTATTCACTATATTAACTTAAACGTCCTCCTGAAGTTAAAGCAGAAATAGGCTAAAGATTATAATAGTAGTAGCGATCCCGATAATAGCGACGGAGACGCCCCTATACTACAATCAGAGGTCTAGCTAGGTACTAAGAAGAGAGCGCTAATTCATATATTAACGGCTGAGGATATCCTATAAAGCTACCGAGGTGTTCTTATTATATAGAAGGCCGTTTTATTTACCGAGACCGAAAAAGATTACGAAAAGGCTTAGAAGGATCTTTGCAAAAGGTTTAATAACCAGCTTACTATTCTGCAGTACCTCTACGGAACTTATATACCTAGGTAGTAGTAGTAGCTTTCCTTAAAGTATTAGTATTACGCTTTACGGGCTTATTAAATATATTAGTTTAGTAATAGAGGGGGTCGCTATAGGGACCCGATTATCTAGAATTAATATTAGCTACTTAAATCTTAACTAGTTTAAGGCAGCTATTTATTATTACTATTATAGAAGTTCTTTAAGGGGGCGGATAGACTCGTCGACCGTTTATCGGATATAGTAGTTAATTATTTCGTCTCTTATTAGGTTACTACGAGTTACGAGTTCATTACGTCCCTAGGTAGAGGGAAATTAGTATATTCTATATTTTTTAAAAGATCTTAGGATATATTAAGGGCTAGTTAGTAGTAATAGTTACTAATAAGGCCTAAAGGTATAATTATCCTAAGATATAGGAGAAGAGGAGAAGGGAAAATAAGGTAGCTAGGTAGCCTTATAGTAATAGCCTATATATACGGTCCCTCCCTTATATAATTATCCTCGAGGTCGCTGCGAGTGCGTAGCTAGATTATCCTTAGGTTAGTATAGGCTTCGAAATCGCTGCGAGTCCGCAGCTATACTATCCTTAGGTTAGTATAGGCTTCGGAATACCTAATACTAGTTCGAGGGTATAACCCGTAATACCTTCGCTAACTAACGGATAAGTGTCTATATATCGATTAATCTTCGTTAGGCCGATAATGCCTTAGCCCTACTAGAAATACCCTAAGCTCTACGCCTCTAGTCGACGAGGCTATAGCCCGCTAGTTAACTAATATTAACTTAAGTTAGCTATAGATATCGAGGCTCCTAGCTTCATCCGCGCTAGAAAACCTATTCTATAAAGTCGAAGTCGCTACCTTTTAGGCGGAATATATAAAAGATATAATAGAGGACCCTATAGCCGCGACTAGTATAGTAAGCCTCCCGTATAATGCAGCAGCCTATTACGACCCTCTACGTCGCGTAAACCGTACTATTAGCATTTTAGAGATACTTAGCTTAACCTAAAGCTTTTACCTTTTAAAAAAAGTACTAGCTAGCTATCGTTAGTAACTATCGAGATACTTCTATTACCCGGTTAGAGGGGGGCTTAAAAAATATTCCCTTAGTAAAAGTCCCCGACTATAAACTACGCTAAGAATATTACCCTTATATAATTCCTCTACGATATCCTAGCCCGGCTATTAACTAGAAATCTTTATAAAGCTGCGGGGGACGATAGTTAGTTAGCCCTTTTACTCGAATAGGAGCAGTAGCTTACTAGTATCCTAGCGGCTCTCTCCTCTATCCGTAAGGATATTAATCTAATTACTACCGTTACTATCCGAGGGGTACGTACGCCTAAAGAGCGGTATTATACCTTACTCGAGGTATTAGTAGCAGTTAATAAATTAAAACTCTTAAACTAGGATAACTATCTCAGCTTAGTATCTAATAGCTTCGGCCGTATCTTTAATACCCTCTCCCGAGCTACTAGAAGTAATTTAAGCTCTAAACCTAGCTACTACTACTTACTATCCGCTAAAAGCATATAATAGCTAGCTCGAGTATTAAGTCTTTACCGATATCGTATCTATCTGCCGGGAGCGTATCCTCTCGCGCCTTCGCTTTAGTAAGTATAAACGGGGGAAGACGAAGCCCCCCCTCTAAAAGCGGCTAAGCGATATATGCGACGCTCTCGCCTTATATAGATATAAAGACATACGAGCTTTTATCGGAGGAACCCGAAGACTCGTCGCGGCCCTTAGTCGGTTTAAAAAATACTAAACTAATATAGAGCTCCTAGGGCTAGTTGAGGAGGCGGATACCTAGACTCGGATAGGAGATAGATCGAGTCTATTCCGTAGGGTTCTATCCTTAGCCTTAGACGGAGCCTCCTACGAAGATTACTAAAGAATCTTTAGTAAGATTAGCTAGTATCGGACCGCTGCTCGCCGCCTATACTGCCTAGCCCGGAAAGTCGGCGCCTTGCGTAGTATTACGATTAAGCCTATCTATCTCGGGCCTAATACGTTTATCCGCCCTAATATTATGGGATACTTACCGTCCCTTACTAGTATACTAAGTAGAGTATCGACTAAGAAGACTAGAATAGGTCTCGCGGCTACGCTCTCTAATTCTATAGGGAAGAGCCCTCTCGTAGTAGAGGATGATTTCGCTAGGGATATATTTCGGATTCTCGTAGTATCTAAACTTTATACTAAAGTCTAAATACTCGTATATTTAAAGAGCCTACCTTATAAGGACGCCTTTTCTACCTAGGTCGTTTAGTTTAATAAGAAGGCGTACTTCCTATACGACGAGGTGCTTACGCTTAATAGGCTTCCCGGGATTCCGAAGAGTTATAGACGCCTTTATTTAGGATAGATACTGCCCTCGCTCCCGGTCTAAAGTACCTCTAGCTCTAGCTTAATAAGTTACTATAGCGCTATGCTAATCGAAGTATTAAGTTAGTACTCTAGAAGGGATAGAAGATTAACCTAGTCTACCCTATTAAAAGCATAGCTCTAATAGTATCGGAGGTAGTAGTTACTAAGGCTAGGGAGAGCGAATTAGTCCTAGCTCCTAGTATTAGTATCTTAAGTGCCGTCGCTACTATATCTAAACCCGAGGCGCTAGTATAGGAAAAAGAATATAAGATACTATAGGACTCTATAGACGATAATACCGAAGACTTATTATCTACTATTTCTAAGGTAGACGTAGCCGAGATATTAACGATGCCTTATACCGAAGTTATACTAGACGGCGTTCCTTAAGACGAAAAGAACGGTAGTCCGGATAAGCAGCCTTTCTTTTCTATCTCCCTAGGAGAGGCGTCCTCGATTTATACTTTTAGAAGCTTAGAGATAACGATTTAGTACTCTACTAGCCCCGATTATCCGAAACTAGCTAATACTCTCGTCTACTATATTCGATAGCTAGATAAGAAAGGTATAGAAATACTAAAGAGTTAGAACTTGCGTTTCTGCGACGTTATATCCCTAGATAAGGGCTCTGAAGTTACGTTACTAGGGCCTTCGCCGTTCTATATTAATATAGGCGATGCAGTCGTCGAGTTAATATTCTATAAGTAGAATACTATTACTAGTCGAACCTAAAAGCCCCCCGACTCTTAAGGTAGACTCTAGTAAGATTCTAAATCGATAGGCGTATTATTAGGAAATACTAAAGGCGGGGCTATGCGGGTATTTTCTTATATAGATTCGTAGTATATAATCCTTTTCTATTCGTAGTCTTATAAGAAGGGTTCGAACCGTCTCCGTCTAATATATTAGGGCTTATTACCTTATTATACGGATATTAGTAGATCTTTAAATACGTTATTACGCTATATTCCGTTCCCCTAGAGGTAGGAAATCGTCTAGGGCAGTACTAGCGCTAAGCTATTAGGGAGGTTAAGGAGCTAGTCTATTCTAGACCTAACCTTAAAGTAGACGCTAGCTCTCTATTATACTAGTATATTTAGATTTATTCGCTAAGCTTACTACCGGACTATAACTCCCGAGTTACGCTACTAAGACTACTATTAATATTAGTTAGCTAACGCGAGTCGCCTAATAGTATAAGATACGCTAGAAGCGCCGTCTATATTTTAACTACCTAACGAATAATACTATAGTATATATAGCCTTAAATCGTAGGCATCTATTACCCTATCCTGCCTATAGTCTAGGTCGATAATTGCGGAGGACGGCCAGACAATCGCAGTATCTAGATATCCTAGCTACGCTATTAAAGTAGAAGTAGTAGCTATTACCGTTAAGGTTAGCCTTACCGCGGCTAACCTACTCTAGCGTCTTTAGCTAGTTAAAGGGGGCTATAGCGACGAGATTAAAAGGGTATCGCGGAGGAGGCGGTATCAGGGCAGGCCTCCTAGACAGGCTAAAATGCAAATTCTAGGACTAAAAACTAGACTAAACTTAACTAACTAGCGGATAGGAACTAGTATAACGTAGGTAGGGGCGAACTACGAGTACTTAACCCTATTATCCCTAACTTAGCGTTCTAAAGCTATTAGGCAATTATCTACTTAAATAGCGAAGACGTATAAGGTTCTAGCGATACCCGAGCTATTTAATATAATTCTCCTAAACGTTAATTTCAAGACTCTTTTATTCTCCGCGCGTATATATCGCTCTTAGAATCTTTTACTAACTTACGCTACTCTATATCCCTATAAACGGCTCTCTTCTTTCGACTAGATTACTCGCAGCTACCCGTACGCAAACGAAATCCATACCTCGACCGGATCATCCTAGTTATCGGTTCCGATTACTATAAGCCTTATCCACGAGAAGCCAGCTAGCGGAAAATGTTACTTGCCCAGCCTCCAATCCAGAAACTTAGTATACGTGGGCAGCTTGGTACCACTCATCCCACCAGACCATCGACATCAGGACCGCAAACTTTCAGTAAGTCATCCTCTACGTCCATAGCGAGCTATAGAATCGTTACTATATTCCTATCTATTCGTAGCCGTTCGGTTTCCTCGTAGATATATCGCGCATACTCTTAGGCCGACTACTCTCGAGGGTTTCGAAGAATCTGCACGGCAGCCTTACTGCGAGTCGACAGCACGATATCCCGGTACCTTGGTCCACGCAAGGACCTCAAGGCATACGCGGCGGCCGCCAGCTCACCTGCGAACACATTTTGTCCGCTTCTCTTGCCGAGGAGAGATGAAAATCTGACCAGCTTGGGGCCTCCTGCTATGGTCCATCTCGGGGCAATTTTCTGTACCAATACATTGGAGGAACGTGAAGAGCGGCGGCACTTGCTACCGCATGTAATGAACGCAATCGAGGGCGACACGGAGGGTGGGGACTGGGGGGTTGAAGCATGTCATCTTGGGTATTGGGTCGGCAGGTGTTTGCTAGTTGTGGACCAAAGTCGAGGGGCACTGGCGGTAATAAAGACGGTGGTAGCGGTCCAAGAGACAACGCTGGCTGAGACGCACCCAGATCGACCGGCGTCGCAGCACAATCTCGCACGAGCATACAGGGCGGACGGACAGGTGAAGGAGGCCATCGGGCTACTGGAGCAGGTGGTGGCGGTCCAAGAGATGATCCAGCGCGGTTGGGTCTGAGGACTTGCCGGCCATCCAGGTTCTCATGACGACGGGTGTTAACCTTCACACTGCTCCTCATCGAAGGATCCGCAAAAACATTTGTCTCACCTACCTCTTTCTTTTCGCCCTCCATACTGGCTGCAGCTGCTTCCAATTGACTTTGAGAAGCCCCTCTAGCGTTGCTTGTAACATCCCCTTTCCAGCTTCTCACCTCGGGCTGCGATTTCACTCCCCAACCTCATCATGAGACTCAGCGCAGCGTGTCTCTCTCCGATATTTCCCCTTTTTCCTCGGAGTCTTACATCCACAGGAGAACCATGGCCAGTGCCGCACAGCACTCGCAAAATCGACGGAAGACTCGGGCGTTATTCAACTAGTCCTCTCAGCACGTGTCTCAAGCAGACGGAGGGAAGCTAACAATAGCGCGATGAATTGAGATGAGGGCGAGGCGAGGTCGGAGGCACTCAGATGCCACGCATCTGTAAGGAGAACCGGGCCGCCCCGATATTACGCTACGGTGGCCGTCTCGAAGCAATAAATGCATCAATGGTAGAGTTAAGGGCAAAATCCACCGCGCGGCGCTCGACATCACCAACCCCAAGCCGCTGCCGGCGGACCACCCACTGTGGAAGGTCCCGAACGTGTTCGTCACGCTGCACGTTAGCGTACGAAACGCGGCGTACTGGGACCGGGCACTGGCCATCTTCGAGCAAAATCTGGAGAGATTCTCAGAGGGGAGGCCATTGACTAACGAAACAGTATACGTGAACCTTGTCTTGATGTAGTGCAATGATGGTCGATAAATAACTTCTGGGTCTCTGAGGACTCAAATGTCCAGCGATTTATCCTGGGGGTAAGCGAAGGCACGGGGTATAAAGAGAATTACGCGTCTTTCCCTTGCTCTTCCATCTCCTGCCTAAATGACGAACGTTGTTGTTCATACGCTATAGTAGTCAGATGGGCTGGCCCGAGAACCATATGAAACCCCTCCTATGCCTAGTCGTAGAAACATTTCAACTCCTGTAAACGGGACTGCCTAAGAAGAATATGAGCAAGCTAGTACGCGCCCGTAAGCGTATCAGGATAGTCCGGACCTAGCGCCTTCTCTCGGCCCTCGAGTGCCCGCCGATATATCTCCTCCGCCTCTTCGTACTTACCCTAATAACCTAGTACCGTCCTAAGATCGTTAACGCTCGTAAGCGTCGAGGGATACTCCAGACCTAGTATTTTCTTATACAGGCGAACTGCATTTCGTAGTATTCCTTTACGTACTTTATATTACCTAATTATCCTTCAGTAATACCCTGCGTAGGTTAATACTATTACTATATTATCTGCCTGGCCCTTATCCTCTAGTTCTCCCTCCTCGAAAGGGCCTATATATATATCTAGCGCCCTATATCCTATCTAGTTCTCGTACGTCCTAATAGGATACTCTCTAGATATAACTCGAAAGAATATACGCTTTACTAGTAGCGCCTAGCCTATAGAAGAAAGCTACTCTTATATATAAAGCTATACTATTAGGTATATTTCTACTATACCCTCGTCTGGAATACTTATAATAAGTAAGTATCCCCTTAGAACGTCTAGATTATCCTCGAACGCCTCGTCCTCGTCCTCGTCCTCGTCCTTACCTCCCTGCCGTCTATCCCGCCTATAGACGAAGTAGCCTCCTCGTCCCGCACGTAGTACTAAAGAATCTAGTCTAGAATGCCCTATAAACTAAAGAAGCATATAAATATAAGCAGATCCGCCGCTAACGCCCGCTCCTGCCGCCTCAAACGTTATCTACTATATCGCGATAATTAAGTTAAACGCGCTCGCGTCCTATTACAGGTTAACTATATCTTTCCTAAGAAGTCCGGCCTTCTTTATATTATCGTACTAAAAGTTTGCTAGGTACGTAGACGGAGATATACGAGGTGCTCGCGGGGTAATAAACGCGGCTACTTATATAATAGCTAGAGGGACGTACTCGAGCGCGCGGACGAGGTCGGTGGCTACTAGAAAATTATATTACTCGCCGAGCTTACCCTAGAGAAGCTAGGGCGCCTACGTCTCGTCTATGACCGAGACTACCTAGATAGTATTATAACTACCCGCTAGTTACTCTGCTATATTACGGCTCTAGGAAATTACTAGGATCGACTTAGTATTATTCTATAGAAGAAACGCTATAAGCTACTCTCAGTCGTCGTTATACTTCGCCGAGAAGACCCGAACGTCGTTAGCATTATCGAGGACTATTAGCTACCTTCCGTTCTTCTTATCGTACAGGCAGTCGTATACTAGCCGTAGTACGTCCGTCTCCGGGTCACGGCATCGTAGTAGTCCGAGCCTCTCTATAATAGTTCGGTATACGTCCTCGAAACGTTAGGCAGTGCCTGCGTGCACCTAGAAGACGAACGTATCGGGCGACGAGGTTCGGATATAGTAGGTATAGTATATAGCGAGCTGCGATTTACTTCTTAGGTCAGCCGCCTGCCCTGTATTATAGAATCGATCCTTACCTACTACCGAGGCCGATAAGGGCGGCGCGGTATAGTAGCCGGCTAAGGCGGTCGTATAACTACGCGGCGATAGCCGGACGTTCGATAAAGTCGGGGTCTTAGGGGGGGGGGGGGGCGTAGTTAAAGCTAATTACCCTGCTATAGAACGCTTACTAGGCCGCGACGATATAATGCCCCGCTATACCTATATAGAATGAGAGCCCGAATATAGTAGTCTCGAGGTCGTAGAATAGAGCCTTAGGTCTAGCTAGAGTTCTTAATTAAGGTCGGCTATTGTGCGAGGCATCTATTGCGGTAGTAGAAAGGTATAGCCTAGATAGGTATATTATATAGGTTCGCAAGGCTAGCTGGGTACCTTTAACTACGCTAATTAGATTATAGTTTCGCTAGTTAGTAACCCGGCTTATAGAAGTAAGACGCGATTATATAATACCTACCTGACTATTAAATAAGCCTCATAATATAATCGTATCTCCTTCTACCTAGGGAATAATAGTCTAGTCTTCTAACTCGCAGACTTAGTAAGGTAGTAAGTAAAAGCTCTGAATCTTATTATAAAGCTTTTTACTAGAATATAAGGCAAGGCTTATTAGTAAGATAATACTAGTAGTTAAACCTATAATCTTAGCTATTAAATTAATAATATTTACTTTTTACTATTGAATGCTCTTCGGAAGACTAGCGAGAGGCTATTAAGGTAATTTATAATCTTAAGGCCTAGGCTAAGTACTACGAGTTAAGCGCTACTAGGGGATAGTATATACTAATTTAGCCCCGCAGCTACGATTTATAAAACCTCTTAAGCTTAAGAAGATATTATTATTATTATTATACTCTATAATACCTATTTAGTAGGTACCTTTAATAGTCCTTCCCTATTCTACTTTTAAGGGGGAAAATTCTACTTAGTACCTTAGGCCCTAAGCTCGAAAAACCCCTATACCCTAGTTATTTTAGGTTCGTTATATACCCTACCCTTACTCTAGCTATTACTAGGGTAATAATCTTCTACTACTATCTAGATCCTACTTCTAGTCTAGTAGCTAATAGGAATTAGCTTTACTACTTTTATTAGTAATTAGGGTTATAGTATAATAGCCCGGACCTATACTAGGGCTAGGGCCTCTACCCTCTTAATATACCTAATCTAGTACTAGCGCGTACCCTTAGTACGCCTATCCTATAGGGGCTTTTCTCTAGCTACCTATTATTTCTCCTATCCTCCGTATTCCTTCCTTTCTAATCCGCTCCTCCTTTCTCTATTACCTATTATTCTCTATTATCTTTTAGTATTAAATACGGGCGCTTTCCTTCCGAGTACTCTCCTTCCCTAGGCCGTTCCCTACTTTCCCTTAGTCTTATAGGTTTCGGCTACTATTACGCCTAGGCCCTAGCTAGTCGGTTAACGATACCCTAATAGGCAGGCGCAGGTCGGAATAGCCTTCGACGTTTTAGCGCCTTCCTTCCTTACTATCTCCTATTTATAAGTACCTTAAATCGAATCTAAGCGCCTTCCTTCTATTACGTCCCGTCTACCTTCCTACTTTACTTAGAGGGACTATATATATTATAGATTTCCCTCCTATTCTTCTTCTTCTTCTTCTCCTCCCTAATAATAATAATAATAGTAATAGTAATAGTAGTAGTAGTAGCTATAATAGTACTAGTATATCCCCCTCCCCTCTCTATTCTAGGCTAGGGCCTATTTATACTTAGTTCTTTTCTCCCCCTTATTTAATAATTACTTTTACTATATTTCTATAGTAGGACTATTATAGGCCCGGCTAACTTTCCGCTTCAGATACCTCGTCGTCCCCCTTCCTAGAAGACTCTAGCTAAGAGGAAGTCGTATCCCCCTATAGCTCCCCGAACCCGGCCCCCCTACCCCCTAGTCTTATCTAGTTCCTTATATTCCGAGCTATAAGTTACTCCCCCCCCTAGTCCTAGGTCGGGGTCTACTAAATTCCCTAGCTATATCTATTATATTAAGTATACTAGGACTAATAACGAGCCCGGCTTTAAGGGATACTATAATACTACTAATAAGCTACTTCCCTATTCTAGACCTAGTCTATCCCTATTCTAACTATAGTCTTTCTAGGTAATAGCTATAATTACTATTATTATTCGAACCTTTATAGCGCTTATCTTCCTATACGTCCCGGCCTCCTATCCTCTAGGCCCTAGCCTTACTTACTAATTTCCTTTAAGATTCTACCCGTCTCTAGTAATACTAGCTTGGCTATTCTCGATACTACTACTTACTTATATAAGGCTACTATAGCCCCTGCCCGGGCCTAGGCTAAAGGCACTTTAAAGGTCGCTGCCTATTAGTTTAACCGTGCTATATACGGAGTTAAGAAGGTCCTAGCCTAAACCCTTACTTCTAGTAGCCCCCTTACTAATATAAATTCCGCCTAGCTCTCGCGTATTAAAGATATACTCGAGGCCCTCCTTACCTATAATATTAGTATCTCTCCCCCTCTAGTCCCCTACTAGGCCTACTACTAATATCCCCTAGCGAATTACTATTCCTAGTACTACGACTAGGTACGAGTCCGCTAAGGGCCCTAGTAGTAACCTAGGCGATAACGAGGATTCTGACGATAGCCTCTCCGATATCCCGGATAACTTCGAGGACGCCTCGATCCCTGGCCGGCCCCCCCCTAGGCCCGAGGATAGAAGCAGCGAGTCTAGTACTACTCCCTAGATAGTAACTATAGAGTAAGGAATATAGTAGTCCTAGTATAGTAGAACCCTAGTCCTAGCGCGGGCCCTAGCCCTAATTATATAGCTTAATATCCTAGTTCGCCTAGGAGAAATAGCTTAAGAAGATATAGTTATATATTAGTAGCCTATATATCGGCGACTTAACTTACTACTTACTATAGTCTTTATAGGTATTTTAGTCTTAGATAAGATAGCGCTTACTAAGCGTATATAGGTAGTAGAGTATAGCTATACGCTCTTAATCTAGATTTAATAATTCTCTTATAGGGATTATAAGCTCTAGATATTATTCCCTATTCTTATTACTAGTAGCTCTAGTATATAAGGAGACTCCGCCTAGTATTTAGGAAGAGCTAGGGGACTATTTAGTAAGCTATTAGTAAGTACTAGGAGATAACTTACTAAAGGGCTCGAGGTACTCGAGACTAAAGTAGATATCTCGAAAAGGAGAACTTAATAAGTTCAAGTCTTTAAATAGAGAGATATCTACCTGCAAATACTTAGTAAACCGACGCTTAGTAACCCTAATCTAGACTCTTAGTTATATTATTATAATTCTTAAACTTCTATCCTACTCTAGAAGGATTAGTAATACGAGATATTAAATTAAGTTATATATAGTATATAGGTAGAGATTACTAATCTATTATATACCGATAGTAAAGAACTTAAAGGCGGATTAAGCCGACCCGATATCGAAATAACTAGTAATAAAAATACGCGAGTAGTATAGACTAATAGCGCTACTTAGGCTAATTACGAGGAAGTCGATCGTATAGTTATATAAATAATATAAGACGCGTTAGGTCCGAGATTACGAAGTACTACTAAAGTAAGACGTAGGTTAAGGTCTCTAACGTAAACGCCGAGCGATAGCCCTTTCTCCTATTAAGAATAATATAATAGTTAAGATCGTAAAGACTTATTAGATAGTGGATAAAGTAATAGAAGACGTAAATCGCTATACTAAGGTAGGTTAGATTATATAACTAATATCTTTATACTTTATATCCTTCAATAGGTTTAAAAGGAAACCTAGCGCCTTATAAAAGAAAGCTAAGGGCTTATATAACTTATAAGTAAGGATAAGCTATATACTCGGCGAAGGGAATACGAAAAGGTACTAGCCTATAATATTAGATATCTTAACGAGAACGTAATAACTCGAGAATAAGAAGATTAGCTTAATAAGATCTAAGAGGTCTACGAGACTTAATACCTAGACTCGAAAGCTATATAGCGTATTTAGTAAGTAGGAGAATAACTTAGAAGAATATTATAGGAGTCCTAGTAATTCTATTATAAAGGGCTCGCCGATAGATTCTATAAGGAAGGTAAGATAGTAGAAGTAATATAAGATAACTTCGTCCTCTTTATCTAATAATAGTACTTAGCTCTAGTACTATAAAAGTAGAACTTCTATAAAGCTATTATAAGGTATTATTAGAAAGAAGACTAGAGCTCTATAAAGTATTACTAAGAATAGGAAGGGCTATACTAAATCTATAGTAAGCTATTAACGGGCGAGGCCTAAGTATTTATCTTCTTTTAAGGACTAAATAAAGAACCTAAAGACAAGGCCTGGAAGTAAGATATTACTAGGGTTAAAGCGAGAGAAATCGCAGATTACGTAGAGAGGCTATAGGATATTACGTAGAGAGGCTATAGGAGATTACCTAGAGAAGCTATTACTATAAGAAAGGGTAGGATTAAGAGATAGGCTTTGGTAATAAGTATAAAGTAGAGAGTAACTACCTATAGTCTTATAATAGAAATTATATATAAGGCTATAGTACTAACAATTAGAGAAACTCGGTGGGCCGCTAATTATAAGACGAAATACTATAAGCAGTTCTAAGTATTAAGTATTACTATTACTAAGGGCTATACTATATTAAAGATTACTTTAAAAGAAGCGAAAGTAGCTATAACTATAGAAGTAGACTATACTAGAGTAACTACTACTAAAGAGGCTATAGAGATACTACGAACGTTCGTATAGTAAGTATATACTAGAAGGCTAAATATATTATAGAAAATAAATAAGTACTAGTAGTAGGCTAATATAATCGACGCTAGAACTTATATCTATAGTTATTAGGCTAATAACTTAAAGTAGAGTAATTATTAACTAATCGGGGACTAAGAGAGAAGTTACTATAGATATAGACTTATACTTATAAATAGAGCTTATTAGTAAGTTATTTATAAAAGAGATAAGTCTTTATAGAATAATAGACTTTAAAGTACTAACTATTATTAGTCTTAGTAGAACTAGTATTAAAGATATAGAAGAATACTAGCTAATATTCTTCCTCGTAGACTATTACGGATTTCTACGGAAAGTTTGTAGAGCGTTCGTCGTGGTTTACTAACTACAATATAAGGTATTACTACTCCTAGGATAGAAGGCTATAGGCCTAGAAGAGATTATTATCGAGGTAGCGACTAATAGCTTATATTATGAGAAGATCTTAATTATAATACTTATATCCTTTATAGAAGAAGTCCTTACTAAGAAAGGGAAGGTATATATTTACTATATAACTAGTATATTTAAGGCTGAGGAGCCTATACTTACTTTTAACAAAGACGAGGATAGGATAGAAGTAACTATATCTAAAGAGCTAAGATAGTATAAAGTAGTATTTAACGGGTAGTTAGTAAAGAAACTACTACTACTTAGTAATATAGTATATAAGATTATACTTAATAAAGGCGCGATAGCGCTATATAGAGGTATATACCCCCTCTTAGTAGACTAACTACGAATACTCGCTAAGGATATCGACGAGAATCTTACTAATAGTAGAATTAAGCTATTAACGAGCCTACTAAGGGCCTTAATCCTCTTTATACTAAAGAAGGATAGAATTATTAGACTATATATTAATTATAGAGAACTTAATAAAGTAACTATTAAGAACTATTACCCCCTCCTATTTATTAGGGAGCTATTTAATCGCTTAGTAGGCGCTAACTAGATTTCGAAGATTAATTTATAAAAAGCCTATTATAGAATAGTAATTAAAGAGAGCGCCTAATAGAAAACTATATTTAGGGCTAAATATAGTTATTTTAAGTATACTATTATATTACCTAAGCTAATAAATACGCTACTAACGTTTTAAGTATATATTTACTAAGTATTCGCTACTCGATTAAATATAGAATATATAGTTTACTTAGATAATATTCTTTTCTATTCTAAGACTAGGGAAGAATATACTACTTCCCTAAGACGTATACTAAAGCGCTTATAGGATACTAACCTCTTTATAAAGTTATTAAAGTATAGGTTCTATAAGAAAGAAATAGTGTTTCTAGGCTTTATAATTAGTAATAAAGAGATTAGAATAGATCCTAAGAGAGTATATATAATTACTAAATAGCCTATACTTAAGAGCTTTAAGGATATATAAGTATTCCTAGGATTCGCAAACTTCTATAGGAAGTTTATCTCTAAGTATTTATATATTGCAAGACTTCTAATTACTATTCTATAAGGGAGTTAGAAAGGTATAAAGTTAGAATACTTTATATAAGGGGAAGAAATAGATACTACGCTCTAAGAGCTAAAGCTCGCTTTTTAGTTATTAAATATACTATAGTATTTCGATCTATACTTTAATACGAGACTAGAAACGGATATATCAGCTAGGGCTATATTTAAGGTTATTCTATAGAAATATAATATAATATAGTACTTAGTCGCCTATTAGTCGTAGAAGCTCGATAATACTAAGACGTTATAAGATATAGGATAATAAGAGTAACTTACTATAATTAAAAGCTAAGAGTATTAGAGCTACTATATTAAGGGACTTTAATAGAAACTTATAATCCTTATAAATTATTAAGCGTTAAAGAAAGTAATATAAGTATTTATATAGGACGTCCGTAGATAGCTCGCTAAGTAAGTATATCGGCTCGTAGTATTTAATTTCGAGATTTAATATAAGTTAGGGGTTACGAATCTAGCTAATAGGCTCTCTAGGAGACCCGACTATATAGAGGGTAATCCACGAATAGATAATGTCCTCTTAATACTTAAAAGGAAGCTAAGTCTTATAGATAAGATACTACTAGACCTTTAGGAGTAGATCGTAAAGCTAAGCGCTTATAGAGTAACTATTAAAGTATATATACGCGTAGTAAAGACGCGTCTCTAGAAGAGACGGGCCGATTATCTAGATAGTAGTCTAGGCTAGTAAGGTACTTTAGCTATATATAATTACGTACTTAATACTAGGGCTAATTATAGGACGAAAGGTCTACGATAGAGTAGTTAAGTGAACACTATTACTAAAAAGCCGAGCTATCTAAGAAGGAGTAAAGTAAATACAGTATTACGACCTAGCTATTTCTATAAGGGGGAATAGATAGTACTAAAGACGTAGGGGGCTTAAAAGTAGAAGCTTAGGTTATAATAATAAGTAGAGGGTATTATAAGGCGTTATATACTCGTTATAATAGATATAAAGTAAGACTTATATTAATTACTATTCTTAAAAAGAATTATATCTATAAGTATAGGAATACTCGTCCTTATATACCTAATTATCCTATCCTCGTTCGTTAGATATAAGACTATATTAGATAGCTTACTATTAGATCGTAATCCTATTATATTAGATTATAGATTATAGTAATCCGAACCTAAGTATAATCCTAACTAGGGGATTACTAACTCGGGTAATCCTATTACGTAATCTAATATTCTATAGGTCTATATATAATATCCCTTCCTTATCTTATCTATAATATAGGGTTCTAATACGGGGCTATCTGCGACCTAGTCGGTCGGTCCTTAATAGTTATATACGGATATTCGCAAAGGGGAGCCCGAGGGCTCTTAGGACTTAAGCGTAGTTAGGCTTATTAGAGTATTAGTCTAATATATCCTATATCTAGTAATAATAAAGCTTATTATAAGTAAAGCAGTACTACTAATATAGCTAAGTAAGAACCTAGAATAGATTATAAGAGGACTATAGGCCTCTAATAACCTCTATAAGGGGATTACAAAGGTATTATAATCGAATACTAGTTAAAGGATAGGACATTCCTTAGATAATAAGGAGATATTATAGTATCGAAAAAGACTTATTATCCTAGAAGAAGTATCCCTATACGAGGAACTCTTACGGATATACTACGACGATCTAAGTATTAGCTATCTAGGCGCTAACTAAATAGTAGAGCTCCTTACGAGGAAGTTTTATTAGAGATATCTAACTAGGGACGTCTATATATATATCGCTAAGTATCTAATATATTAAGTATTATAAATCCCGAGATATAAGCAATACGGGCTACTATAGCTACTCCTACTACTATCTTATCTATTCTAAAAGATTAGTCTAGACTTTAATATAGGCTTACCTGATAGTATAGTAAACAATAAGCGTATATATAATATAATACTTATTATCGTAGATCGGATAATAAAGATAAGCTACTTCGTATTAACAGCTTACTAGCTAAATACTATAGAGTTAGTAGCGATCTTATATAATAGATCGAGTATAGATTTAATATTATAAAAGAAACCCTAAGTAATCGTAATAAGCTTATTATAAGTTAGTTCCAGGAAGGGTTCTATAGGGAAACATAAATTAAGTACTAAATATTAATAGTATAGTACTTTTAAATAGATAAGTAGACTATAAGAGTAAATTAAGAACTTAAGTCGTACCTATAAAAGATTTATAGATATACGCTAAACATATAGGTACTATAACTACTAGAGGCAGAGTTTTATCTATAATAATATAAGGAATATAACTATTAGAGTTTCGCTATTTAAAGTTCTTATAGGATACTACTTAAGGGTAATTAAATTTATACTATTTATAAGAAATCTTATAGAAGGAGTACGCGAGCATTTAGCGATGCTTACTAAAACTTAATAGTAGATAGCCGAATCCTAGTAATATACTTACAAAAGCTAAGTAAAGTACTATAATAAAAAGTACTAACTAATTAAACTTAAGGTTAGAGATATTATAGAATTATCTATAAAGAACTTCTACTTTAAGAGTAGATAGCGGAAATTACTACTACGATATATTCGCGTTCCGAATACTGAGAGAGTTAGGCTAAATACCTATTATATATAGCTTCTCGAGTAATACTTCTAGATATACGATATCTTCTTAATATTACTCCTTAAGTCGTAGATAGGCTATAAAGAGCTCGTAGACGCGTTACTAGAGTTAGAAGCGGACTAAGAAGAATAGAAAATCGAAGATATTATAGTATATAAAGGAGATATAGGATAGAGATTCTTCTTTATTAAATAGAAAGGTTAGCTAGTAGAGTATAATATATAGGAGCTGGAGCTATACTTATTAAAACCTTACTAACTAATTGCGAAGTATATATACTAGCTAAAGCTAAAATACGTAAAATAGAATAACTAAGTAAAAGAAAAGCTAAACCTATAAGCTAAATATACTTAAGTACGCCCTAAGTATACTAACTACTTATAGACTAGTATCTAAAATTATTTAACGCGGTCTTACTACTATTAGTACTTCTAGCCTTACTATCTACTTCTATTAACTTAAGGAAGATATTATTATTATCCTTCTTAAGATCTATACTACTAGTTACAGGACTAGTACTAATCGAGCTATACTTAGTACTAATAAACGAGGTAGCTTAGAAGACTTAGTAAAGGGTCGGCTAACTAATATACTACTTATAATTAATAGGCGAACGCCCGCCCTTATATAAAGTAATACGAGTAATATTATAATACCTCTTCTCTTTAAGTTCGTTAGAGAAGGTCTAGTGTTTTTACTTACTATCTATATAAGTCGAAACGATACTACTAAGCTCGCATAAGACTGAGAGGATAGTATATACTAGGCGAAGGTCGCGAAGGTATATAGGCTTAGCTATATTTCAATAGTAGTTAATCGAGGAAGTACTCAGAGAATTACTAATAGCTTGGTAATACTACGAAAAAGTTAGAAAGAGATATCGTAAGAGTACGAGAGTATTATGAGAATAAGATAATAGGAATACTTATATTAAGATTATAAGTAGTTATACTCTACTTACGAGTAGTAGCTAACTCCTCGACCCAGAACTATATTATATACGAGGCAAGCGTATTACTAGATAGAGAGCCTTTTCTATTAGGGTTGGCTATCTACGAGAAAATACTATATTAGGCGTAATTAGTAATAAGAATATAATAAGTAATATAATACTAAATAATTAACTATAGACTACTAGGATTACGCAACTAAGTATATATAAAAGCCTTAAATTAGTTCTAATATATTTAAATAGTACTAAGAATACCCTAAGGAATCTAGTAGGAGTTAGTAGTAAAAGATTAGTAAGAGCTTTATAAATATACTATGTAATACTAGCTCCTCTTATATATATATATATATATATATATATATATATATATATATATTATATATATATATTATATACTTTAAAGTATTCTTATTATATATATAAATAATATTAAAATTAGTATATGCTATATATTATATATAGTATAAGGAACGCTAGTCTAACTACTATTCTATCTACGAATAGTATTATAATGAAAGCCGTCGAATAAACGAGTAATTATAGAAACTATAGATATAATAAAGATTATTATTAAAGTAGAATAATAAAGAGAGTTAAGACTGAGAGCTTTATAAATAGAAGACGATGAAGAAGAAATAAAGAAAAGATTATTATATAAGAGAGACAATATTAAATTCGTAACTAGAAGAAGCCCTCTTTATACTTAGAAAAGCAGGGCTTAGAATACTTAGGGAAAGTAATTAAAGTTATAATAAAGAACGATTCGTAAAGCAGTTATAGAGTTTTCGCTAACTGATTAATTTACTAAATAGTAAGGGACTATTATTTAAAGAAAAGAGATAACTATAATAGAGGTAGGAAGACGACCTAAACTATACTAAAATAATACCGAATAACAGTAATAGGCTAAAGAAGAATAGTAGTAGAAGATATAGAAGGAATTATAATTTATAGACCGACCGCTAACTAGGCGCGGGAGGTAAAGCTATCGTTAGGGGCTAACGATTTAAGGAAGGGAGTTAAGTATAAGGAGGCTTCGCTTAGCGTTTAGTAAAGATAAGGGAACCGTTCAGTAAGCTATTAGTAAGCTTATAGGGATAACTTAGCTAAGGGTTTAAGATACTTAAGATCTAAGTAGATATCTCGAAAGGGAGAACTTAGTAAGTTTAAGTCCTTAAATAGAGGAATATCTATATACGTATTCTCGGCGAACTAACTGCTAGTAATCCCGATCTAGACTCTTAGTTATATTCTTATTAGAATAGCCTCGACTTATAATATATATAAAGTATAATAGGAGTCGGATACTCTTTAAAAGGCGTTTATAGTATAACCCTACTACTAAATTGTTTTCTAGCTATAATAGTAGCTAGCTTACTAGGTGATAATAGGCGTACTCGCTAAGAGCCCCTATAGATATAATTAGATAGGAGGATATCTTACTCTATATATCTACTACTTAATACAAGATAATATTATATTATAAGGTATTAAATATCAGATTAGGCTAAAATATAACCCCCGGATATATCTAGGATTACTAACTATAGTACTGTTTTAAGTTAAGTCGTCTAAACCTATAAAGAGGTACTATATAGGAGTAAAGTAAGAAGAAGAATTATTAAGAGAGATTAAAGCCTATATTAATATAGCTCGTCAGTCTATATATACTAGTATTATAAGAGCGGACGGCTATATTTGTTCTCGACTAATTTTAGCTTCGTCTAATATCCGATATAGTAGGGTATCTTAATATCTTATCTAAGCTAGCGATATTAGATCGGCGAGAGTCCTCCGTTTTATAATATAAGTTACTTCTCGCTCAAATAATTAGGCAGGCTAGGAAATAGTATTAGGGGATTTAGAAGCGTCCGTAGGAGCTCTAATTACTTAGGCTCCCGAAGAAGGCTAACTTCCTAGGAAGTTACAAGAGTCTAGTATATAGTTAGATCAGGGCGGCATCCTAGGCGAATAGGGCAATTACCTAGCCGCCCTAGAATTAGTATTAGCATCTAGTCGGCTAGTAACTACCGCTATAGTTACTTAAGACTTAGCTAAGTCCGCTTTAATATAGAATAGAATTACTGTTTCAAGGCGACCGTTTCAGTATTCAGTCGTTATATATAATATATATAAATTCGCTTAGACTAAGGCGTAGCTGAGCTTAGACTGAGCCGAGCCTGAGCAAGAGCGGTAAGGGCGCTAACCCGATTAGACCTGCGCTATGGGTAATAGTAAAACTGAGAAACCCCCAGAACTATAACAATTCAATTAATCCAGTAAGACCCACCACCCCCTAACCGAACACCCCCCTAACCGAACACTAAAATTGTCCACTTTCAATACTAAAAACGCGGTCCCCTAACAACAGGTTTTTTACGATATCTCCCCTAAATCTTATTGCACAGCCTAGCTGACTATACTATTAGATTCAGAATAAAGAGATATATAGAAGATAACGTATTAAACGCTATAGCCTTAGTAAGGCGAGGTATAGCTAGGCGCAAAGCTGCGCGCGACTGGAACGTACCTATATTAACGCTTCACGGCAGGCTTAATAGTACTATAGAGCGCTCAATTACTAGGGAAGATACCCAGAGACTCTCGAGGGCCTAAGAAGCCTATCTCGCCCGTTAGATCGTGGAACAGGGCGCCCTAGGCTTCGCCCCCTCGCATAATTAAGTGCGTGATTTCGTTTAGCGAATTCTATTAGTATAAGGCGATATATTGCCGCTCGGAACGTATTAGATAAGCGCTTTTCTTAAGCGGAACCCCTCTATTAAGACCCTAGTAGGTAAGAGGATCGAAAGAAACCGCCTTAAGGGAGTTACGGCTTAAGTACTTAAGGATTTCTTCGCTATTCTCGCCCGCCCTAACCTTAAGGCTATCCCCCCGGCCCTAAGATAGAATATAGACGAGATAGGTATTATAGAGGGTCTAGGTATTAACGGCCTCGTTCTCGGTAGCTCTGAGAAGTATAAAATCTACGTTTAAACGGCAGAATTACGCGCGTAGACTACTATCGTCGAGTGCGTATCTATAGAAGGCGAGGCCCTCCCTCCCCTCGTTATTTTCAGGGGTAAAACGGTTTAATAGTAATAGTTTCTAGAGGCCCTCGATAGCTTTAAGGACTAGAGATTTACGGTAACGGCGAATAGATAGACGAGTAACGCTATAGGCCTCGAGTAGCTTCGGGATATCTTTATTCCGCTTATATAAGTAAAGGCCGACGAACTATAGGCTCCTCGCCTCCTTATAATAGATAGCTACGGGAGCTACGTTTCAGACGAGTTTCTTTAGACCTACTATTAAGCGGATATCTTTCTTCTTCTGCTTCCTGCTTATTCTAGCTATATTACGCAGCTTCTTAACCTATCGATATTCGGCCCCTTAAAGGTAGCTTATTACAGGTATCTTAAGGCCGTAGTTTATCTACTCGATAGCTCGCCGATTAGTAAACGCAATTTCCTCTACTACTATTAGAAGGCTCGAAGAGACGCTATTACGAAGAGTAATATACGTAGTAGGTAGCGTATAACGGGCCTATAGCCTATAAGTCTTTAGAAGCTAACGTTGCTCACCTACTTTTAGGCCACCCCCCTATTTAGGCTACTTAAAATCCCTTAACCCTACCCCTAACTACCTATCTTTAACCTACCGTATCTTCACTAATTCTACTACGATTTCTTCTAGACTTAAGATACTATTATACTAGGCAACGATGCCTAGATATACTGAAGACGAAATTAACTAGGCTCTTGAAGCTATTATAAACGGCGAGTCTATTCGGAAAGCCTCTACTAAATAGGGTATACCAAGGACTACTCTTTAACACCGAATCCAAGGAACACAACCTAGGGATATAGCGTTTTCCAGCCAGCAGAAGCTATCCCCGACCCAGGAAAAGCACCTAGTAGAATGGATACGGATCCAGGCTGCCCTAGGGCTTCCACCGACGCATTAGCAGGTTAGGGAATTTGCAGAGCGAATTCTATACCTGCAAGGAGGCCCCTAGACGCTCGGCAAGAACTGGTTCTAAGCCTTTACCCGCAGAAACCTATCGATAAAGGTCTAAAGGGCTAGGCCTATTGATTCCTAGCGTATTAACGGGGCGTTAACTGACGTAATCAGGAACTGGTTCCGGTATCTATCTATTCTAGAGATTAGAGCTATTCGACTAGCTAACCGATATAATATGGATGAGACTAGTATCCTAGAAGGCCGGGGATCTAATGGCCTAGTCCTAGGCTCTGCAGAAGCCCAGAATCTACGGAAAAAACAGCCTGGATCTAGGGCCTACTAGCACTATAGTACCTCCCTTAGTCATTTTTAAAGGCAAATCGGTCCAATAGCAGTGGTTTCCACTAGACCTACAGCCCTATAGCAGCTGGAAGTTTACTGTAACCGAAAATGTATGGACAGATAACGATATAGCTATCTTCTGGCTTAGGGAGATCTTCATCCCATCCACCCAACCAACCGACCCCTTAATAGCTAGGCTACTTATCCTAGACGGCCACGGCAGCCATGAGACAATAGAATTCATGTATCTCTGCTATACTAATAATATCCACCTACTCTTCCTACCTCCCTATACCTCCTACGTCCTATAACCTCTAGACTAGTCTGTTTTTAGTCCCCTGAAGACAGCCTATAGAAAAGAGCTAGGATATCTTAAGTAGTGGAATGATTCTATAGTAGTAGGTAAGAGGAACTTCCTTACCTACTATAGGAAAGCACGCTAGTCAGCTTTTACGGCACAGAATATACGCAGTGGGTGGAAATCTATAGGTCTTTGGCTAGTATAGATAGATAGACTACTTCTTAACCGTCTCCTACTAGAGAATTCTACTAATGCTACTAATACGATCGACCCTATACTCGATAGGGCCCTCGGTTCTAGGGCTATCGAATAGCATGAAGTAGCTATATCTGCAGTTCTATAGTCGACCCCTAGGAAGTCAGTTAATCTACAGGTCCAACTAGCCCAATTCAACCGGCTAGATCAACCTACTAATACGCAACGGCTACTATTCCGTAAGGTTCAGAAAGGCTTTGAGGAAAAGGACTGCCTCTTAGCTACCCAGCAATACAGGATTCAGGCTTTAGAACAGCAGTTAGAACAGGCTAGGCCTAGGAAGAAGAAGAAGGTCCGAATTAGCCCAAATTCGAAGTTTGCCGACATCGAAGCTATCTACAGGGCTCAAATTGAGGCAGGCGATAGAGAGGATAGTATAGGTGAAATCAGCGGCCCTGAATTACCTAGTGATCAGGAGGACTGTATTATCGTTGCATCGGAACGGGTTGAAAATTCGGGTTGAACGGAGGGTCTGTTTTTAGGGGTCGGATTTTAGGGTGGCCCAAATGGGGGGGTGGCCCAAAAGTGGGTGAGCAACGTTACTTTTAAGCTCTCAGATAATAGACGAGGGCTATCTAAAGACCCCGAAAACGCCTTAGAAGGCTCGCAGTTATACTAACTTTACTACGGCAACGCCGAGGAGCTCGAGCGATCTCCGGAAAGGCTATTTTTCACTATCTCATCGACGCGCAACGCCTAGGTCAGTAGTACGGGCTATGCGGCGCTTATTCTTAAAGGCTAGGAAGTATATCGACTTAAAGGATATCGAACTAGTAAAGGCGAGTACTTAGATCGCTTTATTAAGCGCTTAATTAGAGGCACACAAGCCCTATAAGAAGCTTAAGGTAGCGTTAAATCCGAACGAGCGGTTTACTAATATTGAGGCTATTTAGGCGGCTTAAACTCGAGTAAAATAAATCGTGACACCTTCTACGACGGCTTTAAAGGATCAGGAAGCCGAATTCGAGTCCTAGTGCTCGGAATTCTCATTAATTTAAGCCTGTTATAGCGAGCAATTGAACTTATCTATTGTTTTTCACTGCTCGTTTCTCGTTAATTTGGGTGTTCGGTTGGGGGGGTGTTCGGTTGGGGGGTGGTGGGTCTTATTGCTCCAGCTGTTTGCCTCCGCGTTCGCTTAGAAAGAACGGAGTTTGAGTAGCACGCTACTAGGGAATGTTCGCGTTCGAGGTGCCGCAGTCGGAGGTGAATAGCATGCTCGGAGCCGTTCCCGCCTGTACGATATCGATCAACTCTGCAAGAAGACCGCTGAATGACGACTCGGAAGTAGATGCCGAGACTGAGCGGGGCCAAGCTTCAACATACAGGCTTTCGGCATCATAACCATACTGCAGACCAAAGCAGACAGTCTACCTCACTCCCCATCTGCCTCCACACCGTCAGCGCTCCCAGAGGGATGGCCAAATCTTCGACTGCTCGCACATTTTGGCTCATCGTCAATAATGACCAGCAATGCTACATGGCCGACTTGCCGTGATGCATCAAGCATCAGGTAAACGAAGGACTGCTCCGACGCGTTTCTAGACAAGAGAGGAGCTGTTCTCCCGAATCGGCAGCTTCTGGGCGACTCTGGGACCTTTGGGTGGCCGGCCAGGGTGGCATTGGATCGACGACGTGTCACGTTTCGTTATCTATCGCACCTTGCGGGGAAAGCTGTTGGTGGCGCTTCTCGTGGTTTGGTCCCAAAGACCAGGAGCGCGATTCGACAGCAGCCTTATGGTCGTCTCGAGAGCATCCCCGGAGGAAGCATCCGCCTTTCGACGCTGCCAGGGTCAGGAACGCCACCAGTCACAACATGGGAAGATCGACTGATTGAGGCCACAGCCAATACATCTGTAGAGCACCTCGTCCTACGCTACGTTACCGCATACAGCAGGTCGTCTGGAAGTGGCGCCAGCCGCAATCCATCGCACATGCGAGCTTGCGTCTCTGTAGGCACCTCATGGAGGCTGCCTGCAGCTGATTGATGATCGCATCACCACGCCATCTTATGACCATACAGCAGGCCACCTGCGATGAAAGGGGAAGGTCGACCACATCTACGTCGAGAGCCGCAGATCGATTGACCGCATGCTCTCATCGACGATGCTTGTGGCAGGGCAGGACTCAGTTGCTTGCGCGGGGCTTCACGGTCATCATGTTTCCCCAGGTATGGTTGGGCCACTTCAAGAACAGTTCGACCCCCGCCCGAAAGATGTGATGAGCTTTGGAGAGGTCCACTTCGGTGCCTGGCCTGTTTGCTGTTGATTCATGCTCGAACCGCCTGGACTCAAACCGCAGTCAAAACCAGAAACCTGTTTCGAACATCAATATGAAGCGCTGTGCCTCCACTGTCGTCGTGGCGCTGCTGGCTCGCTCTGCTTTTGCGCAAAACCCTTGTATTCCCTGGAAACCGGTGGATTCCGTAACATAATTCAATTAAACCACCGGTGGCACCGAACTTTGCTGATAAAAGACCAGGAGAAACTCCAGAACGCCATCAAGTTCAAGAACCTCGAGGCTCATGCCGATGCCTTCTCTGAAATTGCTTATAGCTCAGAGTATTTCCGTCTGGCCGGTTCAGTAGGGTACAACAGGACCGTTGACTACGTTGTTGAAAACCTTAAGGCCCTTGGCGACTACTATGAGATCGAGAAGCAGACCTACGCCGATTTATCGAATTCTTCAACGAGGGCGCGGTGACTATTGACGGCGAAGAAGTGCAGGCCCAGACCTTCCAGTTCTCCAAAAACGCCACGCTCGAGGGACGCGAATTGATTTGGGTCAATGCCTATGGGTGCAATGGTGTACGTGCTGAAATATTTGACAGGCGAGCGACAATCGCTGACGATACTAGACCCAGGATTTCCCTCCAGAGGTCGAGGGAAACATCGGTCTCATCTCGAGAGCGCCCCAGGGCGGCTCCTGTTCGTTTGCCCTCAAGTCTGCTAACGCTGGTGATGCTGGTACGGCAGCTCTGATTATCTTCGATTACGTGCCAGGCGCTCCTCCCATCAACGGCGTACTGTCCTTCGAAGACCTCCCAGAGGGCCCGACTATCCCGACGTCGGGCATATCGAACGAGCTTGGGCTGGCGTTGTCAGCCAGGCTTCAGGCTGGCGAGGAGATTATTGTCGATAGCTTCTACACTGCCACTGCTGGAAACATCTGGTACAGGTACGCACGCTGGCCGACGAGGATGGACGCTTGTCGATTCAGAGCTAACCCCATACAGCGAGAATGTTATCGCAACCACCACCCGAGGCGAAAGACAACATTCTCTTCGTAGGCGCTCACCTTGACAGCGTTGCCGAGGGACCCGGTATCAACGATAATGACAGTGGTAGCATCGCTATCCTCGAGGTTGCACGCCAGCTCGCTCGTTACGTGACCAATTCAACCGTGCGCTGCGGCTGGTGGACGGCCGAGGAGTCAGGTCTCCTCGGATCGACGTACTATGTTGCGACAGCCGAGCAAGAGGAACTTGACAAAGTCAGGCTCTACCTCAACTTCGACATGGTCGGGTCAGGAAATGGAATTCTTGCCGTGTACGACGGTGATGGAAGCGCCTTCGGTATCTCAGGTCCTCCTGGCTCTGCCGAGGCTGAAGCCATGTTCGAAGACTACTTCTCGTCGCAGGACCTTCCTCTGCTGCCCACCAAGTTCTCAGGCCGGTCGGACTACGGGCCATTCCTGGATGCGGGAATTCCTTCCGGCGGCCTGTTCACCGGTGCTGATGAGATCAAGACTGAGCAGGAGGTCGCGCTGTTCGGTGGCGTGGCTGGCATCATTCATGACCCCAACTATCACAGTCTGTATGATACCATCGGCAACATGAGCTACGAGATCCTCGAGATCAACACGAAGGCCATCGCTCATGCCGTCGCACTGTACGGCACCAGCTTTGAGGGCTTTCCCGAACGGGAGACCAACAGCCCCCGGATCCGCAGGACGGAGGTGGCCCGCAAACTCGGGGCTTGCTCCAGCCGCGCCGTTGGCACGGGTCACTTCAGGGCTTGTAACTTTTCTTGAGAAACGCAACTTGTGCGCTAGAGCAGGGGAAGCAGGCAGATCTAAATCTTGATGAAGTTGCGTTGAGAATGGGGCGATTGATTGACGATTGGCGATCGGAGGTATCGGCTCCGTCGGAACTTGTGAATTTGAGACGCAGGTTTAGCTCGACCGCGAGAGGCGCCAAGACGCCGATCTTCTCCCCATGGTGATGAGCAGCGCATCCTCCGATTGTGCCGGTGCAAGCATCATCCCAGAGTCTGCGCTCCCTACCGAGCTGGAAAGACATTCGCGTCGTGTTAGGAAGTAGTGCGTAGAAAACCGGCCTGGAGTTGCAACCACCCAGCAAGCACACCATTCAACTGGTGTTTTCAGGGGCAATTATGGTTCACCGGCTTGTCCTGCCTGTCCTGTCGCTACTCGTTCTTGTATTACATCTCACCTGTATAGCGAACATTACAAGACCTCCTTTGGGTTCCTCTGCTCGTCGTCCACCGAGACGGAAATGTTCACTGTCTTGATGATACCATCGGACCCTGGAACCTGCTGCGGCATGATGCTTTCCTCCGATCCATTCTTGAAATCGAAACCGCCGTGCACGGCCGTGGAGCGGCTGTACATCTCAATGTTGCCTGCGCCAGAGCGCGTGCCACGGCTGGCGTCTGGGTTGGTTGCGTTGTTCCGCACGTAGCCGCTGTTCTTGTTGTAGCCGGATGGGTACTTCTCGGCCGAGGAGCCGCGGAAGAGGGCCTTGAAGAGGGGTTTGAGGCATGGGATGCAGGCTGCGATGATGGCGGTGCAGATTTCGACGGTCGTCCTAGGGCAAAGTGTGTTAGTGGCGTATTGGCCATGATCGTCAAAGCCTCAGACGTACCATATCGTGAGATCTGAACTGTCGAACAGAAAGTCTCCGTATTTGCCGTACTCGCTCAAGAAGGTGATTTTGACGATGGCTGCCGCGGTCGCGCTTTAACGTATTAGCAACCATTTGCACAAGGCAGGTTGATGCTGGAGTGGAATGCTTACAAGATACCCAAGGATAGGATGCCTGCCACGGCAGCCTTGACTTTCCAGTTGAGTTGAACACGCCACAACATCGGGATCGGTAACAAGGCGAAAATCAAGTCCGTCAAAACCGAGACGCTCGAGTTGAAGAAGGCCGCAAATTTGAGATGGGACGGCGGGATGCATCGGCCGCCGGGAACGGAGGCGTCCCAAGTAAAAGCCAAAGGCCGGCATTGGAAGAAGACAGTCACTATCTTGTTAGTCGTCTCAAAGCTCACCATCGCTGAATAAAATCAGAGATGACTTACGAAAGTTGCCTGTTGCCGACAGGATGGTAAAGATGATGGTGCCCAAGATAAACTTTCTAAACCTTGCAGAAGGGGTCATTCGCAGCAAGAAAAGCCCGACGCTGACTTTCGTCAGGCACAGAGCTATCAAGCAGAGAGGCTGGGTGACAAAGTTGAGGTGTAAGCCTTTGCTCACGTTTGACTCGGGCTCAATAAACTGAACATGGCGGCCTGCTCCGTAGCCAACTTGAGGTATGATGACCATCATCTCTGCAAACATGACAGTCTACACCGTTGTTTAATACATTTTTCTCCATGTAGTTGATGGGTTTAAGAGGGGGATGCAGAGCTTACCATGGCAGCAATCATACAATAATCGTCCCAACCCAATTGTCGGATTATCATGACCCTGACATAGACGCGCAGCACCACGAATACCAGAGCAAGGCCAACCATGGCCCCGCAGACCCCGAGGATCTCGGGCCCACGGTTCAAGTCGGGCGGAAGGGTAGTCGCGTTGTCCATGGTCTTTTTTTCTGGAGCCTGGGGAATGCAAACAGTCATGGCGAAGGAGGCGTCGTTCCACGGCGTCCAGCGCAGGGTGGGCACTGTTCTTTATCCCAATCCTTCCAGTATGTCTCACTTCCTCGATGACGAAAACTTGGGACATTTCCACATGTTCGGTAGGCTTCCCCCCATCTGCATGCCATCCTGATGATTGTTCCTCGATTAAGGGGTCAGCATTATGGGGTGGAGTGTGACGCTCGCGGAGCCACTGCAGGACACATCACACCATGGAACCACAAATTTGCTGTGCGCGAATGTGACTCGAGAAGGCTAATAGACTTGAATGGCCTGACCGTTCATTGTCAAAGATGTAACATGGGTTTTGGATGCGATTAACCTTCGGACGGAGGTCTTGGGCATTGGTCCTAGCCCACATCTGACTGCCGATTCTGCGGAGACTTTACGGCTCAAGGTTCCAGAAAGGATCGATCTAAGGCTTCCCAAGGCAAAAGTCCCACCAGCAACACGAACGGCACTTATTGTAATTAGGGGGAGCCGCGTAACTCGGGACTTATACGGGCACAGGTACCGGTAATCAGTCGTAAGCAATGCATTCGGCCAACAATACGAATGGTAGCAACGATGACTCGCCAGATTGTGCAAAGTGGCCTGCAGTGCAGCCCAAGCAATAGTGACTTGGAAACCCCGGCCCTCCAACCCAAGCCCGGCACAAAGACCGCCTCCGCGCTAGGGCCCTCCGGGCCTTGCAATTACAGCCGGACCAACGAGATTGATCACTTCGGCCCGGTCGTTCGGGACGCCCCGTTGTTGAGTGGGACGAAACTCCGGACGGTCGACCATGACTGGCTCGGTCAGCGCCGGGATCAAGGAACGATGCCACTCTAAGGTTGTCGAAGCAAACTTGACCAGCTTGCCATCCAACCATCCTCGGTACCACACATAAAGGACGCAGATACACTAGCCACGCAGCAATGCCCATGAATGGCAATGATGGACAGTCGTCGACTTTTGTCTCCCTGCAATTTAGTTGGTAACAGCGAGTCAAGCTGAGAGGTGGGAGGGATTTCGACTTGGCAAAAGCATTATTTGCCAGCTCAATTTGGATCAAGGGAGGAATATCTCAGGCGACGCACTTATTCACCTGAGGCCGTGACGGTTTCTCCCGACCGCATTAGCACGACAACAAGTCCGTCTTACTTCAGCAACCTTGGGAAATATCGCATCTGCAAACGTCGGCAGATGGTTCGCCACTCCCATTGTCTCCTCCGCAGGCCCCTGGTCGCGGGTCTCGGCCTGCATACACTCTTCACTCGCCAATGCAGGTGGCATCACCCTGAGAGGAAAAGAAATGAACGTACCGGGGCCCTGTAGCACTGCGGTCGAGCAAGCTAGCCAAGCTAACCACATGGCTCTCCCATATATTTCCTCTGTGTCTGGCAACAATCTGCGAGTCAACAGTTCAGCGAACCCGACGTTCTGAAAGTACGCACGCCATATTTTCTTTTTCCGCGTGGCCCCATTCCAACAGTCATCAAGATGAAGGTCTCGTCGATCCTTTCCTCAGCTGCTTTGGCTTCGGTTGTTCTGGCGATGTCGGCCGTGCACCCCCGCGGCGATGCCTCCGACGAAACCCAGGTTGCTGGGCTCATTGAGGATATCAAGGCCGATGTGCTCAAGTCTCTGGATGAAAGGGAAGCCAAGCTTCGAAAACGTGGGGAAGAGGCCAGCTGCAACGCGAGGAATGTCGTCTTCCGTCGTGAATAGTAAGTCGTCCACGAGCCAGCTTCCAATTCCTTTGAACACCCTGCTCATCCTGCCCACAGCGGCTCGCTCTCCAAAGAGGACCGGCTCTCTTACGTAAATGCCGTCAAGTGCCTTCAGTCTCTACCCCCTCGAACTCCCGCCAATGTCTCGTCTGGTGCCCGCTCACGCGTACGACCCCCCCCCCCCCCCCCTTCCCCATCATTGAGCTCCCAATCGATCAAATAGACAAGACTAATCACGCTCGGCAGTTTGACGACTTCATCGTGACACACATCCAGCAAACCTTGACCATTCACTACACTGGAATCTTCATGCCATGGCACCGCTGGTTTGTGCACACCTACCAGAAGGCTCTCCGCGACGAGTGCGGCTACACCGGCTACCAGCCCTACTGGGACTGGCCCAAGTACGCCTCCGCCCCAGAGAAGTCACCCATCTTCAACGGCGACCCCTATAGTCTCGGTGGTAACGGCGAGTACTTCCCGCACGAAGGCCCCGTCATCGTCCCTCCCCCTGGCGTCGGCGGCGGCAACATCTCGCTTCCGGCTGGTCTCGGTGGTGGATTCGTGACGACCGGTCCGTTCGGCAACATGACTGTTAATCTGGGGCCCGTTGGTGGCATTGAGGGCTCGGAGGCGGGTCCCGAGGGTGGGCTTGGGTACAACCCGCGCGGCCTTAAGAGAGATGTCGGGCCGGCAATGAACACTCGCTACGCCAACTACACCACCGTGTTGAGTATGTCATGAAGCTCCCTGTATGAACGGGAGTGATGTGCTAACAGGTGATAGATCTTCTGCAGAAGCCCGATATCGAGCAGTACCGTCTGCTGTCTGAGGGTGTTCCTTACACTCCCGAGATTGGACCTCACGGTGGCATCCATTACACTATCAGGTCAGTCAAATCTGTATCTTCTTCGTGGGTGTATCTTGGCTGACATGTCGGAAAGTGGTGATCCCGGCGCAGATCTCTTCACATCTCCGGGCGACCCTGCTTTCTATGTCCACCACGGTATGATGGACCGTATGTGGACCTTCTGGTATGATTCAAAATCCCCTGGGCGATCTGATTACACGGTAACTGACACCTGACAACACAGGCAAGCTCTGGACCCCGAGAAGCGCCACTGCGAGCTTAACGGCGGTGATTATGGCCACAAGACCTGGGCCAACGAGCCGCCATCGGAGAAGACGAAGCTCAGCGATGTGATTGACATGGGTTACGCTGGGGAGTCGATCAGGATTGCGGAGGTCATGGACACGCTGTCTGGTCCTTTCTGCTATTTCTACCTTTGAGCATGTGCATCTGAGCCCAGCGGTCAGACTATCCATGACTTGCTTTTCAATGTATAGAATTTGAATGCCGCCAAACAAACTCCTCAGGCCATTGATGCTATCGTCGCTTGCGGGGTGATGCAATCGTCCAGTTCGTAAACTGGGCTCTGGCCACCGAATAGCTCATCTTATCCCGCTGCATAATGTTCCACTGCCTTGTCACTTCGACCGTCAGATGGGCCATCAAGCATCTCGTTCATAGCAAACACTGCTGCCTTCTGCACCACGAAGCAATGCAATAATTTTGCGGGGTTGAGCGCCTTACCCGGAGATCAATCTGGTGCGGCGTGGGGATATCTCCTATTTCGTCGGCTGCGCGATCCCTCCGCTTGATAAAACCCTCCGTGGGCGCTTTTGGCAAACACTACTTATAACCCTCCGAACCAGCCTACAGTGACTAAAACAGAGATCAATATCACCGGAGGAAGATTTGCAGTGAAACTACTGTTATAAAAGAGTATATACAGAGAACGTATATTAAGAGAACCCTCCGATGCGATCTAAAGAGTAATCGGGTAGGCTAATTAATCAGCTAAGACTCTTAGTAGTAATAGACCCCGATTAAATCTAATAAGTTAAATTATTAAATAATTAAATAAATAACCTATTTTCCTATAGTTAAATAGCTAAATATATGGATTTATAATATTTAGATATTTAGTAAACGTTTAAATAGATATCAAGACTCGAGACCTATAAAAAAAGAGTAACTAAGCTAATTAAAACTTTATATTACCTATTATAAATAGAAGTTTATAATAAGTAATATAAACGCTAATACTAGGAATCGAACCTAGACCCTCTATAATAAAGTAGAGACCTTAAATAATTAGGCTATTAACTACTATTACTAATAGAGGAAAAGACCTATATATATTAATCTACTAATTAGCTAGTTTAGTCTCCTACCCTAAAAATTACTAAGGCGTAAATCCCCTACTAAAGTAGTAATTCTACTAATAGAACTATCTATAATATTACCTACCTATAACGTTACTATAATACTACCTATACTATTAAAGCTATCGCTACTACTACTACTATTATCGATATATCTATAACGGTCTTTAGGGCGCGTCTACTAGACTTAATTCGAACCTAACTTTTATGCCTAATATAGTCTAATTCCGACCTCCCTACGGCGATTTACTATAGCCAGCGCTTTACTCTCGACGTAATTATTACGAGGAAGGGCTCTAGAGGCTATATAAGCTAGATTAGGGATTATAGGATCTTTATAACTAAGCTACTTAATACGGTAAATACTACTAGCAATAGTTTCTAGGTCTATAGTCTCTATAATAAGAGACGAGATCTAATACTTAAGGCCTCTACTATAACCTCTATAGGTCTTTATCTTAGGAAGAAGTATAGGATATTTAAGAATTCTTTTATTAAAGACTCCTCTCTAAGCTTATCTAATATACCTCTCCCTCTATAATAGCGTTCTATTACTATTCTAAGAGCTTAGTTAGAGGTACTCGAAGAGCTCTCTCTTAGCTTCGTTATTACTATAAACTAGGCGTTTAACGTATTTAATAACCTATTTATATATCGATTACTCTCGAAGCTAAATCCTTAAGTATCTAATAACTTACTCTAGAGTCGGAATAGTCTATAAAAGAGACTAAGTAGCGTCTTCGTTAGTAAGAAGAGATAGGTATAAGTAGAGCTACGAGTATCTCTTAAGAAGATTTACCTCTCCTACGACTACTAGACCTCTCCGAATTAAATTATAATCCTTATAGTATCTACGTACTATATTAACGAATATAGATAACTATAATAACGCCTTCTTATACTCTACGAGTAACCTAGTACCTAAATAGGTAATATTATAGCTAATACTATTATAAAGGTCGTAAGAGATTAGGATATTATTAACCTCGTTAGCGTTATAGTATCCGATAACGCGTTAATAAATAATATATATTCCTATAACCTCTTCTAACTTCTATAACCTAAGCTATACTATAAGGATATTACTAAGTAGCGGATATACTATTATAGTTATATCTTAAACTTTATTAGTTATAGGTTCTTATATAGTAATAATAGTAGGACCTTTAAATAAGAGTCTTAGTCTCTTAATAATATAGATAATCTCGATAGCGTTCTTTAACTCTAGTAGAAGAAGGGACCTATTAGAAAGCTTTATAATATTATTTAATAAGTAAGATCTTCTCTATAGTAAAGCTAGTACTTCTAATATATTATAGTAGAAGTAGCTTAAGAAGGAGACTTTCTCCTTTATTAATAAATAGTAATAAAACTTAAGTTAGTACTTAATAATAATACTTAATAGAATTTAACGTACCTTATACTTAATTAAGCTCTAAAGAAGAAAGGTAATATCTAAAGCTTTCTTATATAAAATATAGGCGAAGTCGATCTATATAAGCGAGTTCCCGTTAAAGACTACCTCTAACCCGAAGATTAGCGCCTCCTAATAGAACTCTATATTACCCTTAAACCCCTCTATTAATAAATAATAAGGATATAAGGATAGAGTAAGTAGGGGAGCTATAGCGCGTTCTAGGAAGTTCTTATTAGGATAGAGTATATCCTCGAGAGAATAGAAGAGTAAAAGACGTTCTTTAATAATAAAGATAATAGTACTTAATAGTAGAGAAGCTAAGACTCTTCGAGGTCTTACTAGTATATATAAAAGTAGTAAAATTAACGATATTTATTACTTCTATTTATTTAAATACTTCTAGACTATATCTATAGTAAATATACTAATATCCTATAGTATATTAATACCCTTAGTAAAGACTTATACTATTCCTTCCGTCTCTCTATTACTAACGTATAATAGAAGCTTAACTAATACTATATAAAGCTTAGATAGTCTCCTTTCTATATAGCTACTATTATCCTCTACCCTAGCCTTAGTATCTAGTAGCTTAAAGTATAGTAGTCGAGCCCTAAATAGCTTATCTAGGTTTATAAAATATATATAGGCTTATATTATTAATAGGAATACTAGTATTACTATTCTTCTACTTCCGCTTTATTAAATTACTTCTAAAATTAAGAATAAAACGGATTTAGCTAGCTCTAAATACTTTAACCTATAATACCTTTATTAAATTTCGACGATTAGATATAGAGTAGGCGTTAGAGAGCTATAATATCTAACTCTAAGCTCGATCGATACCTTTAACTCGATCTATTATAAGAGTCTAGTATTAAGGATCCTATTATTTAGTAGAAAGGGCGCTAGGAGACGTATCCTACTATTAGTAAGCTCGCTCTTAATATCTTAGCGATACCTATAATATCGGTAGACTGCGAGAGGGCGTTTAGTCTCGCGAAGTTAACGATAACGTTATAGAGGGCTAGAATAGCTCTAGAGACGTTAGAAGAGCTTTAGTGCCTTAATAACTAGCTTCGTCGAGGGGCTATTTAATTAGGAGGGCTATATTAGGGTATTAATAGCGTTAATACTAACGATTCTAGGTAATAGGTAAGTCCCTAACTATTATAAGAGCTTTATTATCTAATAAATAAGTTAAATATTTATAAATAGAGTTAAATAAATAAATACGTCGATTTCAGCGAGCTAAATAGTTTAATACGAACGCTGTATTTGACTTATTTAATCGGGGTGCAATACTAACTCTTAGCCACCTCGCGAACATACTAGAGACGCAATATCGGACAGAGCAGTATCAGGTATAAATATTAATCTATTAAGACCTTAGGAGCGGCTCATAGTATCTCGAGCATTTCATAGTCTCCAACTTGTTTTTGACTTCCAACTCTCATCTCAAACCATCCTTCCAAGCTCACCACAAGTCCACAATCAAGAATACATGCAATGGCCGACTTGAAAGGAATCCTCATCATCGGCAGCACAGGCGCTCAGGGCATGCCTGTTATAAAGGTAGTTCTTCGTCACAAACATTTGAACTTACGCTGACTCGACTAACAGCACTGTCTGCGAGCGGTCGATACCGCGTCCGGGTCTTAACTCGCAGTGTCGAGCGAGTCGTCCCGCGCCAAGCAGCTCGGTGCCCTACAGAATGTGACCCTGATTCGAGGCGCCCAAGACAACCAGGATGACCTGCACAGGGCCTTCAAAGCCGTGTACGGTGCCTGGGTCAACACTGACGGGTTCACCTTGGGAGAGAAGAACGAGATCTTCTATGGCTTCAGGGCGTACGAAATCGCCAGGGCCGAAGGCGTGCAGCACTATGTATGGGGGAATATTGAGTACGTCCTGGGGATTGTAGATTACGACGAAGCATACCATTGCGGCCACATGGACGCCAAGGGGAGGATTGGCAAGTTCATCCTCGCCCAGGGGCAGGACGGGATGAAGAGCTCCTTGTTCAGCATTGGCCCCTATATGGATATGCTCCTGGATGGAATGTTTGTCTCTATGGAACAGCCCGACGGATCGTTTTTGTGGGAAAATCCATCCCGTAAGTTTTCCCCCTAGTGCCACGCTTCGGGCACTCTCCCGTGATGCACACCTTGCTGACTTTACCTCACAGAAGAGGATGCTAAGATTCCGCTGATTGCTCTCGATGACGTCGGTGTCTACAACCTTTGGCTGTTTGACAACCCGAGTGAGGCGGCAGGTCTGGATCTTTCGGTGGTCACGGATACCGTCGGCTTCACTGAAATCGCGAAGACCTTCACTGAGGTCACCGGGAAGCAGGGTGTTTTCAAGTCGATTCCCTTTGAGCACTACGCGGAAGTTGCAGAGCCCTACCCGGGAGCGCATGTCAACTGGTCCCTTGGTCCTGATGCGCCCCGAGACGAGTCGGTTATGAGCTGGAAGGCCAACTTTGGAGCTTGGTGGAGGTATTGGGGAGAAGGTCACACCCCGGCCCGAGACATTGCGCTTTTGGATCGCATTCACCCCGGACGTATCAAGAGCCTTGCCGAATGGATGAAGCATGCTAAATACGATGGGAACCGAAGGTTTGTCCTCAAAATGGTTGAGGACTGGGCTTCCAAGCAAGGGGCTCAGACGAAGGAGTAAATCATGTATTGTGGGCGTGCTGGCAAGCAATACGACATGTGAAAACCTGGCATGCAGGCTTTCACGGAAAAGGATAGTAGGTTCAAGATTTCAGATAACGTATAGGAGATATGCAATCTGATATGACATCCTGCTCATGCCTGGAGCAAATTGACCAGCTGGGCTGATCGCCGTCTCATCTCGAAGTTTTGAGTATCAAACATTTTGTCACCCCCCTCCCCCCTGAACTCCACCTCATGCATTGATTTCTAGCAAGAGAACGGACAAAACTTCCCGTTAACCTCAACCGAACTCTCGGGGATATTTGGGTCGTTACTAAGCTTGGTCGCGATATCGCGGATAAGCACCAGTCATGGACATTTCCCCGCATATTCGATGGTACTTTTCCGCGCCTCAACCTTTCCCTATCTCTAGACATCTCCGTCCAACAACATCACATCCGCTACATGTTCTTCCGCCCCGGTCATCATGTCATTTTCTGATTCTTCCTAGTGCGACGGGTGGCGTCTGGACGACTCTTGAATGGCTATGAATCGCCAACTGCTCCCTGCAGTTGCGGATGAGGGCGGGTCGCAGCCTTACAAGAGACGGAAAAGAAACAAGGAGCGACTGAGGGTCACACGTGCATGCGACCGTTGTAAAAAGTTGGTTCTGCAGGATGTTGGGAGATTTCCTTCTGATGCATTGACTGACAACGGGACTCAGGAGAAAGATCAAGTGCAATGGGACGCAGCCCTGCGAGTTCTGCACCCGTATCAAGATCCAATGCACATATGACTCTGCATATGCAAGAGGGCGGGCGCCAGAGATCTTATCGTTGCCCAGTGATGAGGTCGACGGCGCCGTCATACTTTCTCGGGATGTCATGGCGTCCAGAAGTTCCGCTTCATCCTCGGCGCTGCCAGAAACGACCATCGCAAGCTCCGAGATAGTAGATCATGACCTGGCTTCCAATGACGGCAACATCCCATCGAAATACGTAGAAGCTGAGGCACCGCCACGGTTCGCCGTCTCATCCCAGCAGACGCCAGAGCCTCCCCAAGAAGACCTACAAGGCCACTATATTGGACCGGCCTCCGGAATCTCCTTTCTCTTGAGGGTACAAAAGCGACTACACAAGGCTATAAGGTTCTCTGTGCCAAGCAGCATCTTCACTTTTGGCGATGCTCCCATTAGCCCTCCTGACTTTGATCCTTCCTTCTGCATGGTGCTTCCTAGGGAGGATGGTCAGCGGCTATTCGATCGGTACTTCGACTTTGCCATGCCGACGTACCGGTTCCTACATCGACCCACGCTGCAGGACTGGTTCGACGAGTTCTATGCTACCCTAGGCACAATGCGCGATGGCCATAATGCGACGGCCAAGATAGCACTTTTGTTCATGATCTTTGCCCATGCAAGGGTCTACATGCCTGAAAACGCCAGGCCAGGCCCATCAGATCTGAGGTCAGTAAGTCCTTTGCTGAAAGAGGGCAGCTAGGCTGATGACCATGTACAGTTCTCGATACTTTCTGGCAGCCGAACATCAACTCTCCAAAGAAAGTGGCTCCATTCGGTTGACGAGCATCCAAGCACGCCTTTTGCAGTGCTATTACCTTCTCACCCAGTCCCGTGTCAACCATTGTTGGAGTCAATTCGGCACAGTCACGAACCTGGCCCTGGCCATCGGCCTCAATAGAAACAAGAACCCAGGGACAGCAAGTGGTCTTAATTACGTCGAAGTTGAAAGCCGCCGTAGGACTTTCTGGTGCGCTTACACGTTGGATACTTATCTCAGCGTCTCACTTGGCAGACCGCGGTCCTTCCACGATGATGACATTGACACCGAGTTACCGGCCTGTGTCGAGGACCATGAGATCACGAGAGACAGTCCGAGCACGACATCCACGAATCGGGGCTATTCGATCATGCTAGCCCCGATAGCACATATGAAGTAAGTGATTGTGCTGACCAAATCGCCTCCTTTGTTGACTGATAGAATAGACTTGCCCAAATTATCAGCAAGATCTTGCGTTCACTCTACTCTATTCGGCCAACTTCAGCCAGTCGCCGAGCGGAAGAGACACATTCCATCTCAAAAGACCTAAGCGACTGGCGAGCCGATCTGTCACGCTTCCTAGACGCCGATTTCTTCGGCACATCCCTCATCGTACCCATCTTCCAGCGACAACGCAACGTTCTCAACCTGACCTACTGGCACGCCATCATTCTCACCCGTCGACAGTCCCTCTTGAATAATTTCATACAGATCTCGCAGCAAAGAGAAAGGCCGAGCAACGACAACATTCGGACCAAAGAGCATATTGATGAGTGTTTGGCTGCAGCGATGAACACGATGACGACCATCGACGACATGACGCAAAGCGGTCAGATGTATCACGCGTTCTGGGTTCGTCGTCTGTAAAACTCTACACGTTTGAAGTCGCAACTAACAGGTTTTAGATCACAGCGTACTTTGGCTTCACAGCAGCAATGGTGTTATACATCTATGTGATCCAGGAGTGGGCATCCCCGCCAGAAACATACAGTAGCTACTTCGCCGCCGCCGCCCGCTGCCAGTCACACATGGCGATAATTGCACAAAAGGGATCACTGGTTGAGCGGTATTATCTCGTACTCGAGGAGCTCCGTGTAGAAGCCTTGTGTCAGATGAAGCGCCTGCACCCATCTCTTGGCTTTGAGGGCTTGGAAATCGATGCTCAAGTCGGAAGTTTCGACGCTATGGCGATGCCTGTCGATACAAGCCCAAGCACTGGCACGGTGTATGGAGAAATGATGGGTGAAACAGCCATCAATTTCAATGGCATGGGAGGCACGGGGCTCGAAGATTTCTCTGGCTGGGGCCAATTTGCTTCGATGGTGTCATCAGGCTTGGGTAACCTCGACATATTCCACTACGATGATACCTTTGGCATTTGAGAGGCGACACATTATGTTCACCTCTGCGAGCTTTGGTGAAATGCACGGTCTTCTATTGCCATTCTATCTAGTCTTAGACGAGCCATCTCTAATTGTACTGTTGTCATACTCAGGGGCTACTTTCAAAGCTTTTTAAGACTTCCTGTGCATAATCGTGGCAGCGGCCTGATGGTTGGGGAAAATCAATGTATCCGCGATGACCACGTTCTCCCTCCTCCCAGCAGCAAAGACAATCGCCTCGGCAATGTCATCGGGTGTCAATGGCTCACAGCCCCTGTCATCAGGTTAGACGGCTTGCAAGAATACATGTGGGTTCCGGGGAGTGAACGTACGCATAGACAGCATCGGCCTTGGCCTTGTCACCGCCAAACCTCACGACCGAAAACTCGGTCTCGACTTGACCCGGGTCTATCCCAATGACACGAACTCTCTTCGAGATCAACTCCTTGCGCAAACTGTCGGTGAAAGACCTGACGGCCGCCTTGGTCGCGCAGTAGATGCCGCCTCCCACGTACGGTTCCCGACCAGCGATCGAGCCGATGTTGATAATGTCGCCCGAACCCTCTCCGTTGTTCCGGCTCAACATGCCGGGCAGAATGGCTTGCGTCATGTTGATCAAGCCCGTCACGTTGGTTGCAAACATGACGTTCATGTCGTCCTCGTTGATCTCGGGCGCTTTGGCGACGCCTTTGACCAGACCGCTGGACACCAAGTGAGTCGTGTGCGATATGTCTTACGATGGGGATGCACTCACGCGTTGTTGACCAGGACGTCAATCTCTTTGAACTCCGCAGGGAGCTTTTCCAAGAATGAGCGCACATCCGTAGGCCTGCTGACGTCGAGTGCCACGGGCAGCACCTTGACACCGTCTCCGACCTCACTGACGATATCAGCCGCGATCTGCTTGAGAGTGTCGATCCGACGGGCCGTCAGGATCAGTTTGAGGCTCTTTGGGCTGGTTCTTGCGAATTCGAAGGCTGTAGACCGTCCGATGCCAGATGACGCACCCGTTACGAGGATGGTTTTGCCTTCAAGGCGCTTGGAGGCCGCGGTTGCCATGGTGCGAAATTTGAGCGGTGTAATGAGTGTAGAATGTAAATATTGAAGGGTGAATTGATGAGTGAGATTCAGTAATTCACGCAGTTTGTGGTGAACGTATTGCAGTTGGTCGTCGTTGAACAAACACCATGATATAACCACGGAAAGCGGTCCATCCTCTTCCCCGCACGATCACTCTGAGGCGACGGTGGTATCGCGCCTGTGTATCAGTGGGCAGCCCCGCTGCGGCTTTTCCGTATCTAGCACATTGTTGGTGGTTGAGGGTGGGCGATCAGTACTTATCCGTCGGCAAAGGATCATGATGCGCATCCACCACCTCTCAACCATAGGCCAGCGTCTCACGATATGGATGTCCTGTGATGCTTATTAGGTGGACTGAAAATGGCAATGATTCGACAATGCAACAGGCCTGCAGCGAAGAACCCTTCAGACTTGTTTCCGAGGCAAAAGCCCAAGCCAGAAGACCCATCATGCCTCCGCCGCCGGCCGGAAGAGGGGCTCTAACCAAACTCCGAATCCACCTCGAAGGGCTGGAACGTTAAACCGCTGACGTGCCGAGAGCAACGTGGGGTAAGTTCGGGAGCACGACAGATACGCGTCAGTCGGACTTCGCGACTGAACTGGCGGATATCCCTCACTCGTGATATAAGGCCTTTGAAGTGTGGTTTTCCTCTTCCTACAGCGTTTTCTTCACCCCACACCATTCGAAGAAGACTGTCTAACATCATCAAAGCCAAGACAACCATCATGGCCGCTAGAACTGCCCCGCCCAGCGGCGTCTGGGCTCCGACCATCACCTTCTTCAATCACGGCGACGACACGCTTGACCTCGAGTCTCAGGCAAAGTACTATGCGTACCTGTCCCAGTCGGGCCTTCATGGCCTCGTGGTACTTGGCACCAACTCCGAGACGTTTCTTTTGACGCGCGAGGAGCGCAAGACTCTTCTTGAGACGGCAAGGAGCTCTTGCGGGCCAGATTACCCCATCATGGCTGGTGTCAGCGGCCATTCAACCAAGCAGGCCTTGGAGTTCATATCAGATGCGCACGATGCGGGTGCCAACTACTGCCTGCTCCTCCCTCCGGCGTACTTCGGCAAGCAGACCACTCCAGAGGTCATCAACAACTTCTTCGACGAGGTCGCGAGCAAGAGCCAGCTCCCGATTGTCATCTACAACTTCCCCGCCGTCTGCAATGGCATTGACTTGGACTCTGCCACCATCGCGGCCCTCGCTAAGAAGCACACCAACATTGTGGGCGTGAAGCTCACCTGCGGTGCCGTAGCCAAGATCACTCGTCTCAGCGCCGAGCTCCCGGCTGAAGGCTTCGCAACGTACGGCGGCCAGTCGGACTTCCTGATCGGAGGTCTGGCCGCTGGTTCGGCCGGAACTATTGCCGGGTTCGCCAACGTCTTTCCCCGGACCATCGTGCACATCTACAACCTGTACAACGAGGGCAAGTTCCAGGAAGCGATGGATCTGCACAAGAAGGCGGCGCTGGCCGAACAGCCTTGCAAGGCGGGCATCGCAGCCGTCAAGTATGCTGCTGCTCTGAACACGGCCAAGGCGGCGGGTATCGAGGGAGCGGTGGAGAAGCTGAGGCCGAGACGGCCGTATGTTGAGCCCTCTGCGGTGGCGAAGAAGGCGATTGAGGAGCAGATCGCTGAGCTCGCGAGTGTGGAAGCGAGTCTGAGAGCTGGCGCGAAGGGCGAGCTGTCGAACGGGGCAACCAACGGGGTGTGACTCTTATAGAAGTTGCATGTATTAACATGTTGATTGAATTCATACCTGATTCACTCCACGCCATCAAGTCGTCATGGGGGCACCGAGTTGCTTTTGTAGCCCCTGACTCCATTTCCAGTCCAAATTGCATTCCCAAGTGTCATACTGTCGGGGCACCAAATGATGAAGGAGTAAGGTGCCTGCCTACCTTGGGGAAATCTCATTCCCCGGAAGACAGAAGCCGAATTATTGACAACCTCAAATCAGTTACCTGAGATCAGTACCTTAAGATATTCATCACCGGTGCCTGCGGAAACCCTCCATGTCCATACACGTCTTGTTGTTATTCGCCTGGCTGACATCTCCGTGTCATACACACATCACTGCACGATTATTTCGCCGCAAGGGCGCAATGATGCACATGATGCATTCAAATTAAACGATTATTCATTTTCTTGCTAAAAATAAAGAGAGACCGCCGACATGGCGACAGCCAACATCTTGTCAACCTATTCTGATCGACAGCCGCCTGAGTTGGTACCCTTTCTCCCAAACTCTGCTTACAGAACGTGTTTGAACAACGGGGACCTGTCTCCCATCTCGAACAGCTCCTCCTCGGTATACTTGGCCTTGGCTTCCTCCGCAATCTTGGCCTTGCGCGAGTTGGCATGCTTGTAGCTCCACTCGAGAAGCATGGCGACGATCATGCCACTGGCACCAAAGGCCAAGCTGAGGCCGAAGCCAGTGTGATACTTGGGCTTCTCGCGCTCCAGGTACATGAAGCTGCCGACAATGCCACCGACGTTACCGACACAGTTCATGAGAGCGATTCCGATGGCTCGCCTCGATGAGGGGGCGATGTTGTTGGCATTCCATGAGGCTGCGGCGGCTTGGATCGGGTAGATACCGATGACGGCCAGGACAACGGAGAAGTAAGCCACCGCTCGCTTCTCCTTGAGTTCTCCATTTAGCGAGATGATGATGGAGTATGCAGTCGTAACGATAGCCATAGGGGTGACCACAAACGGCATGCGCCAGAAGAAACGGTCAGAGATCTTGGCGAAGATGATGGCCGAAGCGGCTGCGGCGACGTAAGGGGGAGCAGAGGTCAGCTGGGCGTTGGTAGTGCTGAAACCCATGGACTTGGTGATGGTGGGGAGCGTAAACTTGATGCCTTGATGAATTATCAGCATAGGACTCGAGCACTTTGTTCATCGCTGACTTACCGTAGGACAGAGCTGACTGGCAGAGTAGGAAGTAAGCCTGAACGTAGATCCTCCAGTTGGTCAGAACCATCTTGAGGTCCTTCCACCTGACTGTCGACTCCTCGCGGAATCCACCACCCTGCTTGATGAACATGGAGAGCTCCAGGTAGCGGATCTCATCGGGCTCGAGCCAGCGTGTCGACAGAGCGGGCGTGTCGATGAGAAGGAAGAAACAGCCAACGCCCAAAAGGACGGTTGCGAGACCCTCGAGAATGAAGATCCATCGCCATCCCTCGTAACCACCGACACCGTCCATCTCGGCAATGCCGGCGGCCAAAAGACCAGAGAATGCACCAGACAGAGCACTCGCGCAATAAAAGTATGAGATTCTGGAACTCAGATCCTTGGGCATGTACCAGTAGCTGCAAAGGTAGATGGCACCAGGGAAGAAACCAGCCCTAGGCGGTATCGTCAGCGAGGGACGGGCATCAAGCATAGGGAGTGACCTACTCAAAGATACCAAGTAGCACTCGGGTGGCCATAAGACCGCCGAAGTTTCGGACCAAGCCAGTACAGGTCATGACGATTCCCCAGCACAGAGTGAGGATACCAAGGTACATGGAAGGGCGCTTGAACTTTTTCAGAATGATGTTGCTGGGAACCTCAAGGAGGACGTATGGGACGAAGACTGGACGATTTGTTAGCTGACTCGACTACGTGAACAAGCGAAAGTGATAGCACGAACAGATTGATAGGACAATGTTGTACTGAACTCCTGTCATGCCGAGGTCTTCTACCATGCCCTCAATCTTGGCGTTGCCAATGTTAGCACGATCGATGTGGCAAATCAGGTAGAGCAGCGCCAGCATTGGAACCAGTCGAAGGTCAACCTTTCACCCCGAAGTCAGTAGTTGTAGCTATGAAGAGGGGCGGGCGAATGATTTACCTTGCGGAAGACTCTCTTTCGCTTCTCTTCCGGGTAGTTGGTGAAGAAGTCAGCATCGGCAGGATCCAGGCCGAAGACTCGGAAGCCGGCGATATCGATGGCCTGAGACGAGTTTTCGACGTGGGCCTTTTGGTCGATAGACTCGACGTCATGCTTGTCGATTGAGCTCCTGGGAGCAGCCATGTTTGCGGTCGAAACAGGGAGGCAGGATGTTGCGCTGAAGGGTATTGGGTTCGAGGAACCTGGGAGCTTGAGATGTCAGTCTGTTCAGTTTCTCACATATCGAACGGCAACGAGTCGGTATTATACCCAAGCCATGTCAGAAAGATCCCATGCGCTGACCCCAGATCATCTACTCCAGATACCCCAGACTGGACAAGCAAACTGGGCGATGCTTGACTCTGTCCTGCCCGGTCCAAGTGCGGGGATTGGCATGCAGCGGAAAAGCGACGCTTGTCTGTCAACGTTGATCAGCAGTCAGTACACCCAATCACCATCTCGTCCGCGACAGTATCCGCCATGTGCGAGGGTTGGAGGATGGGGAGAACTACCGGAAGCTTGCCTGTTTGGGGCATCGCGGATGGATCTGGTGTTGCATCCATTGCGACTCGGTAGTCACGGACTTGGCGGATTTGACGGATTCTTGGCGGACTCCTGGTATTGTCTATCAGCTCTTGGCTTTTGACTCTGCTTATACCATATTACTCCCCGCGGAAACGCACGTCCTCGGAGACATTGTGCACTGCATTCCATCAATCTGCCAAATCCGCGAAGAGCGCTACCATCTGGCTTCGACGTGTACCGGAGGCCACTCCCGTCCCGCAACTCCATGTCAACCGTGTTACATCGAGATGTATCACAGCCTTCTTTTCCGTGGCCATCGGCTCGGACATCAGCCGCGGCACTCGGTGACCCCTCAACTGTGACAACCGTGATCCGTCATCTGAAAAGGCCAGTCAGGCATGCCCACAGCGACGTTCACCTGCCTACCCAGCGCTGACTTTTGCTCGTGCGAGTCGATACGCCCCCTGAACCAACACAGCCCCTGCCTCTCTCACCTCCTGCAACCATGTCTCGACGCGGAAAAATCAAAGACATCGTTATCACGCCGGTGGCATTCCATGATATGCCCCTGCTCAATAGCGTGGGCGTGCATGAACCCTTTGCTCTCCGCAGCATCATCGAAATCGTCACAGATGATGCTTACGGCTTAGGCGAGTCTTATGGCGACTCAACTCATCTGGACCGCCTGCAAGCGGCAGCCGAGCATATAAAAGGCCTCTCCGTGTACAACACGAACGGAATCTACAAGAAATGTACCGAGTCTCTCGAGGGCAACGCCACATCGGGTGGTGATGGCATGGCGGGTATGGTCACGACGGCGTCCGTTGCTGACAAGGTCTTCTCCCCCTTTGAGGTCGCGTGCCTCGACATTCAGGGCAAACTGGCAGGCGTTCCCGTGAGCGACCTGCTCGGCGGCCGAGTCAGGGATCAGGTCCAGTACTCGGCGTACTTGTTCTACAAATGGGCAGGCCATCCGGGAGAGGCTGATGATGAGTACGGTGCTGCCCTTGACGCCCCTGGCCTGGTCAAACAAGCGCAGAAGATTATCGAAGAGTACGGCTTCAAAGCGATCAAACTCAAGGGCGGAGTCTACCCGCCAGCTCAGGAAGTCGAGGCCATCCGGGCGCTGCATGCGGCTTTCCCTCATGTACCGCTGAGGCTCGATCCGAACGCCGCATGGACAGTAGAGACCTCAAAATGGGTTGCATCTGAGCTCAAGGGCATCGTCGAATATCTGGAAGACCCGGCACCTGAGATTGAGGGCATGGCCGCCGTGGCCAAGGAAGCCTCCATGCCTCTGGCGACTAATATGGCTGTTGTGGCTTTTTCGCATCTCCCGTTATCCATACAACAAGATGCCGTGCAGGTTGTCTTGTCCGATCATCACTTCTGGGGCGGTTTACGCAAGTCTCAGCAGTTGGCCGCAATCTGCGCGACATGGGATATGCGGCTTTCGATGCACTCCAACAGTCATCTCGGCATCTCCTTGGCTGCCATGACGCAGCTCGCCTCAGCAACAACAAATCTCGACTATGCGTGCGACACCCACTGGCCATGGAAGCGACGAGATGAAGATGTCGTGGTTGATGGTGCTTTGAAATGGTCTCAGGGCGGCGTGATCGTTCCAAAAACACCGGGACTGGGTGTTGAGTTGGATCGTGAGAGACTCGCTCGATTGCACCAGCAATATCTCGACTGCGGCTTGCGGAAGAGGGACGACACAACTTACATGAAGAAGTTTCATCCAGAATTCTCGGCACATATCCCAAGATGGTAAGCGGCCATCGAAGTGATTTGGAAGAAGATGGAAAGCCTGGCATGCGGGATAATTGGGGATAATCGAAGGTGTGCATCGTGGACAGATGTTTTTTTAACAAGTACCTACGTAGAATCAGCGATTGGTCATGAATTCACATTGACCTTTCTGCTCCTTCTTTGAGTCATTTCGAGAACCTGCTGATTTACGAGGGTTGTCAGATGCTAAAGCTGCCCTGAAGAGGGAGATCACGGCTGCTGCGACCAACGTAGACTGTGCAGTCACCGGTTTGAAGCTGCCACTTCTGCCCAGTGACATTCCAGACGCTGAGATCCCTCCTGGTCAGCGTGAACTTGATGGTGGCAGTTTCCCCAGACTTGGCCAGAGGCTTCTCGAATCCTCTCAGCTGTCGGACCGGAGAGGTGGTGTCTGGGAGGCCGATATAAAGCTGAGCGGCTTCCTTGCCATCGATGTCACCGGCATTAGTGACCTCAACCGTGACAGTGACCAGATCATCCCAGAGGTCGACAGGGCATCGGGACTTGGGCTGGAGGAAACATCGGGAGAAACCTTGGGGAATCTTCGATGCGGAGAAGGGCTAAGGTGCTCGCAGCGCGTCAAGTGCTTGGCTTGGAGACCTTGCCAGCAACCCGGCGGAGCCATCACTAATATATGACCAGGCCATCTCCGTACGAGTGCAGTGGTGAGCCACCAGCCCTATTATTAGCGTGCCAAACCGTTGACCGCAAGTCGTCTACTCAAGGGTGATCCAGGAAGCGCGGTCACAGACCTTGTCGTCCGGCGCCGAACTCAGCATCGCCAAGTCCTTCTAATCTGCTGCCTCGGAAGATTTATACAGTTGAGGGATGATACTTATGCCCGAGATTCGAGCCGTACAAAAGCTCGAGCTAATGAGGTAGGTATGCAGGATAAGCCTGCTTGCATGAGAGCCCACTCAATACTGACTCGCGATGGTCCTCACCCCGCGATTTCGCAGTGAACCCGCGCTTCTGTTATCGTTGCGCGCTCCCGTTATCGACGTACGCATTCATCATGGCTTGTTCCTGGGGCTCGAGCCACAAGGATCACACTGTTGTGACTGAGGCCAGTATCGTGACTCGGGTTCGAGTTCGGCATCGCGATTCGGTTTCGAAATCGTATTCGGCTACGGAGCCTTAGATGCCCCCGTAGCGATTGGGACAAGACGAAGTAGCTCCTCTGTGATAAATTAGCATGAAACTTGACATCACAAGACCTGGAATTAGAATGGGCTTTCCTGGCTGGTACGTCTTGTAATGCTTGAAGATCAAAAGGCGCCGCCATCCATCGCCAAACCGACCAAGTTCCAAAGTTCATACCCAACTCACCGAGCGCTACACAAATTCAACCACCTTGTAAAACCATCACCATCATGTCCGCTTGGTACAGCAACAAAACAGTGATCGTCACTGGTGGCGCCGGAGGTCTCGGTCTCGCCATTGTCCAAGCATTTCTCGCCGAGGGCGCCAACGTCGTGGCAACTGATATACAGGACAAACTCATCGAAGCCCTCCCCGAAACCATAGATCAGCAGCACAAAGAGCGTCTGCTCCCCTACAAATGCGACAGCACAGATGATGCCGCAGTCCAGAAGCTTATCAAATATACCGTGGCAAAGTTCGGCAGGCTCGATGTGTTGGTCAACAACGCAGGCATTATGGACAAAATGCAGCCCACAGGCGATTGCACACGCGAAGTCTGGGACTCCAATCTCCTGGTCAACTTGACGGGCCCCTTCGTCACAAGCCAGAACGCTATTCGACAGTACCTGGATCAGGAGCTTGTTGGCGGGCAAAAGGGCGTTATTTTGAACGTCATCAGTACAGCCGGAAACCATGGCGGAAGAGCGGGTGCGTCAGAGAACTCCAACCATCATGTTCTGAAGGCATGACGAGGCTAACTTGATTACTTCCAGGTGTGGCATACACAGCTGCCAAGCATGGCGTGGTCGGCCTGACCAAGAGCACGGCTGCTTTCTACGGCCCCAAAGGGATACGATCCCTGGCCATCATGCCTGGCCCAATGCACACCAATATTGCGGGGGCTAACCATGACGTCTCGCGTTTTCACCCGGAGGGCATGGCTCTGTGTAAGTCCTGTCAAGAACTTGTTAACATCAAAGAGAGGTGTGACAAGCAGCTAACACGTTCTCTAGCAATGGCCACTTGCAGCACATGGCAAGGCGAGCCTGGCAAAGTTGGCTGGAACCTTGGTATGTCGCCTCTGGAGCAGGTTGCTAAAACCGTCATGGTCTTGTGCTCGGATGGTATGAACACCGTCAACGGAGCTTTGGTGCCTACAGACATGGGCTGGGCCGCCATGTGATCTGTTTGAGCGTGTAGAACGAGTTTGAAGTACCTAATTGAGCATCTTGACCCCAAGGCCTCTGATGGACCGCGAGTCAGGATACAACTGTCAAGTCTGATGAGTCGATGCCAATGGCGTGGGTGGTTAGTCCCTGAAGTTGAGCATCTCACATTATTCTCAAACTAAGGTACCCAATTGCCATACCAATTGTATCAGAAGTCGCAAGAACTGTGGTCTCGTCTTGGTAATAATCAGCCATTATTACCTAGATCAAATGACACAGCAGTCATCCTTCAAGCCATGGTCCGTAAAGCCCGCCAAGCAAACAGCATCCGATTCCCCTTCGCAATTCGACGTCAACCACCATGGTGGTATTCAATCAACGGCACGAGATAATCAACATTGGGATCATCGCGAAGCCTAACATGAGCTTGTTGCCAAGATAGCCACCACCAAGCAAGGAACGAGACCCCTTCCCCGCGTTATTGATCGCGGCACAGCACAAAGGTCGGCCCATTGCCCCTTTTGTACTGCGGGGTGTTACATCGCAACCCCGGCCCCGACGCAGCTCACTCCCGATTTGAGAAGCTTCTTTCCCAATCGCGGCACACACGCCGGGCCACGCTGCCTGCCTTGCCTAAGGAGTAGTAACAACACCACCTTGATCATCGTCACATGAAATCCCTCGGCACAATATCAGCCAAGACGAAGGATCGAGGTGCTGACAATGACCAGGCATAAGAACAATGGCCCGATGTCTTGATCTTTCGAGCTCGACGCTCCCACTTTCCCAGCGCTGCCCCGCTGCTGTCTCGTCATCATGTTCTTCCAGAGTGTTTCCATCTTGATGCTGGCCCTGACGGCCGCCGCCGAGCCGTACAATACCTATGACGGTCCCGGCTTCCCCGCCTGTAACGAAGTCGCCGCCGTGTACCACCCCAAGTCCGTCGACGACATCCAGGCGCTTGTTCAGGATGCCATTGCCGCCGGTCAAAAGATCCGCGCTTCGGGGCTGGGCCACATGTGGTACGACACCATGTGCTCTGACGATCCGAACACGGTCATCATCAAGACGGAAGAGGTTCACGGCATCTACGACCTCGATCTCGATGGTGGATCTGTGTGGTTCGAGGCCGGCGTGACGTTCATCCAGCTTGCAGAGTGGCTCCACGAGCGGGGTGCCTCCGTTGGGTACACGCTCGTCAACTGGAACATCACGCTGGCGGGCTCTGTTGCCATGGGTGCCCATCGGTCGTCCATTCGGGAGGATTCGATGGTAGCTGCTGGAGTGCTGGAGATGGACATTGTCGATGGCACTGGGCAGGTAAGGAGGATCGTGAGAAATGAGAAGAATGACGACTGGTTGGCGGCCAGCACTTCTCTCGGCCTGCTGGGTGTCATTGTCAGGATGAAGTTTAAGATTTACCCCGACTTCAAGGTCTATGCCGATCAGAAGACGTGAGTTATTGCTCGTGGCTACTTACCAAACTTCAAGTCGTTGACTGTTCTTAGGCTCGACGAAGACAAGGTCCTCAACGGAGACATCTATGGCATGATTGCGCCCTACGCAACTGCCAACTTCTGGGTAAGAAGACATTCGTCATCCAAAGGCTGGCCACCACTGACCTGGCTGTTATAGTGGTGGCCGTACAAGCGCAAGTTCCACTGGCGCTACTACGACGAGGTGCCCGAGGGAACCAGCGAGCAGCAAGGCTTTCAGAACACCTTTTCTGTGACGGCTCTCGAGGGTAACACGGCACGCGTCCTCCTCGATAGCGGCAAGTACCTCGCAACCTCGAACATGCTCGCTGAGGAGATCTTCTTCGGACAATGGGAGAAGCCCAACTTCCGCGAGAAGACGACCTGGGCGCCGATCGAGAAGTGGCCCGTCTACGGCTGGAACTACGACGTGCTCATCGGCGGCCTGTACCCTGACCAGCGGCCCAACTGGGAGTACGGCCTGCGCGCGTACACCCTGGAGCTGGCGTTCCCGATCACGCAGGCCAATGCCGTGCTGAAGCGCGTGAGAGCGCTCTTTGATGAGGAGCTGTGGAAGCTGACGGTCATGACATCGACGTACCGGAGCGGCATCAATATCAAGTTCGGAAAGCCTTACTTTGACTTCCTCGGACAGGTGACGTACAATACTTCTGACGGCGCGGACTGGACCAAGGGAGCGATCATGTTTGACTTTCCGAGTTACCGACCGAGCATTGGAGATCAATTGCGATTCAACGAGCCATTTTGTAAGTTGCCCAGCGCGGATGAAAGGAATCATATGAGACTGACAGTTAGCAGACCACAAGCTTGCCAAGACACTTGTCGATGAATTCCCCTGCCGCCCTCACTGGACGAAGAACACAAGGGAGGTCTTCAAGAACTCGGCCAAGAACATTGACCCTGATGTAAGTGCAATCCGCAAATGTGATGTATGGACAAAGAATGCTAAGAGCTGCAGCACCTTCGCCGATTCAAGGTCGTGAGGAAGAAGTTTGATCCCAACGGGGTGTTTAGAAGCGTTGTCGGCGAGACTCTAGGCCTCTACTAGGTTCTTAACCGGCCGGCTCACCACTGGTTCTGCGACTTACGAACTGAGTAGAGTCTACCGATTGGCTTTGAGTCTCCCTGCATTCGCTTCGGGTATGGAGGTTTCTACATTCGCCGTCATGTCATGAGCTTGATCATCATTGTCCGCTTTTTAGCTACAATTAAAAAAATGACAATCTTCGTGATATGGTCTTGTTCGTAACCCTAGAGTCTAATTTTGTGACGTGCCAATAATGGTGATGTGAAGGTGAGAGCACACTTACGAAAGGCGACATTACATGTGACTTGCCCTCCTACACTTGCATGACATCACAGACTTCAACCTCACCTTTACTTCGAGGCACCTCAACCACATTGGCAAGACGTCCTTCATCGTCATCATTCTCATCAAATAACGAGCAGGCGTCAGCAAAGCAACCCATCATGTCACCCATACTCATCATAGGCGCTACACGTGGCCTCGGCGCTGCCCTCACCAAGCACTACGCCGACCAGCCCAACTACACCGTCTACGGCACCACGCGCTCTTCCCAGGCGCCGGCCGACTTTCCCTCACAGGTCAAGTGGCTCCCGGACATTGACCTCACCGACCCCTCGGCCGGCACGAAGCTCGTCAGCCTCCTCGGCGGCGCCCAGCCCCTGTCGGCCGTCTTCATCACGGCAGGCCACTTCACGACGGAGGACCTCAGCGCCTCCAAGGGCCCGAACTGGGAGGAGGAGCAGCGCATGTACACGACGAGCGCCATCGCGCCCGTCTTCCTCGTGCACGCGCTGACGCACGCGGGGCTCCTGCGCGGCGGCGCCAAGCTCGTGCTCGTGTCGTCCGAGAGCGGGTCCGTCGGGCTGAGGCACGAGGTCGAGGGAGGCGGCAACTACGCGCACCACGCGAGCAAGGCGGCGCTCAACATGGTCGGCAGGCTGCTGAGCCTCGACCTCAAGGAGAGGGAGGTGGTCGTCAGCATCGTCCATCCGGGGTTCATGCGGACCGACATGACGGCCGGCGTCGGCTTCGACAAGTACTGGGACGACGGGGGCGCCGTCACGCCCGAGGAGGCGGCGAAGAGCTTGGCCGAGTGGACGGACGGCTTGGACATGAGCAAGACGGGAGAGTACTGGGCGCCCAGGGGACCGCGTAAGTCTTGTCGCGGCGTTGTTCGTTCTTTGCGAATGTGCGAGTACTGGAATGCAACGGAATGCTAACCATGTGTGTGCTGCTGTTACAGGCGACATTGGTACGGCCGAGGCGGTGCTTGGCAAGGACTTGTCGACACCGTTGCAACTGCCGTGGTGAAGACCTTGAGTGTGTGTTTTGCATGCATGTTTCGAGCTACGGACGCCATCTGCCACCGCTGAGAATGATGCTGTTGAGCGTCGCCATATGGTATCGTGACTGGCGTGTGAGGCTAGAGAATGAGCCGTGAGCTACTTAGAGCAGAGCGTCAATGACGTCAAGCAAGAGTGATAGTTAACCTTGGGCGGGTATTCCTGGAATTGGAAATAATACTAGTCATTTAAGCACGTCTTTTGGTCGCGTCGCGACTCCATCGACCCGACGCGACTCCATCAACTCCGTCTCTCTTTGTCGCCATTTCCGAACTCACTGACAGAGCGAGCTAGAGTGGAGTTTGGTCAATCCCAAAGTGTCAATGGCAGACGCCATAAACATCTGGCGTCTGTGGGTTCCTCGGGCGTTCCTCAGGCGTCCCTCAGTACTGATACGATATTGATTGAAGAAAAAAAAGGAAATGAGCTCCCCGCTCCCCCCTTGTACGCCGATCCCCTGTGCTCATCAGGGTCTCCTCCCAGCCTCCATGACGGCGGCCTGCTGTGCAATCTCCCAATCCGAGATGCCAAGACGGCGCCGTGCTGCGAGTGCGTCCGTCGGCGGCTTGGGAGGGTTCGCCGAGGAAGAACAAACGAGCGAGCGAACGAACGAACAAGGCAGAGCCGAGTCAGGGTTAAGAGATGTTTTGTTTTTTGAAGGTCTCGGATGCTGGACGCATGTCTGAGATCTCGAGGCATATGTGTCGCCATGATGATGTATCACAACAGAAACTGACCTTTGCAATGGGGGCGTGTTGTCAAGCAGACGGGAGGAAGAGGAGGACGAGAAAGGTAGGAGGAGTCCTGATCAACCCTCCACCGCGGGCGAACGGCGGTGAGGGCCGGGCAGCCTCTCCCCCCTTGTAGCCTCTGGGGGGTAGCGGGCATGTCGCCCAGAATGGGCTTGGAACGTGAGCCTGGGGGGGTGCCACTGTCTCAGCAATTGGTTTCCTAGCCTCAGCTAATAAGAGACGGAACAGAAACAACAATAAGGAGAGGGAGGGCGAGAGACAGTAGTGAAGGAGCGCGATCGGGCTGGAGTTGACCGAGGACAGGGCACACTGTAGATGGAACCTGGCTAATAATCATCACGGTAATCACGAGCGACGGGGAATCATGTCGGAAAGACAAGGTCCGGCATGGACTAGTGGGCGCCATTGCAGCCGGACAAATTCGAGAGCCGTCTGCTGACTTTGAAAGCTGATGGTTGTATGTCTCTTGATGTTTCCGTACAAGCGTAGGGCAAACATATGCTTCTGGGGAATTGCCTCATCATAACACGGCACACGACGCTTGAGAGAACCGACGGACCAGAGACTGGCTCTGGGTTGTGCAGCAGGCCGGCTGGCTGCCGTGGTGCTTAATAGATCATGGATCCCGGTAGCCGGGGCGGCGTCTTGGCGGTTGGCATAAGTACCTTAATGTAAGGTACCTCAGTGGGGAGTGAAAAGAGAACACGAGGTTGAGATGCGTGAGATCGGGTATGCAATCAAGGTCTGGGGCAGGTAAGTAACCATATCGTTATGGAATACCATCTATGTGGTAAAAATGAAATAAAATAAAATAAAAATGCACGGCTCTGGACGATCGACAAGCACAGTGATCTGAAGAGCTGGAAGGTTGTGCCTTGGTTGTGCTGTCTTTAGTCAGGGCGGCTCCACGAGTGGATGGCCCAATCCAATCTGTCATGATCAGATGACGTCTGTCAGTGTTCACGTTGTGTCTGGTTGTGGTTGTAGTAGTCGTACCTGTGCCTGTGTGTGCCACATTCCCTTTTGCTTTGGCTTGGCCTGCTTTGGCTTGGCCTGCTTGGGTACCATTGGGGAAGTTCCTGGTCCGGGGAAACAAGCTGAAAGAGGAGAAGAGACGGAAGATCCAAAGAGAATTACAGGGGTCTCTGATCGTTTTCTCATCACTCGATTCGTGAGGATGCTGAACATGAAGGGGCTAGGGGCTAGGAACCTCGTTGTATGCACAGTTGATACGACAAAAGTCAATTGCAGTGAACTATACAAATCTGTTGGGCTCAGCAGAGTGGCTCACGATCAAAGGAGGCCATCCATCGGCAGAATCGTGACGGGGGCCAGCCCCTGGCAGTTTGATGCGGAACTCCACTTCGATGAGTGATGGATTAGGGGTCTTTTTCCCTTTTGTGGAGCAAAGGTTGGATGGACAATTTTGTGGCAGTCAAGGCAATCCACGGTTGGGATATTTGGCCTCATCATGAATAAAGACAAGGCACTTCTCAAGGGCGATGAAGCAGTCTCAACGAGTTTCGAGTTCACAACGAACAGGCGCCAAACGGGCGCCAAATAGGCGCCAAAGGACTTGACACAGCTCGGCTTCAGGGGACACATTCACTGTGGGCACGGGCTGTTAGTGGAGTTGGCTTTGGCTGGCCTGAATCAAGACGCAAGCCACACTTCACCAGGCTGATTGACTTGAGTTAAGGTAAGGTACCTACCTAGGTACCTTAAGGAAGACAGACAGCCAGCCCAGCCACTGATGAACACGAGTAAGGATGGACTAGACAATTAAGGTAGAGAGGGGGAGAGGGGGAGAGTGGGAAGGAGAGAGAGAAAGAAGGAGCAATCACGGGTCGGGTCTTCTTGCCCACTCGCCAATTGGCAGGCAACCCCCGAGGAACCCCCCCTCCCCCCCCACCCCCTCGCCCCTGGCCGCCGCCGTTCCTGACCGCTGACCGCCTTGCCGCTGCTGTCGCCTTCCCCCTCTCCTGGCTGCTCCTGCCGCTCCTACTCCCCGCCAACCCCAACTGTCAAATGCCACCTGCACCTGCACCTGGACTTGCGCTCGCACAACCACCTACACCTGCTGTACCTGTCTTCGTTTCCACCTCACCCTCTTTCTCGTGATTTGCGCGACCGCACGAACATCAGCTGACCCGACCCGACCTGGCCTTGCTTTGCGTTGCCTGGCTTCACCTCGTCCTGACCCTGTTGCAGTCTTTCTCTCTCTCTCCGACACACCACCCGGGGCTCTTCCAAAATACCTTTGCACATCCCTGGCATCCTCGCCATTCTCGCCCACCAGCGTCCCGCCCGGAGCAACCAACACGAACCCAACCGGGCCACCTTCGAGAACCACGCCCGCTCCATTCGGATACATACTTAATCGACTATTCCCTGCCTCAAGAACTTACTCTGCTCTGGCAGGCTTCATCCGGCAGCATTTCACCACATCGCCATAGATCGAGCATTCGCAGGCACACCACTTACGCTCACTAGCCGCCATTGCTTTGGGCAACATCGTCACCTACCTCCCTACATAGCCTCGGTCATCGCAAGACTCAAACCGACTTGGCCGCACTGGGCATTCATTGCCTGCTCATCACCGACAGCCGGCCACAAGCAAAGCGACAGACGCAGCCTCAGATATCTACCGAGACACGATCGAAATACATACTCTGCCTCCAGCCAGGCCGCAGAGTGTCACCGTCATACCACGTTGCACCCAAAGCCTCGATATTGGTTCCTGCGAAACCCAGTAGCCTTGCTGGTTCGCCCAATTCCACCTCGACAACACAAACACAAGACGAATCGAACCGGGCCTTGTCATCAAACGAGACCTTCACGTGAATATTACAACACCTCTTAAACTTTACTCAACGTTTGCCTTGGCTTCAGCTTCCTTCCTGGGTTCCTTAATCCCTGCGATCCGGACCATCCTCACTCGGACCCATCCGACCCCCGACGCACCGAACGATAGACCGAACAGTCCCAAACTCTAGCCACCGCCATTGAGCAAGACTCCAAGTTCCGCTCGCCAGCAACCTGATCCCATCCTCGACTCCTTGGCCTGCCGAGCCATTTCTGAAGACTGAACCATCTCCCTGACGAGCGCTTGCCTGCCGTCCGTGGTTCCACCCCGCCTGCCGCACGCACGCTGTACGCCCGCTCGATACATTCCAACCCCAGCGCAGCGCCTTGGCTTTTTGGCCCTTTGGGTACATCAGCGGAGCTTTCGCCGCGAGACTGCCGCGTCACAGTGGGCAGATCTTTCAAGGCTCCCCGAAAAGGCCCCAGAGAAAAAGTCCCGAGGCACACTTCCCGCGTCTCAACGATCTCCCGCCTATCGTCATATCATCAATACCTCCACTTGTCTGTCGCCTGACAAGCCATCCGACGACCCTGCAACAAGTCAAATCCATACTCATCATGTCGTCCGCACCCACATTCTCAACGCAGCCAGGTAAGCCAAGCAAAAACCGTGGATTCACGCGCTACCGCCGCCCCTTCAACCGTGCTGTTGTTTCCCTGTTTCCTGGCCTCACCCAAATTTCCCCTGTCGCTCGCTCGCCTCTGACCATGCACCCTTTTTGACGCGTTGTCCCTTGCACCGGTGCACCACCACTGGGCTGTCAACCCGCTTGCAGCCTATGGGGTTTCGGCAACCAGCATTCCTTCCCACCCCCCCTTGCCCCCCTTTCCCCCCACCTCCACTTGCCTCCCTATCACGGACCACGCAGCATCTCGAGCAAACGTTGCGCTACAGCACGCTCCACTCGGTCTTCGAACCTGTTGTGTCATGTTGAAGGGATGATGTTTCATCTTCCCTATCGACCTCGTCATTTACATGCACCGAACCGCCCAAGCCAGCGCTGCGTACTGACCTCGTCCCTGTTTTATAGGCTCCCAGCCTGGTCGATCTGCCGGCCTGACGCTAAATCTCTCGTCCAACAACCCCTTTCGCAACCGAGCAGCTTCTCCTGCTGGCGCATTTAACAAAAGCCCATCACTCACACCCACTGCTAACTCGCCTTTTGACGACCCTCTTCCTCCTCCACGCCCCGTCTCGCGCAACCCATTCCTCGACCCCAACTACTCTTCCAGCCAACCGAACCTGATCGACATCTCCGACATGTCGACCAAGTTTGATTCCAAGACGTCTCCAACGGCGGAGGAGCTCTTTGTACGTGCACGATTGCCCCACACCGGTCGCCTCTCGATCGAGTCGGCTTTCGACGCACCGTGTTTTGGCAGTTCCGCCCTCTGACTGACGCGACTAGGACACATTGACCCTGGAAGACAAGAAGCCCATCCCAGCTCGCCCGACCAATCGCCCCCCGCCTCCGCCCGGTCGCGAGAACATGCCCCCGCCTGGGCGGCGTGTCCCCCCACCTGGCCACCGACCGACGCGATCGCAGGAAGAGGCATTGAGAGCACGCAGAATGCAGGGCGACGCTAACCGCTCGGATCGTCCTCGACCGGGAGGCCCCTCGGACTCTCCTCATCGGCGCCCAGCTGGACGGCCGCGCCGGAATTCCGAGTCGTCAATCCTCGAGAAGCCAATGTCCGAGGAGGAGAAGAAGGCTCGCGAGGCCCGACGTCGCGAGCGGGAGCGCCGTCACCGTGAGGGCAAGGACAAGGAGAAGAAGCCTCAGCGCAAGCTCGACGTCATCGACCAGCTTGACCACACCAGCCTTTTCGGCGGCGGATGTACGTCCTCAACACGTCACAAGTTTGTTCGTCGGATTATTGCTAACGCCGTGCAGTCCACCACGACGGCCCCTTTGACGCTGTTAACCCCAACCGCAACCGCAAGGGCAGCCGCCGCGCACCGATGCAGGCTTTCCCCAAGGACTCGCTCAACATGTCTCTTGGTGGATCCGGCCCGCTCAACAAGAACCCTGACCACGCCACCTTTATGGGCAATGCCACCGACGAGGCCTTCAAGGAGTACTCTACTGGCGTCAACAAGTACGGGTACAACTACCCAACCGCGCGCGGTGAGATGCCGGTCTTCGATCCCAGCGCTCGAACGACCATGCTCCACGGCGAGGAGTCTCTCGGCCTCGGAACCTCCACCTTCCTGGAAGGTACACCTGCCACTCGTACTGCGATTCAGAAGCGAGAAGCCGAGCAAGCCGAGCAGTCAAAGAACGAGGGAATGCAACGCAAGAAGTCGTTGGCTCATCGTATTCGCAACCTGAATGGCAGACAGCCGCGCGAATTCAACTCGTCGGGTCGTATGACGAATCCCGAGGCCGCTTACCCGCGTTCTTCGCCTGACAGTATGCCACCTGCGACTACTGGCAGCCAATACGGCGGCGAGCGAAACCCATTCTTTAACGAGTATGGAAAGGAAGGCGAGACCATCACAGTCAAGAGGACAGACTCGGCAGGCCCCTTGTCGCCCATCAGTCCACCGCCACCTGTACCGCGACGCGGGTCTGAGCAAGGCGGCCCTCTCGAACGCAGGGTGACAAACGAAGACGGCGACAAGCCCTCGGGTGGCTTTCTTTCGAGGGTCAAGAGTCTGAAGGGAGGACGAAAGAACCGTCAGCCGTCCGATAACATGCCGCCAGGGACCGCCGCTTAGAGGATGGGTCTCGTGAGGGGGCATTGCCGCATCGTTCTGTGATTCGAGCGGGCAAAAGAAGTGTTGCGACCCGGTCGGCGATGGGAGTAAGCTTGCTGCGCCTCAGAGCGCGCGGGAAGGTACCGATTAGACGGAGGACGCTTTTGAAGCGGGGCAATATCTATCACTGGAGGCGAGAAGGCTCGATTCGTGAGCCGACTTTGACGGAAGGAAAGACTCTGACGGAAGGAAATGATTGCAGTGAGGCAGCCGACGGATCCAGGCTTATGCCCTCAGTTTACTTACCTACGGTTTATTTTGGTGATACCTTGTTCGAGTATGCACATAATTTCTTAGACGGGGTAAACGATACACCCCGACGGTTTTCTTATCTCTCCTCGAGGAATGCGGTTCTCTCTGAAATAGGCCATGTAGTCCGTCATGTGCGTTTATCACAATCAGCTACCATTCAAACTTTCAAATCATGTCTTTCATCGCCCTCGCTTGCAGACGTATCTCGCCTTGTTCATGTGACAGATTTGGGCAGTCGAGCAATCGGCACTAACGTGTCGCGAGAAGACGCTGACGTCATGATAGAGGGGGGTGTCAACGCAAGGCACATGTTGCGCCACAAAAGGCTCCATCCCCCCACCGCACGCACCGCCACACCAGTCAGGTGACTTCGCGGCACCTTCCCGCCCATCGGGCTGGCATGGGGGGACCGACCTTCGATGCCTGCGACACGTCCCCCTCTTCGCATCACGACCTCCTTTTGTTTGCAAATGCATCAATGGAAAGACCGCCTGACGGACCATCTATCGAACGGCCACCCTGGACCTGCTCTCGTTTTGTCCGAATCGTAGCTGTGGGAAGCGGTGGCTTGAAGCTGAGAACGTACCATGACGGAGGACCCGCCGCTCTCGCAGGCGAGCTCACACTTCCCCATCGAGCCCGTGTCCGCATCCGTTCTCGCGGCGCGGGAGCGTCGACGACGAGATGGGCTGCGTCGGAGGGGCGCCATGGTGACGGGATGTCGGGAGTTTGACGAGGTGATCCTCCTCGGGGGGTTGGAGAGGGGGAGCGTTGTGGGGATGAGTGCCGAGGAGGAGGATTTTGGGATGCAGGTTTCTTTCTCCTCTCCCCTCCTCTTTCACTTTGACGCCGGCTCTTTGATCTTGGAGTATTGACTATGATGAGCTTTGCTGATTTTCTTTTGTTCGCAGCTTGCGTTCCAGGCGGTTGCGCGGAGCCTGGCGGATGGGGGTGAGAGGGCGATGATCTTGACGACTTTGACGGCTGGGGCCGTCCTGCCTGGGTTGCGAGACGCGATCAGGGCGAGGCTCGCGCAGGTCGGGCGAGAGGGGGAGGAGTTGAAGGGGGCGGTGAGGGAGTGTCTGCGGAGGGTGTCTGTCGCGACGGTGTTCGATGTGGAGGGCGTCTGGGAGGTTCTGGGCGAGGTTGACTCAGAGAAGGCTCGCGAGGTTGTGGGCGATGGAGCCGCTCGTGGCCGTGGGAGGAATCCCAGTGTGCATGGGGATGCACATCGGACCGATCACGACGAAGAGCTCAAGCCGATCGAGGAGGGCCATGACACCTTGGGCCACAACGAGGCCACGACAGTCGTCGAGACGGAAAGAGAAAGCATGCCGCCGCCCCCGGCTGCGCAGCAGAGCCAGACGAACGGGAAGATTGTACTGCCTGAGCTGAAGCCTGGGAGAGCTGAAATTGCCGACAGCGAGGACGAAGAGGCCATCTCTTCGCTTTCGTCGTCTCCCTTGTCCTCACCACCGGCGTCTAGTCTGGACAGCGTGCCGCCGGGTCTCGAGTTGAGCCATGAGGAGGCTGTTGCGGATGGTGCCGTGGACGCTGCCTCGTCCGGGTCTTTAGCCGGATCTTCAGCCGACTCTTCTACCGAGTCTCTCGATGCGGTCCTTCAAGTGCTTGCTCCAATGGATGGCCCGGTCCCTTCTCCCATGGATGGTTCGATCCCTGCCCCAATAGAAGTTCCGGCAATTATTTCTGAAGAAACTTCCGACCACGACAGCGTCAGACCATCGGAAGATGTTGCGATCACTCCTCAAAGCCATGCTACGACACATCCACAACGGCATGTGCAGAGAGAACCCTTCTTAACAGCGACAAATGAACACACCCCTCACGCAAATAGCCCCCAGCAGGTTACGCCCACACGCACATCACCAATCTCAACTGCGCCAGACATCATTCTCATCACACACTTCTCGACTCTGCTGACAACACTATTCACCCGTCAGGAACGGTCATCCGCCCACACCACCATCAACCTCCTTGCTTATCACCTACGCCACATTTCAAGATCACTGCCATCCAGCCCCCTCATCATCCTTCTAAACACCACCTCCCCCTCTTTCTCAGGCACGCCCGCCCAAGCCGCTGATACTCCGTCCCGCATGCCCTCCTCCCGGCCACTCGACCCAACCCTCCGCTCCGTCTTCAACCCGCCCCAGCTCGCCATGGCCGGCTACCGCAGTCTCGCCTCCCGCCGCAACAAACCCAGCTTTGGCATGGTTTTCGCACAGATGCTCGACCTGCACCTCCTGTGTACGCGAGTGCCGCGCGGCGCTGAAGATGCCGAGAGGGTGTTTGGCGATGCACCCGGCGAGGCGAGCTTTGTCTGGGTCGTCGAGGTGCTGCTGGACGAGATGGGTGTATGGGAAGAGGGGAAAGGACCGCGGCAGTCGAGAGAGCAGAGATGGGGGGCTGTGAGTCTTGTTGAGGGGAGGTTGGTAGATGCGTTTGAGCCAACGGGGCCGGCGGTGCTCAAAGAGATTCGGCTCGCTGCTGGGTTTGGGGGCCCTAGGGTGTGATCTGGAAATCACCAAAAGTCGATATCACGGACGAACATACCTCGCTACTTCCGTCTTTCACAGCCAGGGCAAGCCCTTAATCAGCTCTTGATCAGCCGCATCTCTGCTATTCTTGGGATCTGGTCTTGGGGTTGACTCAACCATCGAGTCAGAAGTAAAGGCCAACATCTTCGCAACTCTCTCATGGGTGCTTGGGCTAACTACCCATAATGCGGGGAAACCAGATCAAGAACATGTTGATTGACGGCTCTAATCAGGATTGGTGGGCCTGCACGAGCATTTATCAGCTCATTGTTACATCACTTCCCCCCATGAGAATGACGGTGCTGTTCCTACGGAGCCAAGGAGCCGCACATCATGAGACTCTGAAATGATAACGGCGTTATACCTCCGGCGTGGTGTTTTCGCCCAAGTTGGGTGACTACCACGGACATTTCTCGCGCAAATCGCAGATGCTAGAGAGGCAAGTTCATGTAATCAGAAGCATCATAAGTGAGAGGTCCCGGTGTAGGGAAGAGTAGTTGACTTTTCATACATTTCAGGCACAACACAACGTCTCACTAGCCACCAGAATGAAGTCCCTCGCAACATTCCTCTTCCTACTCCTTGCTGCCTCCGTGCAGACTGTTTTCGTACGAACAGCAGGATGTGGCAAAGCTCCTCCGTCGAGTGGCACCAAGAACATTGGCAGCCGGCAGTACATGGATTACACTGGCTCGGCGGCAACATGGGCAATATAGCTCCCGGTTACTATGGCTTGCGAGCCTTGGCCGATGAGTCAAACGGTTCCGCTTACGACACCGCTTACGACGCCGCCCGGCGGTGGTGGTGGCAACTGCGTTGCGCGTTGGGGGCATTGTGGTGGTCAGGGCTGGAGCGGCGCGACTTGCTGCCAGTCTGGAAGTACGTGTCATGCACAGAATCAGTGGTATTCCCAGTGTCTCTAGTCTCTTGACCCATGCATTGCGACATTTGTCATAGAAGACCAGGCTACGTCTTGTAAGTCGAACGACAACTGCCTGTTTCTAGGCATGTCTTCTCAGCCAGAACAACAATTGCCTGTTTCTGGGCGTTTCTTCCAGTGTGTTCTCACACGTCAAGTCAATCTAAGGGTGCTATAGCAACTGAGTATATCTTCTGAGATGAATCCCGATTGCAGCAATGGTGTTCATGTGAACTTGAGTACACTGAATCGAACCTGGTTGCTAATGATAACGACGCTTGGAACCTCAAGAGTCCATACCACGCTTGAATGCTTGTCAACACAATGGTTGATGGCTCGATTCCATCACGCTGCCGATCTCTGGGGAAAACCTTAGGTCTCAAGCCTCCCTGTCTATCTGGACAATGTTAAGAAAGGCCCTACCTTGTAAGAGGCAAGCCGTCTGCCGAAGAAAGCTTCATCTTCTCCCTTAATGCAAACTTGAGTCGTTTCCCCCATTCACTACCATTCTTCGCTGCCAAGGGGACTGCTTCGGGTTTGCTCGGCCCGCCTTGATCAGAATCACTCCGTTGCTGTTGCGCACCGAGTCCCGGGTCTCCTTCGACATATTGACCAATGCTTTCGTCCACCAAAGCTGCGACTGGTTCGTCTTCGGGACTCTGTACTTTGATGGGTCCGTATCTCATCTTGGCCCGGGACAGATGTACGTCGTTCTGCACCCACCAGCCCTCAGGGTCGTCGCTTGGCACCTCGCCCTCCAACAATCTCCTCTTTGCCTCGGTATGAACTACCCTATCCGCCTCATCTGTTCTCATCCTGATCTCCAGGTCCCCCCAGGTCTTTTCTGCAAACTGCAGTTTCATCTTGTTTTCTTCTCGATAAGCACGAGCATGATCCATACGCCCCTGGCGAGCTATTGCCAGCATGGTATTGTAAAGATAGGTCGAAAGTGTGTCCTCAAAGTCTTTCACAGTATCCATACCTGGCACCATCGGTCTGCTCGCCCCCATTGCCTCCCATTCGAGTAGGCCTACGATGGCGTCCCGGTGACAAGTCTCTGCCTCCAACGGCCGTCCTCGTTGCTGAAGATGCACGCCACGGGTGTTGTGGACGGAGAAGCTTTCGACGAAAACAGTGACATCGGTCTGGAGGAGGAATTTGCTCATCAGAGTCTCGCGGAGCTCAAGTAACCTGTCGCTCTGGGCAGCTGGGACGCGACCGGATCTGAAGAACTCGTCAAAATGAATGAGGAACACCCGCACATGCTTCTGGAAATTTCCCGTATCCTGGTTCCTCAGCTGTTTCATGCCTGGCGCTGCACATGCCGTCAGCATCTCCACGAATACATGTCCGCTCTTTTGCGCCGAGTTGGGATAAAGGTCCGGAGTGTCGCCCAGGGTGTTGACGACGTTGTTGGCCGCGATCCATGTATCCGAGTCTACCACTCCTGTCGTGGTGATCTGCTCATCGTACACTTGTGTGAAGACTTGGAGGGCTTCGTGAAAGTCGCCGGGCCCATCGCTGCCGCGCAGGAGCAGGTCCGCCTTGAGGTTGAGGAAGGCCAAGTACTCCCTCCGATTGACCCTGAGCTCTCCGTCTGGACCCCTCACATTGTTCAGCACTTCCTCGACTATGGAGCGCGCTTCCCGGCTGCGGCCTCCCCTGTGGAGCGCATGCGCACTGTTGTGCTTGGTGATGAGCGCTGTCGCCGTCCACTCGTGCTCGACCCCGTTTGTCGGGGGCTCCAGCTGCTTGCTGAGCAGGTGAGCCTCGTCGAAGCGCCTCATCTCTTTGAGAACAAAATACTTCTGGTTCAAGGCTGCGCGCTTCTGCGCGCTCAAGTGTGGGACAGCCTTGGAGGAACCCGGGACGTCGGCATCGCCTGGTGAAGTTGAGTCCGCCGTCTCTGCCCAGGTGTCAATCTCCAACAGGCATTCTTCGAATCGTTGAGCATTCGACAGGCACTTGATCTTGGTCAAGCGGAAGCCATTGAGTACCTGTGCCTCTTTAGGCCAGAAGTGCTTGGCCGTTTCGAGGGCTTCGTCAGCTATCTGGCACGCCAAATGTACGTTGCCAAAGGCATTGAGGTACAGCGCCAGTAAGTGCATAAGCGTCGGTTGGCTTTCACTAGGCATATTCAGATTTTGAGACAAACTGACGACACGGATGGCGTGCGCCGCAAGATAGGAGCATAGCTGCCAGGCATTGTCGTCCTCGCCACTCACGAGCGGGAAAACGGCGCCGAGAAGCCTGCAGCAGCCCGAGATGAAGTCCGCGGGGTTTTCCTTGGTGCGTTTCCAAGCATACTCATGGGTCATGGGATGCATGCGCAGCTGGGGCCAGTCGTCTACGGCGTATTCTTCGACGAGAGAGAGCTGGATGAGGCGGGCCAGCACGTTGCGAAACTCGATATCGCTCAGGCCGGAGAACTCTGGAAACTTGCGGAGCAGGTCTCGGGGCACGGAATCCCAGTGCAGACAGGCTAGGTAGCCGAGGAGCGTCACCGACAGGGGCGAAGATTCTTCGAGGCGCTCGAATGATATCTGCCAGGTGATTGCCACGGACTGCACCGCGTTCCTCGGGTCTCTGGTTCGGCGATCATGCGTCGACGCCTTTAGGGCCTCGAACTTATCGGTTGCTTCACGGAAGGCCGCCGCATATTCGCTCAGAGAGACCTGCTGGTCAATGATGTTTGCTGCCGCCTGTGCAATTGCGAGCGGCAGGTTGCCTAAGAGCTCGACGAGTTCTTGGCAACGCGATTCCTCCTCCTTGTCACCAGTTTGAAGCCTGACTGGGATATGCTTCAGCAAGAGCTTGATGCTTTGTTCGTCATCCATGGGGGCGACGTTGATTCCATCATCAGGTGCTGCGAAGTCCCCCTGGAACCGGGGGTCCCGTGTTGTAACGAGAATCCTGCCTCTCATTGGGAGATATCTCTCCATGGATTCCCTAAAAGCTTTCATATCATCTGCGTTATCGAGAATCAAAAGCCAGTCTGCTGGGTGGGTTTCGAGATAGTCCCTAGTCTGCTCGAGATAGTCGTCCATGACGGCCGCAGTGAGAGTCTCCAGCTTCGGAGGCTGATCATCATCATGCAGAAGACGGCCTAGGACTTTTGAGTAGTCAAACTTGAAGTTGTTCGACTGGTCTGCCCTGATCCATATTACCGACACCCGGTGGCTCAAGGTGTCCGCGAGCTTCAAAGCCAGCTGGGTTTTCCTTGATGGACATGTCAGAGTAGGCCGAATCGTTGAAGTAAATGACACATACCCGACACCACCTAAGCCCCAGAGGACGAAGATCTGGCTTTTATCGCTGATGTAGGTCCAAAAGTAGTCCTTGATAACATTCGTATAGGCCGATCTATCAATGTAGTTTACACATGGGGTACCGCGCAAAGTCAACTTGCGCGTGACAATGGGTACTGGAAGAAATGGCGCGAGGCGGATCGTCAGTGACCATGTTCTCATCGGGCCTATAAAGATATGGAAGGACTAACTCGCAGCGTCTGGGTCAAGCAAAGATTTGGCGCAATTGACGACCGACTTGCCCGTCTCGTACTTGGACAGGTAATCTATCGTGAAAGCATTCATCCTCTTCGTCTCCCTCCACTCGTCCAGCTTGAGCTCCTGCATGCCCTGGGGCACGTTGAAGCGAAAGTAGCTGTTGCTGCGCTCGAGCTGTTGGCCAAAGGAGCTGTTCAGGAAGGCGTCGGCGACGTCCTCTGAGTCGGTCATGATCTTGACGACGCTCTTGATGAGGGCGCTCGCCGAGTTGGAGATCTCTCGAACCTGGGCAACACCCGTGCCGATGCTCAGGGCGCAGCCGATGGCGCGACCCTCCCAGCTGCGCTCGCTCTCGCGGTTGATCTCATTCATGACCTCGTTGATGGGGTTGTTCCTCCGCATGGCGCCGTCGACCCATTCCTCGCCTGTCTTGAGCGTGACGGACCGGAAGAACATGGGGGCTGCTGCGGTGGCTGCCGCGGCCTCCCAGATGGCGCACTTGTAGTTCTGCTGTGTTGGGTGCTTGGATGTGTAATTTCGAATGACATCTACCTTGCTCGTGATGCTTCTCGTGACACAGACCATCCTTCAGGTGATCATATCAGCGACCCCTGGATGGGAAGAGACGGCTCAGCCACGCACTGCCCACGGATGAACTTACACTTTACACTGAGGAGACTCCTCCCAGAACATCTCATCAGCAGACTTCCCTCGCTGGACTAGCAGATCTCGAATGGCACCTTCCAGCAGTGCCACATCGTAAAATGAGCCAGTAGACACCTTCTTGAAAAGCTTTCTGATTCGATTCTGGGAGACGGGATTCCCAAAGACGACGGCGCTCGTCTTCTCGTACTCTCTCAGACACTCGTCGATGGTCATGTGGAGGCGGCCGAGCATGATGGCGATAAGACCACCCGTCGACGTACCGACGATGAGATCGAAGACGTCGCATGGTTTCGGCTCAGGACTGCTCCCGTCTTCCGGCGTCAGGGACTCAAAGATGCGTTTGAGGATGAGAAGAGTTGAGTAACCCTTAACGCCCCCGCCATCGAGGGACAGGACTCGGAGGCTGCGGGGCCGGCCCGCACCTCGGGACGGGCCTTGTGGGGCTTGAGATGGCGGCATGGACTTGAAAGGCTGCGAACTCAAATGTCCAGAGGCAAAAACAAGCGGGTAAGTCTCGAGAGCGATATTGATGATCAAAGTCAGAGATAGAGAAGATTGGAGCACGAAGAGAGGCGAGTTCGAGGAGCTCAGCCTCAGCTGAACGTGACCTCTCGAATGGTCCGTGCACACAATTCGTACTTACCCCTCGGTGAAGCTGAAGAGGCGGAGCAATGAACGGACGGTGGACGGTGAGATTCAATAGCAAGTCATCGTGACACATGGCGGATTGCCATACGGGTAATGATGAATATTTTTATGACGGCAACTCTTGGACAGAGTTTGAGTTTAGTGATATTTTCCCCAAGACTCTCCCTCAACAACCTTGGACAGGGTTGGCTCACATTCTAGCCTAACCCTAACCCTGAGTTCGATGATCTCTCACCCATGAGTCCTCTCGTCGGCTCTTCCTCCAATCCGTATTTGTTTTCTGACCGATAACTCCAACATCCTCTCCACCAGTCAAGGATTTCTTCAAGACTTTCTCCAAGCTTCAGAAGAACCGTGCTGTCCGTGTTGTTCGACATCTTGCTTCCATAGTGTTTCTGGTCGATCGCTTCGACCGTTGGTATTTTTACTGCCTGAACTGGAGTGGCAGACGGCGCTGAAGGTGGCACTCCGGATGTTGTGATCACATGACGGACAAGTGATTGTGTGAGGACCCTTCTGTGGGAGTATACGCGGACTGTGAGGCGGCGATCGGGAATAATATCCATGTTTGGTAATGTGAACCAGGCGTTGTACTTTTGGAGCAGGCTTTCTGTGAAGAAAATCCAGCACAACCTTCTTTTTATTCTACAGAATCTATTATCGTTTGATAGACCTTCTTAGGAAGGCGGGTCATTCCATGAACATGAATTATTGTCAAGGTTGCTTCGAGGTGGCCATCAAGGTTGCACCGAATGACGTGCGAGGGGGGCGGCTGGGAGCAAGCGCTTCCGCAGGATACAAGAAGACAAGAGTTTGGACATCATGGTGTATGCAATGCAACCTCGGCTTATGTTAAACTGGTCATTCTTTTGTAGGACACCTTTAGCTGCCCTAGATGTGACTCCTGCAGCCCACTCGGTGAACTTCAAGAGGCACCGTGCTGGATCGGGTCACAAAACGTGGCTATCATTGGAGTGGGCGATAAATCAAGGCCATTCACCAGATACGATGGCCAGAGAATGGTGTCAATATGTACAGTTGAATTTTATATGCATCGTCACAAAGTATGTACGGTCCGTCAAGCTTGCTCCCCGCTATGTACAAGCACCATCACCCCTCAGTCCTCCACATCATGTCAGTCTCATGGCCCTTTCATCAGCATGCCTCGTTCCATCAACCCTCGGAGGAGAGATGTACTTCACTTCCTTCAGAAGACTCAAGGGATGAACTCCTTGAGGAGGGCGTTGTAGTACGTGTAGCCAGTGCCGCTGGGGGGCTCAAAGCTGTACATGTAGTCGCCCCACCAGGGGCCGGCAGCCCACCAGAGGTAACCCTGCCAGACGTCGGCGTTGGCCTCGAGGAAGGTGAGGAGGCCGCGGACGGCATCGCGGCACTGCGTGTTGGCGCCGCCGGCGAACTCGCCGATGATGCCGACCTTGCCGTTCTGGCGCAGCCAGTTTGTGGCGCTGCGGACGCGCTCGACGCCGATGGTCGAGGAGACGCAGTTGGGGCTGGTGCCGGAGCTGTCGCTGTCGAGGTACTGGTGCATCTGGTAGACGATCTTGTTGAGGGGGTCGACGAGGTTCTTCATGCTGTCGTTGACGTCGACCCAGCTCCAGGCGCCGGACCACTGGTTGCCCTCGACGAAGATGGTCTGCGTGGCGCCGGCGGCGCGGATGCCGTCAATGGCGGCCTGGTTGAGGCTGACGACGAGAGCCTGGTCCATCGAGTGGTACTCGTTGATGGTGTCCCAGACGACGCGGCTGTTGGAGGCGAACTGGCTGGCGACGTTCTGGTGGTACGTCTTGAAGGACGACGTGCTGGTGATGACGGCGCCGTTGAAGCGGCCGTAGTTGTGAGGGTCGATGACGGCGTATCCGCCGCGGCCGGTGATGAAGTTGACCACCTCGGTCAGGTTGCGCAGGTAAGCGGCGTCAAGGGCGCCGGTCATGCCGTTGGGCGCGAGGCGCTCCATCTTGTACTGCACGCGGAAGGTGTTGTATCCCTGGCCGAGGAGGGTCTATCATATTGTCAGCAGGGTCCGGTGTCTAAAGGGTTGAGATCAGGTCTGAACGCACGGAGATGGCCGAGGTGTCAGGGAAGATGAAGTCCTTTCCCCACTGGCCGGGGAGAACATTCTCGCCGAACTCACCGCCGGCCACGTTGGTGCCCCACCACTTGAACACGCCGGTGGCGGGCGTGGTGGTCGCGGGAGGTGCGGCAGTGGTAGTAGTGGTACGAGTGGTTGTGGTGGTGACCGGAGGCGGTGCGACGGTGGTCGTCGCGGCACGGGTCGTGGTGACGGCCGGGGGAGGGGCGGCGCCGGGCAGACATTGACTGTACCACTGGTTGGAGAAGGTGCACATGTAGCCGGCGACACAAGTAGTCGGGCCACTGTAGCCCTGACCACCACACTGGCCCCAGGGGCCGGACTGGGCGATGACGCCGCCGGCGAGGACGACGGGGAGGAGGAACTTCATGGTGAGTAGAGAGAGGGAGGTTGGGGGGGGGAGGATCTGCGGTGCTGACTGGAGGCAAAAAGGGGCAGTGACGAGAGAAGGATCTCCAAGCTCATATATGTAGGCCCTTCGTGCCGTTCCTTGGTGCCCGCCCCATTATTGGATCCATTATCGGATGAGGCATGGTTGATGAGTTCACCAGGTTCAGGCTCTGCTCGGGCCGGCGACACCCTCATTCTGTTCGTCCTGTGGTCCATCTGTGGTTCCAAGGTAGGTCTTCATTTGCGCGAATGGCGACATGAGGGGGTTCTCGGAATCTGGGCGCGCCGCGCGACGGTTGCAACGACGGCCATTGCCTGGCTTTGGTGGTATCGTGTGACGTCTTGGTCCGGAGGGTTGCTGTTTTGGGCGCGGGGCGTCAGGGACCGCCGATCACTTCCAGGCCCGCGGCGACGTAGGGAAGGCTCTGTGTGATCAGGAACCGGACGTTGGGGCTCCGGATGGGCGCATGGTCGGCAGCTCAGGGCCGTCAGGGGCCAAGGTGATATATGGCGTTCGGCTTGTGATCCGAGAACCCAATGAGCATGGCTCGGTTCGGCTTGTCTGGGAGAGCCAAGACTGGAGATCTGGGGAAGCTTTGGCGATCTTTCTAAGATCGCGAGAATGCTAACATTTCTGGCTGACGCGGCTGACGCCCAAAACGCTTGTTTCTGACAGATAGATTGGTTTATCTGTCGCGAATGAGCAACAGCTGAATGTAGAACATCCAATGAAGTTTTGGGAAGAGTCCTGTCCAGGTCCGAAATGGCGTTTTAGACGCGTCGCCAGCGGAAACAAAACTCCCGATCAACTCCAAATGAGAGGCGAGGCTTTCATTCCTCTGGAAAGTGTACCACTACCCAGCCGGGGGATGCCGAACAAGTGTGGTGACCAGTCCATAGTGAAAGATGATATGAGGGAAAAGAGGTAAGGAGAAGATGTGGATCGTCGGCATCATTGAGGATTGTTCTCACAATGATCACGCAGAAGAGATGTATCGCAATAGATGTTGGTGGAGCTGAGCGGCGAAGAACCAGTCATTCATTATGAACTTTCGTTTTGAAATGGATCTTGAGTCTCGAGATTGCTGAAAGACGAACAAAAGAACGCGTTGATGGTGTTCTCCCGCTTCAGTAAGGACGTTGCCACGGATGTCCTCCATGGAGTTTTGTCGACACCATCTTTTGGAACCCTCGCTTGAGGGAAGCCATCCGATAACGGCGATCGAAACTTGGTCTTCTCACTCTTCTTGTGACATCACGATATGCCGCTGGGAGTTGACGTCGGATGTTTTAATCGAGTGTGCTGCATCCAGAAACCTAAGGCAGCTCGCCCTTTTCGTGAGCTGTCATCTCCGCATCAATCTTGAGCACGTGCCCAAGACGCCAGCCACACCACTAGCCACACTCAACTCTCGTGTAAGTGGCTAAGCAATCCTCTGAGATGGGAGTGAGAGCACTTCGACGAGACAAGCAGTGGGTGAAAAAAAGAGAATGGGCCCACCATGGACTGCTACTGTATACTTACAACGTGTTAGCAAAGTGTGGCTAGGCACCCTGCTTGGTGTTTCGTACCTATCTAACTGACAAACTGAGATTGTTTGTCATTTCGTCGGCCATGGTGTATGGTATGCCAGTGCCACCCCTTTGACGGGATTTTATAATGTCATCTCATGAGGTACCTAGTGAAACAGTCCAGCTGGTGAGGTCTTGCTTTCAGAGGGGGTTCGAACGTTTTCCGATGATCCGTTGTGATGACCAATGACTCATTTTGCGTCAGCTCTTGTAGAACGACGACACAACCAAGATGCAAAGTGCATCATGACACGGAGTCAAGGCACTAGTAACAGCCAAGGCAACGTCGTTAACGGTCTGATTGAGCTCCAATGTCCCGTCTCACCCGAGAGATCTCAAATTAATTGTTGAGTGGAGGCTTCGGCCAAGATATGATGCTTCATGCATGATCTTGTATGATTCATACCTACTCAGGCACTGTACAATGGTCTTCAACCGCGGGAGGCCTATATCCTTGAAAAGACAGGCGAGTTGCTGGTCATACTCTGAATAGCAACACAGGCACACCATGAGACACCATACATTGAATGTGACGAGACGACGGTGATAGCATAATCCCGAGATTCGACACCATGTCTCGACATGAGGCATCGAAACTAAGGTCAAGTGTGGCCTAGAAGCCGGCCAGCAGGAGTGAGGTAAGACAGTCAATCCCTGTTGCCAACCTAACCAAACCCAACCAACCCCCCCGCCATGATGACCATTTGCGACTGAAAGTGAACAATCAAACCCTTCTGGGCGCACACCCATGCACCCAGTCCCTGAAGACACACGCAAGCCGACATCGTCTGAGCGAAGAAGACCATCACCAGAACCACATGATCATTCATATGAGGAACATCATTTCATTAACTATCCTTTCACGCACTAGGCCTCCTTCGCATCCGAGTCCTTCCCCATGCGCATCACGCTCTTCAACGCCTTCGTCTCGGCCTCCTGCCTCGCGAGGCGCAGCCGCAGCTCGTCGCGCTCCCTGATGGTCTCCTCGAGGGCCTTTTCGAGCTCGTCGATCCGGTCAACCTTTTTCTGGCGGTACTTGCGCGCCGCGATGGTGTTGCGCTGGCGCCGCTGCGTCACGTCGTAGGACTCGCGGTCCTGGCGGTGGGACGGCAGCAGGGGGGCGCCGCCGCTGGTGGAGCTCGGCGTCGTGCCGTTGAGGGGCGAGTGCGACGCTGAGCGGGTGGCTGACTGGTAGAAGGGTGGGCTGTTGGAAGCCGAGGGGATGTCGTGGGAGGGCGGAGAGGGGATGGAGGGTGAGATGTTTTGGATGGATGAGGGAGGGGGAGGGGGAGGGGGAGGGGGAGGGGGAGGAGGTGTGTAGTCAGGAAAGCTGAGGAAATCTGGAACATGTCAGCAAGATTCGTCACAACAGTTTCCAAGGCTCCTCTTACCAGCTCCGATCTCCAGGTCCGTCAATATGGTGTCCGCACCAATACCGCTCGTTGCCGGATCCCATGTCAAAAAGTCCCACGTAGGAGACTCGTCGACCGATGACAGCGCGGCGCCATCGGCTGGCAGCGAACAGGCGGCAAAAGGATCGAGGCCCTGCCAGCCCTGGGGACCCGGGAGATCGATAGCTGCGATGTCATCGAGGCTAGTAATCTCCGCGGGCCAGTCAAGGGCATTACTCTGGGTCGAAGCGAACCTCGAGCTGCGAGGGCTGGTAGAAGTGGACGGACTGGCGAACCGCCGCTGCTGCTGATGATCCGGTGGCAGCCATTGTTGCAGAGTGTGGGCGGCCTCTCTATGAGGCCGGGAGGCGATTCAATTCGAACGGTGTCGAGTCGCTTGATGTACTGAAGCGTACAAAAGAGATGGGGTGATGAAAGGAAGGAAAGATACCGTGAGATCTGACGTCGGGGTCGGTCAGCATAAATGGGACTTGGAGGATGGGAAGCGGCACAGCACCATCGCTCGATGCGGGGCGCCCGAGACGGGAAAAGAGGGGCTGTGTTCGTGCTAGTGACATCACGTGAAATGACTCATCGGAGATAGCCCGTTTGAATGGTATGCACTGTTAAGAGCATGTCAGCACGAGAGATGCAATCCGGGAAGTATCCGACTCGGCAACATTTCCATTCCAATGCTGAAATGCGGGGCAGCTGACTTGACATGCTGACCGACAAGAACAAAGACAGAACAGACAAGGTGACAGGGTGTTGACCACCCACCACCCACCACCGGAACAGGCCGATACATCAGTCAGACCCCTGAGAAGTACGGCATTTGTCTGCCTGATCGTGCTGACGGCTGCCTCATGCACAATCAATTTCCCCTTTGATGATTGGCGACGACTGATCTGACGCGGTATGAGACTGCCCTTATCTTGCTGGATACAATGAGCTGCTCGGTCTCAATCTGAAAAGCCAAAGCACATCAGAAGACTGTGGTTCATTGATTTCCCTGCTTGGATCTCAGTTGTCGATTGCCCCTTCTCGCTGAGACCTCTTGTCAAGCCATGGCCATCTGATTGTCAGATCAACCAACTACCTACCTTACCTACCGCTCATGGAATCCCTTCCTCGCAGGCCAAAAGCCGGGTCTGGCAATGACTCCGAGTAAGCCACAGCTCTGTGAAGAGACAAAACAGCATTTGTCGATCCATTCACTAATCTGACTTCTTTTCTCGTCTTTTCAAGTTCTCCAACATCCACGTCAAGCATCACCAACAGTCAAGATGCTGCCTCTGTCATTGACCGCCAACGTCTCACTCGTACGAGCACAGCCAAAGTTCGCACGGGATGCGTCACCTGCAAGAAGCGCCATGTCAAATGCGACGAGGCTAAACCGTACTGTATGAACTGCCTCAGGTCCCGTGGCTACTGTGAGGGCTATGTCATCAAACCAAGGAAAAAAAGGTCAAAACCAGATGCGCCAGCAGCACCTTCATCAGGGTCGAATGTTGGCGAGCCCACAGATCAGATCGTCACGTTCTCTGCCAGGAGACTGATGGAACCGAACGTCAACACCCTCGACTTTGAGACAGACCTGAACGCCATGTACTTTGACGAGTTTGTCAGCCTCATGCGCGTCTCCATCGGCGGAGGCACCGCAGCCGGCGCCAAGCTGTGGAGAATCACGATGCCGCAGTTGGCTCGCAACAACAACACCCTCAGACATGCCGGTATCGCCATTGGCGCCCTTGCCATGTCTCATAATTACGAGCCCTTGAGTCCCACGAGCGCTCTTACTACGTTGAGCCCGCACTACCAGCATGCCGTGGCCAACTACTGCCGCGCCTTGCGCCTCCAGGGACAGGCCTCGCCAGGCACCATCCTCCAGGATACGCTCTTCCTCTCCGTACTCTTCATCTGTTTTGAGATTATCCGGGGTGATCGCCAGTCCGCCTTGCAGCACATAAACCACGGCTTGGCCGTGCTGTTCGCCACGGTGAGCGGCCACAACGGCGACATGTCCCATCTCGCGCCAAATCCCAAAGCCTTCCTGGCCGATCTGGTCGACACATTCGCCAACCTCGCCAACCAGGCGCGCACCGTTCTCGACGGGCGCATAGGGAGCGGCCTCCCGTTACCGGCGCTGAACAAAGGGCTCGAGGAGAACGGTCAGACCTTCGAGGCATTCACCCTGCTCCTCATGCACCTGCCGCAGAGCACAGCCAGCATCGAGACGTGCCCAGTCGAGTTCCGCGACATGTATGAAGCTGAAGAGTACTGGATCGCGACCCAGAGGCAGGGCGCTCTGAAGGCTCCACAGACGATGCAGGTGGTCTACGATTCGGGTCTCCTGCAGTCCGAAGACGACGAAGAGGTGGACCGAATCATCGTCAACCTTCTCGCTCACCCCCAGCTGGCCAGCGTCTGCGGCGAGCTGCGACGCATCACGACCATCTGGGACAACGCTTTCGAGCCCCTCTACCGCCGCCTCATGCTCGCGGGCACGGCCGATCAGGACAGCTACCTCCGCGCCCTGCACCTACGCCTCATGTACCTCATCGTCAGCTCCATGACCAACCTCCCGAAGCTCGGCGACCACCGCACCGCCGAGGCCCTGACGCCCATCTGCCGCGAGATGAACTCCCTCCTCGAGACCATCCTGCGCACCCTGCACAAAGGCTTCACAAGCCCCGCCCACCGCGTCTCCCTCGACGGCGGCATCACGTGGCAGCTGTCCCTCGTGGCCCTCTACTGCCGCGACCCGCTCGTGCGCGAGGATGCCATCCGCATAATGGAGCGATACCCGCGCCGCGAGGGGCTCTGGGACACGCGCATCTTCGTGGCCGTCGCCGAGCGGAACCGCATGATCGAGAAGATGAACGCCATGCACGGCACGCCCGACGAGCAGTGGGTGCGGCTCTGGCGGCGCGAGTTCATCTTCGAGGACGCCGGCAACCGTATACTCATGCGGTACATGTACTGGGACGAGGCGCGGGGCGCGTGGGACCTCATTGAGGAGGCGGGCGAGATGAAGTCTGGTACTGACGAGGTTGTGTGGCAGAGGCAGCCCATGACGGGCAAGACGCGGTTTATGCTGTCGAACCTTATCCCGATACCTGGTCGGGAATGATGAGCTTGGTTGGGGGGAAAGGGGGGGGGGGGCTCTGGGTTCGGGATATCATCACCGAGTGTACGTTAGAGTATGTGTTTTCGGGACTGGTTTAAGGCGTTGCCAGGGGGTGGCCGGCGATACCACTCAATAACAGCTTTTCGACTCCATGCTTGGTCTGCTCGACAATTGCTTTGGAAGACGGCTCCCGAAGTCTGATTAACTACGCGAGTGATACTGTCGATCCACATCATCACAGACAATTCCTGCCTTCTCATCAATCAGGAACGTCCTGCAAGGCGGCGGGCGAGCCCTACGGAGCGGCCCTGTAGATGTGCATTCTGGAATCAAGCAAACAGACACATTCTTCCCAGACAGATCGATAAAAGGAAGCAGAAGGACTAATAATCCCGATGGGTGGCCATCGCGATTGCATGTTGACCCAGCAGGCGTCAGATCAGCAAAGTGATAGTACTATAAGAGCAAGGGACGGATACGTGCCACTCAGTTGAAGAGCGTGGTGGTAATCGGAGAACGTCGCCTGGCTCTTCCATCCAGACCATAATGTCGAAATCGGTAGATGAGGCTGGAAATGGCATTGGCGCCCCAGATGTAGATTGGCATGCAGCATCGTCACTGACGGTCACACGGCGTCACGGAAGGCCACGATGCGGCTTCCGACCGTTCAACCCGCACATTTGGCGTCCGCGTGGCATTTTCCTGCGAGCGTTTCACGGTACACTGATTAAGTTGGCTTGGCAACATGAGCCTCGCGTTGCTTGGCGTTTCAATCCCAATCTGAAGAATGGCATCGCGATGGCCAAGATGTAATGACCGCATTCCAGCGGTAAACGTGGGTGGGCATGATGTCACCAGCACAGAGAGACGCTGGGTGAGTTGGTCGTGACCTACGCTGGGTGCCCACGGCGGGCGGGCAAGAAGTTGAGTGGGCTACCGAGGTGATGTTCGCATGGATGGGGCGGCCACGGACCTCTAGGCCCCATTCGTGCGTTCGTCAGGGGGCAACAGGCCCGAAGCTTGTCTGGGCTGGTGCAAATACTGGTGCCTGGTGCTATTTTGGTTCCCTACCTTTGTCTTGCAGGGCAAAAAGGACGGAGGATACGAGATGGAGAAGAGGTTGATGATGAGTGACTTCAGCAACTCGGCTTGAGTGAACGAATCCAGGGAAATGTATTGAGAACTCGAAACTATTTGAACAATTGAGCCAAGATTACATCCCACCGCCAAGGCACTCGACAGAATAAAGTACCGGCAGAGGGCAGGAAATTCTGTCATCAAGATGTAACAGGACGGGGAAGAGACCAGACAGAGCTCAGGGGCCAAGCGAGTTTCGGCAAGACGATTCGTGGGGAGCGGGCGAGGCGCAGGGCGTTGTTCCGCCAACCAGCGAAGCGCCTTATAACTGGCCCGTGTTAGCGGCCCCCACTGAAGCCGCGCATGTCTCGCCCCAGCCCCGGCACCAGCCCCCCTGTTCAAGCCTCACCGAGGCTGCACGGCCACCCCCTGTCTGCTGTTTGCCATCCTAACCCTAACCCTGTAGCCCAAGACATCAAGACATCATGTCCCTATCAAGTTTAGCTGGCTGCTCAAGATCACCTCATCCTCACCGGCCCTTTCCTGGCCGCCACTCTCACCTGCTGGTCGCCCATCTCCCCAGAGACTAGAAACTGGAGCCCCCTAGCGCCGCTTCCACACCTTGGCCATCCTGGCCACCCTGGCAGGATGGAAACCCTGGAAACAGGAGACAAGACCACTCTCTGTCGCAAGGGAGCGCAATCCTGCTGTGCTTCTGTCTGTCCTTGGCTCTATGAACTTCTCATTCTCATCGTTTCCACATCACGACCCTCTGTCTGCAGCACTCACGCATTTGACGACTTCCACAACTCGGCACCTCGACCTCACGAGTCTGCGGCCTCCGAGACCTGATTCAGCCCTGTCCAATCCCCCAAAGAGGGAGGGGTCGAATACGAATTGCAATAACCACACCATCACCCCAGCCGCAACGGGAATACGAAACGCCTGTCCTTTCTTCCTCCCCCAAAATAGCCCCGAGCCTCGCACAGCCCGCCTAACTCTCCGAGACCTCCAACCTGTTGTCTCTTGTCTGTTGTCTATCCCATCGTTCGTCTGGCTGCTTTTCTGTCACGCCCTCTCCTGCGATCCTCTCGCGACGTAGATTTGCTTTTTCTCCCCAGGCCACCGCTCGCTGCCTGCGAGACCCCGTCTCTCGTTCTGTCCACGACTGTGGGCACATTCTCTCGCTCCCTCTGCAGCATCTCATCACACCGAAACAATGAGCCGCTATCAAAATTACGACGATCAATCCTACGGCGAGAGGGAGCCGCTCGACAACAATTACCACCGCTCCCCCTCCCGCTCCCCCGCCCGCAACATGAACGACCACTACGCGGATCCATATCAGCAGTCGCAGCAGCAGCACTACGCGCCCCAGGGCTACCACTACGACCAGCAGCATCCCGATTCCAACTTTGATCAACTCCGCGCCGAGCGCCAGTACAACCGTGATCACTCACAGGACCAAGCCCGATACGCCCCCGACCACCACCACGATCCCAACTCCTACGACCGCCACGCACCGATCCCCCCCTCTCACGGTACCGCTGGTAACTGGGGCGTTACTCCCGGCGCCGACAACTTCAGCACCACCGCCTCCGGCGGCATGGCCGGCATCGCCTACAACGTCGCCGACCAAAACGCCCGCCAGTCAGGCGTCGACGCCATGAACCACGGCTACCCCTCCGCCCCGCAGCCGTCACATCCCGGATCTCCCGCCGGCGGCTACTACCAGCAGCAGCGTCCCGCGCCCCTCGACCACGACAGCCGCTCTTCCCTGACGCCCCTCGGCGCCGCCGCCGTCGCCCCCGGCCAAGGCACGCCGTCCCGCAGCCCACTGGGTTACGGCGCCCACGACCCCTACAGCGACGATCCGTACCAGGGCTACTCTACGTCCCGTAACAACCTCGGCGTCGTGAACCCGCATGATATCGCCGACGACGGCGACGACGGTCTCGGTTACCCCCGCCCCCATCGAAATTCAATGTTGAGCCTGTCGCACAGCGACCGCGGCAGCAGCGTCGCAGGTGGCGCAGCCGCCGCCGGCGGTGTGGCTGGTGCCGTGGGTGGCGGTCTCGCCGCCCGAAGCGCCGGGTCCGGATCCGCGTCCGGTTACGGTCCCGTTCACGGCAGCGGCGGTGGGGCGTACGACGCCGAGAAGCCGTCCGACTGGATGAAAGATCAGGGCAAAGGGAAAAAGAAGTGGAAATGGATCATTATCATCGTCGCCATCGTGGTGATTATCGGTGCCATTCTCGGTGGCACGCTCGGTGCCATTCTTCCAAGGGGAGGTGGTGGATCGAGCAGCGGTGGCAGCTCCGGCAGCGGCCAGAGCGCCGACGACGACAAGAAGGAGAATGGACTTCTGAATAAGAACTCGCAGGAGATCAAGGACCTGCAGGACTCGACGAATCTTCATAAAGTTTTCAGCGGGTTCGATTACACGCCGTTGGGCGTCCAGTACCCGGAATGCCTCCACGATCCTCCCTCGGCCAACAACGTCACCCGCGATATGGCTGTCCTTTCACAGCTCACAAATACAATTCGACTATATGGTAAGGAGCACGATTTTCTTCACTCTTCCTCCAGTTGTCTGTTTATTCAAGGACCTGGATGGCGGCATATCTTGCGACCTGCGGGATATCATATTTGAACCCCCACTAACGAGAATCAGGAAACGACTGCAACCAAACAGAACTCGTTCTGGACTCCTTCAAGCAGCTTGAAATAGACGACACTATGCGTCTTTGGCTCGGAGTCTGGTTGGACAAGAACTCCTCCACCAACGCCCGCCAACTTGAAGAATTCTGGAAAATTATGGACACGTACGGCGAGAAGCCTTTCGAAGGTGTTATTGTCGGCAATGAAGTTCTCTTTAGAGAGGATATGTCGCTAACCGAGCTCGGTAATGTGCTTACCGAGGTCCGCGACAATATGACCTCAAAAGGCTACTCCCTACCCGTTGTGACATCGGATCTTGGCCGCGACTGGAACTCAGAACTGGCCGCAATCTCAGACGGAGTGCTAGCAAACGTGCATCCTCTTTTCGGAGGCGTAAAAGCGACCGGAGCAGCAAGCTGGTCGTGGACATTTTGGACTCAGAGCGTTGGGCCGGTTTTCAAGACAAATGACAAGCTCAATATCGTCGCGGAGATCGGATGGCCCTCCGAAGGTGGCGTCGGATGCGGAGACCAGACGACCACGTGCACGGACGGGGCGGAGGCGTCTATTCAAGGCATAAACGACTTGTTGGACGACTGGGTTTGTCCATCGATCTCGAACACGACATACTTCTGGTTTTCGGCTTTCGATGAGCCGTGGAAGGCGAGATTCGACACCCCCGGCAAGGAATGGGAGAGCAAGTGGGGCCTCTTCGACGTCAACCGCAACCTTAAGAAGGGCATCAAGATTCCTGACTGCGGCGGCAAAACGATCGATTAGGCGAGACCTTTTTCTAGCACGAGCACGCAGCGCGAGAGCGGCCTACGACGACAGAACGAGACACCCATTCTCAAACGAAACCTGCTTAATGCGGCGGAGGGCTTGGGGAGTTAGCAGCGTGTTGTTCGTCTTGGAATCTGCGGCGACGTTTCGCAGTTGGGGCGAGGCAGGACGCGGGCGGGCAAATCATCTTAGACCGCGAGTCTTTTTCAACAATCGGAGTATGGCATCGGTCCCCCGAACCGCGGAGGGCTTGGCATAAACGATATCAAGGAGTTTGGCGTTGGGCATTTGTAGATTCAGATATTTTGGCGTGGTTCATCGGTTGTTAGGTGCTGTTTGGTCCCATAGGTAGCTCAGGACACCGAATGTTCTAGCGTTTCCTCTCGGGAGACGATAATGGAATACATTGACTTCTATCCACGGACCACCGATCACCTTGACCAGCGCATTCATTGATCGTCAAGGATTGTGTCCAGTTCAAAGGTCGATGGACGTTGAAAGTAGGCCGACGCCACCCCCGTGTGTGGCGCGCAGCCGCCACATATGCTCGGGGCGGCTGGACCAAGTGAGGCGCAACATCTAAGGCACGCACGTTGACGATTGATCACAATGTTGCGATACCAGTTCGGTGGTAGCCGTAAGTCTCCTTGAGTCAAGCGTCTCGCGGAGGATCTCCTTAACTAAAGACTCAGCGTACTAGGTAGTGTTTCAAACGTGGACTTCAAAGGTCATCCCAAGTAGAGCGAAGCGGAGCGAAGGGATTAACCGAAGGGAAAGAGTAAGTAACGCTCTCCGATTGGAATTTAAGTGATTAATTTAGTGCCCCTCTTTTTTTTCACGGCTGACTATTTGCCTGTTTTTTTAGTATAAACGTATTTTAACTAGTCGATATAAAAGATACTTCTTTACTACCTAATTTAACTAGTAGAGGTTATAGCGCTAGTACTAGGTAGCTATATAATTATCCTATAAAAATAGCTTTTAAGGCAGGACCTATAGCTACTAGCCGTTATAGCGCCGCAGGCAGGGGGGGTCTAGAGGGTTCCCCCCTAGGAATCTATTATATAAACTATGAAAATCGTTAAAAGTATAATAGTTATAAGCTATTTACCTTATTCAGGGTTTACGATAGCTTCATAGTCTACTATCGTATTTTTAGATACTTATAATACTAAGTTTTTACTACGGATAATATATATTAGCATATTATAATATACGAGCGCAGCGAGCCCTAGGGGTTAGGGGCTTGGCCCCATGAACGGGCTCGTAGTAACGTTGTTCCGGCTATTTTGTCGTTCCCTCCGCTTGGGTCCCTCCGGTGAAGCTTGCTTCAGGGGTCGGGTATTTTAGCATCATCCACTACAGAACATGTGGACTGGGACCGTTCTATTTTCCTGGCGATCGGGAGCAGGTTCGGTAGGCTGCGATCATAGGAGCGCTGGCTCAACTGCGAGAGCTTCTGAGAACTAGGGAGAACAAGCGTCTTGCTGACTAGAGGCTGTTTGAAGGCATCCATGGCAATGAGGAGAGAATCCAAAGCGCATCACACCATGTTTGGTATCAGTCTTTCGTGCATGCCTATGGAATGACGAAGATGCAAAGACATTCAGCCCGTACATATGTCCTTAGAAATGAACGTGCAGATAACCTCTAGCTTCGATATAACTGAAAGACTTCTGCAGTGCTGCCATATTTTGCTAGGTCATAGCTAGCTAATATTCGTTATGCTCGACTTTATCATAGTACCAAGTTTATAGATATATGAGATGTCTGAACTGAATCATGCATGATACCACCTACAGAGCATCATGCATAACGATCCTTCATTAATGACATGAAAAGCTGCTCCTCCACCTTTTTAGACTCTACGCTCCGGATAATAGAGCCAACGCGGCACACTTCGATCGCCGGGCAGGTGACGTTCACCCCCGACTCGGTCCGTGGGGTTGCAAAGTGCCCGCTTCGATCGACGTTCATCGTGGCTTGAATGTTCTGCCGCGCGTGATCTGAGCATTGCCTACAAACATGGCTGGCGGTCCACTGAACATGACTAGCATTCAAGTTTAAGAACGAAACATCTCGTCACTCGATGTAAGAGCGCACTGTGCCATGCACCCTCAATTCTTGCTCATCCCACCATGAACATCGTCAAACCTCGCATTCTCTTCTTCAGCCCGGTGCGACACGCCATTGCGGCGTACAAAGATCTCATGTCACCACCGCGCCGGAAGTGGTGACAAGCACCTCTCGAGCCGGGTTCTTTGCGGACATTCGAACCAAGTATCATGATATCGAGGCCATCTACCAGATTTCTGCAAGCGGGGCAGTAAGTCAGCTTCCCTTTACTTGCTGGATTTTTTTCAATAGCTGCTAACTTCGTTATCAGGTAGCCGGTCGCTTCGACAAGGAGCTCATAAATCACTTGCCAGACTCCTTAAAGTTCATCTGCAGCGGGCGCTGCTTGTACCTCATTTAGGTACACACACGTTCGTGACGTTGGCCAAGATGGAGGCTCTGTCCATGGAGAACGCGAGGAGGGGAGCATGTGGTGAAGAGCTTTTGACGGTGATTCCAAACCACTTGTCTGTGCAGCAAAACTCGAGGTAGTGAATAGTTTAAGATATTATCAAATACCGCGTATGCATCGTGACCGGCACGTTCTCTTTCCGTCTTCATCTTACAATATTGCAAGCTCGAGGTTATTAATTGGCAATGATTGCGGGGTTTTCAGAGCTCATGTGCTTGTTGTTTGAGGCTAGGTGAGTAACTTCATCTGGAGTTGAGTAGACCATGTACGGCTTTGTCAAGAGGGTGGTTTGGCAATGGTGAAGGACAGCAGTGAGTCTGTTGGTAGGTAGCTGTAGAGACGTAGAATAATCGATGCCCTCCTTCTCCTTGTCTGGGCCTCTGGCCGCATATATATATATATGATTCCGCTAACGCTCGGCCCCCTGATCTGCCGGTGACCCCCAGGGTCCCGGCCCACTGGCCCGTGGTCGTCCATGGTCATGACAGGCTTGGCCGACCTGACGGGTGCGGATGTAGTCCCTTCATCGATAGAATAAGCCGCAGAATGTTCAGTAGATCACCAAGGAAGCACGCCAGGGGTATCTGTTCCCATCTCTGATGCCTCCATGCCAACAAGCTGCCCTAAAATCACGGCGTATTTCCCACACGCCCGAATTTTGAACAATCTATCAATATACTTACGCTCTCTAGGTACTGCACACATGATGACTCGGAAATCAGCACTTTGTCTGATTAAATCTACTCCAAGACGAAGTTCCTCCCCTTCTCGACATTACCCCGTATTTCTACAATTGCTTCCCTCCGCAAATCATCCTCGGAAGCAGAGAGCGCCCCATTGGGAAGAGCCTCCTGAGCACCACCAGCGCCGAACTTGATGGGCACGGCAAAGTACTCCACTCCAAGGTCGCGGGGAATCAAGTCACCCCCGGGTATGCCCGGCAGGTAGACGTACGCAGCCTCGAAGATCCCAGAGTGGCCTTGGAAGGCTTTGATGGCGGCTTGAGCGAATCTGCGTTACGTCGTCAGTATTAAGCATTGGATCTTTGGGCTTCCACTATCGAAACCCGGCATATGCCATGCAGGTGGTGGCGGAGCCAGCGCCAGCCCCTGCCTTGACGATCTCGTCACCGCCGGATTGCACGCCTGTCATGATCAGCTCCTGGCCTCCAGATTGAAGGGAAATCTCCTTACGGAAGGTGATGGTTTCAATTTGTTCTTGCGTCAACTCGAGTCCTGACTGCGACTGGCTGATCAGCGGCAAGATTGTTGCACCGGAATGGCCTCCGACGACTGGGATCTTCAGGGTCTGCGGGTTGTCGAGGCCCAAAGTATGTGCCGTGAATGTTGACGCGCGGAAAACATCGAGGGTCGTTACACCGAACACCCGGGCATTGTCAAAAACGCCGTGCTTCTTAAGCGTTTCGACCGCAATGGGCACGGTGCTGTTGACGGGATTGGTGATGATGCAGACGAAAGCCTTGGGACAGTGGGCGGCGTTCCCGGTGGTCAGATCAGCAATAACCTTGGCGTTGGTCTTGAAAAGGTCTGACGACCTATTAGCGAGGAGCCTTTGGGGAGAATATCAAGCTCATGGCCTCACCATCGCGGGTCATTCCTGGCTTTCGAGCGATGCCTGTAATGTATGAGCCATCATGTGATTGTCATTCGTGTGACAGGACTCACCAGCGGGAATGATGACGATGTCGGCACTAGTCAATGCGTTCTTGAGACTGTCATCTTCTGGAAGGTGGCCAGTGACTTAAGCCGGAGTGTTAATATGATTCAAGTCTGTGGCAACGCTAATGGAATGGACAATGTCGTGAAGCCGAAGTTCTGTTACTAGAGAAATCTGTAATGTCCATTAGTCAGCCCTGAAACGAGATCTCGGGAAACGGTGTTGTAAGATCATTCGGGCTGTTCTCACTACCTTAGAGTAGCTGACAGACAGACTTGAGAAGAAGCCTCAAAGGTTAGCCGATCTAGCCCGAGGCACTGAGTACAACTCCTTTAATGATCAGGGTTAGGGTTGATATTCGGTGCTTCCTTAGATATTTACTCTTGCTTAAGAAAGGTAAGACCTGCTACTTTAAAGTATAACGTACTTCCTAGACGAGTGGACTACCTACCCAGACGAGTGGACTACCCAGACGTGTAGTCTCCCTAACTACTCCTTTCAAATTGTTGTCCTTCAAACATTACTTGCTTCTGGTCGGTATCCTTGTACTGAGATCGAATCCATCACTAAAGGGATAGGGGGATAATGATAGCGATAAGCAGTAAGTGGGCGGGTATCCGTGCGGATGCGTGTCTTTTATGGGGGCACGTGCGACTGTCCTTTATTAGCGCTATGCGCGAAATCAATCCAGGCCGATATGAGTTCAAGCATTCCCCCAATCACGAAAGATCTCTACGGCAAGGCCGCAGTAATAATCCAGCGCCCGGAGCTGTGTCTATCATTCTCCTGATTTATTCTCACAGTCTAAGTGATCCTGCGCTGCCTTCCTTTGCTTTCGACCCATTCGGACGATAGACATCCTGATGGCGTCTTCGACGATGCCACCACCGTCGCCGACACCAGGACGCGCCGTCCGCACACTCATCGTTCTACCTATTAAAGCAAGTCGTCACAAAATCTTACGAAGACTCTTCAGGAGAAGCCAGATCGGTCTTTTTCACGTTGCCAATATCTGCATTAAGACCAAACAAGACGAGAACTTGTCCGAAGCTTACGCTATGCAATTCGTTGCCAGTCACACATCTATTCCCGTACCAACGATCTACTATGCTTTTATCCACGAGGGAACATCATATATCGTCATGCGCTATATTAAAGGAGAACAAGCGTCGCATAGCTGGCAAGGCCGTTCCGAGGAATCGAAATCACGGATACTAGAGCAACTGCGCAATATAGTCACCGAGCTTCGTTCTATTCCTCCCCCGGAAGGGACACGAGTTAGTAGTGTCGATGGAGGGCCTTTCTACGACCCCCGTTTGCCGTCACGGCTCTACTGGGGCCCGTACGCTACCGTTCGCGAGTTTCACGAAGCACTAGTCGATGGCATTCCCTGGGATACCGACTGCGCCAAATTCCCTGACCTTGCCGAGCTCTTTGCATTTTATTAGCAAGCAGATAATAAACTGGTTTTGACCCACGGCGACCTAAGCAGTCTTAATATTCTAGTCCTTGAAGATAGCGTCGTGGGAATAGTAGACTGGGAGACGGCAGGATGGTTCCCAGCCTACTGGGAGTATATAACTGCGAAATATGTCAACCCTAAGAATCCATTCTGGGCGGATCCGGTCGATGAGTTTGTTACGCCTATGCCGGAAGCGTGGAAGATGGAACGTATTCGTCGCAAATACTTTGGAGACTTCTAATAAACTCATGGATTTTCCCCTGCATTATTCGCCGCGGTGAAGTCGTCCATCGTGTTCAAGGCACTCGCTTACACCTATCGACCATGTCCCAGGTTGCAGCCTTGTTCTCATTAAAGGCCCCCTGTCCGTCAAAGCGATGAGCAGCCTTTTTCTGTCCCATATACCATATGGCCGTATCTCGAATCGAGACCCAGTTGAAATTTTTGGGGTTGCCCAAGACCTTCTTATCACGCAGAGCTGTTTCTGTAGCTTCCTTCACCCACGCGACACAATTCCACCCCTCCACCCTACGTCGGATTGGGATGCTCCTTATGGGAGACTCCAGTTTTTGCCTGTCCTTGACCTTTCCAATTATAACTCGAACAAGCAATATCGACGTTGGCATTATGGAGCTCTCCCGTTCCTCGTACTCCCAGACTCACTCGGCCACTGGAGGAGTTCCAACAAGCCAAGCCGTATCTTCTCGTTGGCGTGGAAACGAGCCCCTTTGCTGTCTTGGTCCTCGATCTTGGGTCCTACTATGAGAGCCCAGTGGTATCTGCAACTGTCAGAACAAAGAAGGGTGCGCTGACACGGCGGTGAATTACGTGTCCTCGAGTCCCGGCATGATTGGTGCCCCTCCACGAGCATACAAGGCCACGTACAGACGATCTTTGTGGGAAGGCATTGCTCGAAGTCTGCGTTGATGAATAGCATTGTGCTTGGGTGCGATCCGCCAGGCTGAACTATTAAGCGCACGCTGAGCATCAGTCGTTATGCTTGGTTCACGGCGAAAGCTGCCGCCGGCCGGGTCGAATCTTCCCGCGGCTAAACTTTAGCCGTCTTCTCGGGCGCCGAGAGTAAGTGGGGTTCGGGGCCGGCCTTCTCCGGAGGCTTGTGTGATGCTCGGACACGATGAGTGCTGAGAACTTCCCATTTTCAGAATCCTACTTAAAACTTAAATCTAGACTATAGCCCTAGTTGAATCCTGTAATATTAACATCAGACAGTAAGACTACTATCGCCATGACACAGACTCCCCACTTCCGCATCGCGTCCGTACCGGCCGACAGTATCGGCCCAGAGGCCATCAGCTCCGCCATAGCCGTCGTGAACACCCTGACTTCCAACCTCAAGACATTCACCATCGAGTTCACGCACCTGCCATGGGTCACGGCGCATTATAAAGAGCACGGGCGATACATTCCCAAAGGCGCCCTCGACACCCTGCGCACCTTTGACGCAGGGCTCTTCGGTTCCGTCGGCGCAGGAATCACTCTGGGGCCTCCCCCTAGCCATCCGCAGCCCCCTCCAGCTCTACGACAATGTCCGCCCCGTCCGCACGTTCCCCGGCACGCACTCGCCGCTCAAGACGACTGACAAGCGCGGCATCGACTGGATGATCATCCGCGAGAACTCAGAGGACGAATACACCGGCCAGGGCGGCCGCTCCCACGTCGGCCAGGATTGGGAGACGGCGACCGAGGTGGCAATCTTCACGCGCAGGGGCTTCGAGCGCATCATGCGCTTCGCCTTCGAGGCGGCACGCTCCCGCGCCGCGAAGCGTCTGACGGTCGTCACAAAGTCCAACTCGATGCGCAACGGCATGGTCCTCTGGGACGAGGTGGCGGCGCGCGTGGCGACGGATTTCCCCGACGTAACGTGGGACAAGATGCTCGTGGATGCCATGACTGTGCGCATGATTGCAGGGCCCTACTCTGTTGACACAATTGTCGGGACGAACCTGCACATGGACATCATCTCCGACATGGCGGCCGCGCTGGCGGGGTCGATTGGGGCGGCGCCGTCGAGCAACCTCGATCCCACGAAGAGGAACCCGAGCTTGTTCGAGCCGGTGCACGGGTCGGCGTTTGACATTACGGGTAAAGGGGTCGCGAACCCTATCGCGGCGATTTGGTCGGCGGCGGAGATGCTGAGGCGGCGGACAAGCTCATGTCGTTCATTGAGCGTGTGTGCGAGGCTGGTTGTCTGACCCCTGATCTGGGGGGCAAGGCGAGTACCAAGGAGGTAGAGGATGCTGTGAAGAGGGATATTGAGAAGCACTATGGTGGGTGAAAGTGTTTCTGTAAGACATGAAGAGGGAGTCTCGACGGTACGATGAAGATTCCATGTCCTACGCTTGTCCCAAATATGCAGTCAAAATTGTCCAAAAATGTAGTTATCGTCACCATAGACATACCAATTGCTATGTACAGTCTCATCATATGTACAACCTTCATGCGCACCACACCCTATGTACACCAAAAAGCATCACCATCCACCTGTGGCTTACCGCAGAAGCGCCGAGATGGTCGAGTTGGCCGCACCAATGCAAGGACCCAAGTAGGTCGACGTCAGCGAAGAGGTCGAGTTGCGAACGAGGCCGCCGAGCGAGGTGCTGCCGCAGCGCAGCGCCAGGACGAACGACTTGGCCATGGCGTCGGCGATGAAGGGTCCGGGGTGGAGGTGGTCGACGGGGTAGCCGCCGTTGACGGTGGAGGCGCCGAGGTTCCTCTGCGCCTGCGCGCCGTACTCGCCGTGGGGGAGGAAGTAGACGCCCTTGGCGGGACCGCCGAGCTGCTGAGCGGCGAGCCTGCTTCCTGTCAGTACATGGTTGATCATGGATTTCGCGAGGCCGACTCACCAGCCGTAGTAGTGGAAGCGCGGGGGAGACCATGCGTAGGAGCCCGTCTGCCAGACGTTCCTGGGGGTCGAGGTCGAGATGATGACCTTGGCACCCTTGGCAAGCATCTTGCTGGCGGCGTTCTTCAGGTACTTGGGGAACGTCAGAACAGTCTCGGCAACGCCGCTGTATGATGTTAGTAAAAGGAGAAGAAAAAGCAATGACGCCTGCTCGAGCTGTGAGAAACATACTTGTACACGGTGCTGCAGGTCTGCTCTCCGTCTCCGAAGCAGGCAGAGCGGCCGTTGTCAGTGGACAGCGAGCCACCGTCGTTGTGGCCGAGCTCGATGACGACCCAGTCACCAGACTGCGCCAGGTTGGCAACGGTGTCGAAGCGTCCCTCGCGGGTGTAGGAGCGAGCGCTGCGTCCGCCGATGGCGTGGTTGGCGACGACGGCCTTGGACGTCTGGAAGGAGTACTGAAGGAACGCGCCCCAACCCTGGGTCGCGCTGCTGGCGCCCACGGTGGCCACGGTGCTGTCACCACAGAGGTAGATGGTGGGCACCCTCGTCTGGCGCTTCTCGAGGACGGCAGCCTCTTCGGTGGGGAGGGCAGAGGTCAGGCCCAGGCAGGCCGCAGCGGCGAGGAGAAAGTTCGCGCGCATGGTGGGCAGTTTGATGAGGAACAAGAAGAACGACCCTAGAGACTGGCGAGGTTAAGACACACAGCAGCCTTCGAAGGACGTGGCGATCCTCGCCTTAAATATGTCGAACACCGTTCCATAGTGCCTGACGACCCGTTAGCCAACTCTTCGACATTGTCAATTAAGTTGCAATGAAAGGAAGAGTGACGCTCGGCGGACCATGGTCCGTTTCCCTTCGCCCGCTCATTACCTCGCTCGAAATTCGGCCGAGAACGCGGGGAACACTAACTGACTTGGGGTCGATGACCCTGATTGACGATGGCGACGGGGGCCGCCACCACGTTGTCCTGCAAGAGAACGAAAGCAAACCTGTGTGAACAAGTCACGCTGGCACCCCGCGGGCGAGCCAGCAGAAGCGATTTGATCTCGGCAGTCAGGTTTCAGGGGCCGTGTGGGGTAACGCACCATGCCGTCTGTTGTCTCTATGCTCTCAGTACCCCAGTCGACCCGCAGGACTCCTCGTGTTGTGACTTGCCCGCTTGGGAATAGCTTCATGTGTAAGTGCCAGAATAACAGGCGCACCTCTCACCAGCTGCGGAGATTCCCCGTGGCGCAATCCGTACGAAACTTCACTCATCGGTGGCCCCGCTGGTCCTTTTCAGCCTCCAGGAATGTGATGGTGAAAGCAGCCTAGGATCCTCCTTGAATTGAGTGTTCATATCAGATTGATTGATTCCTCGCGCCCTCTCATTTGCGTGTAGCCCCGTCATCCCGGCATGATTCCACGCTTTGGGAGTCCAGGCTTTTGGGTTCCAGGCCATGTGCTCGGGCTTACCCGTCGTCGTCTGAAGGGTCTGGCGCTCCGTCATCTCCGTCGCCTCCGCGTCGCCCCGCCTAGAGCTGGAGCGTTTCTGGGGTCCCCTCAAAGTACCCATGAGTATGTCGCTCCGCTTCCATGCTGAATGATTGTTGGATAGCGGTCGGGTGGCGCGGGTGGCCTATCCCAATTCGCCTGTCGCAAGGAGCCTGTCGCGAGAGTCTTGCCCGAAGCTGGGCTGGGGGTCTACAGACCACAGTTCCCGGTCGTTTATAGCCTCTCGCAGCTGGAGAATCAGGTCCATTCAGAATAGGTGCTCCCCGTATGGATCATCCAGCACGTTGAGCAGCGAGCCCCACGTCGCGCCGTCAAAGACATCAAAGACTGAATCACCCAGGGGAGTCGCATTCGGATCCAGCGGTGCACCTCGTCTCTCGGGGAATATGGTCGGGATCTGCATCTGCTGTTGCCTGGGATATGACAGCGACGGGTAGCTTGTTGAGCCCCAATCAGAGGCAAAGTTGAGATGGGATTGGTCGGGGGTGTGGCCGGGGAACCGTATCCCTGGGTGGTCAAGCGTATTCCACGCGGCTCGTTGTATTTTTGAGTTTTCCAAGTGCTCTCGGTAGGTTCCGGCATAGCCAGATGCTGGCACAAAGTCTGGCTGGTAGAAGGTGAATGGATCACCTCTCCGTGACGGCGGCGGAAATTTCGGCGTATCCGCTCGAGGAGAGGAATCATTAGCCATCAAGGGTTGGGAGTGACTTGAGGGCCTGCCTCGGATAGGGTGCGACTGGGCCTCTCTTGAATCCAAGGCCCTTCGTTTCGAACGGCGAGGCCCATCCGAACGATCCCTATTCATATTACCAGGACTTTGAGTTGAGGCACCGGTTTCCGAAGTACGAAAATTCCTGGGTGTGTCTGCCTGCTGCAGTCCTCGTTTGCGCCCTGCTCTCTTGTCTTCAAGGTTCGTTATCAGAGTGGAAAGGACACTTTTGCAGTGCTGTGCCATATGCCATCGGCGGGCCATCGTCGAGAGAAGCTTCAAGGCCGAATTGATATTACTATTCCACGTTAGTGAGCAGGCCAGGCACAACAATGGTGAGAGGCTCACGTTATGGCCCCTCGCACGCTGTACGAGCCCAACTAAGCGGCAAATGCCAGGACAAGACCACCCATCCATATAGCAGACATATACCCCGGCCAGAACAAGGGGTAACCATGCTCAGAATACCTCTCCAGCGTCTGCAGGATACTAGTCCCCGCCGCAATACAAGCTTGGGTTACAGAGTATAATCCTGCAGAATCCGGCTCCAGAGACAAGGAAGGCCTGTTAACGAGCAGCTATAAGTACTAATAGGAGATATAGGGTAATATGGCCGGGTCTAGGGCCCGTCCCTTCGGATCCTGCCGATTTGCGGCGCCGCCGACCTGAGGCGGCTCGAGGCTGTGGCCCTAAGCACCAATGTCGGCCTTGAGATAGAGGACCGCGCGACTATCAGTGGCTCTGACGTGGATGGATTTGTGGAATATCTCAAGTATCTGCCCGATCAGTCGAGAGTAGCGAACATGGCTGGCGAGGACTGCTTGGACTTCTCGACGATGCTGAGATACTGCTGCTGGCTCCCTGGGAGGAAAATCGGCAGCTTCGGACCCGGAGTCTGCGGCATCATCGCCGTCCACACGCCCAGACCTCTCGTCGTCTGCTCCTCGCAGACGTGGAGATGCTGCATGCCTCTCAAGGTGGTTGACCGGAAGATGGAGAATCGGGTCATTGCCGACGGTACTTGAAGGGGACATGACCGGCTGCGTCGCCGGCTCGTATAGGTCTCGCGCTCCGGCTGGGCACACATCGATATCCGAGTCTTGAATGCCGTTCGGATGACCGAGAGACTGGCTCAGGAAGCGGTCCAGCACATAGGCGCTCCAGAATATGCGTTTGCGCATGGCGCGATCGTCGGGCAACAGATGGGCGTAGCGCTGGGGACAGCGGTGGAAGCCGGACTGGAAGATCGACTTGGAAACCAGACCACCAACGGTTGAGGCATTCCGCAGGGCCATGGTGGCGACGAAGTAGAGTTGGGCGCACAGCAGCGCCTGGATGGAGGCGATGTCGCACCTCAGAGCCAGGAGCGCCAGTGCTGGCAGAAGCTGTGCAGGAGTGCCCATCTTGACGGGGCTCAGAATGGACAGGTCGGGGTTGTCTAGGCTGGCAATGTTGGATATGCATCTGTAGATGACAGCTTGACCGATCGATGGCGGCTGAACCGATTGACCACTGTTGTCTTCAGCATACAGAGCGTCCAGCTCGGTCATGCAGACAGGTCCGTTGAGGAAGGGAACCAAGGGATGCCAGATCCGAAAGTAGGTCATGACGAGCTGCCTGGCTGTTGCATAGTCAGGCAGCTTGCGCAGGTCATCGACTTGAAGAGTGTCCCAAGGAGGGCAGGGTCCCGCATCGAGTCGCGAGGTACCGTTCACATCCTGAGAAGGTGCGCTTGGGGTGGTCGGAGGGACCTGTTCCTCGCTGCTGCCGACGATGCAGTCCTCTGGCGAGGGGTTGCCTGTCAGTTGTCCATCAACATCATCTCGCCGCGGGTTTGCCCCAGCTGCCGCCGCTGCAGCCGCATAGAAGGCTCGTTTGACGGTGTTGATAAAGTAGACGCCAGACGAGCTGCCGACGTATTGGCTTTCGCCGTTGGAGAGTGCCCTAAGGCTGCCGATTTCTCTGGACATGGCGTGCCTTCAGGCGCATTGATGCGGATCCCTTGGGTTGAAAGCAGATGCATCCTGGCGTAAGAGCCAAGTTCTTTCATTCGACTGTGCCGAAGTCTGGCTGATGGGTTATTCGAGTACCATGGTGATGGTGATGGTGATGGTGATGGTGGTGAAGAGAGGAAGTTGCGCTGGGTTTGGTGTTTGCAGATAGCGATAGGCCCTTCAGTGGTCGAGCCCTGAAAATGCGGGGGGGTTGGCTCAAGCTTTAGTGACACCTGAACTCAAGGATCAGTATCAATCGTGGCCTATCCATCCATCATCTACATCTGAGCATGTAATCGACATACCATCAATAAGGTACCTTACCTTACCTTAGGTAGTGAAGACTCATGTCCTTCGCTATATCATCTTCCACGATTCGATCAAACACTGGAAGGGCTTGCTGGAAATTAGCCTTTGATCTATCGATCATGTCGTTTCTATGTGCCTATGTGTGGCGTTTGGTTCCTTTCGTGACTCTGTGTCATCACGTGTGGTTTGCTAGGTATGAACTGGTGATATTGAACTACATGTGCACCTATTCATTACCAACAATGACATTATGCAATAGAGATTTTATCTACCTAGTGATTCATACACTTTTATAGCTCACCAAGTTCCCTCACCAAAGGTAGGCGCTTTCGTAGTCATTGGCCGACACTGCTCTTAGGTAAGGTATCGCCAGAGGTTTCTCTGGTGTCCTCTCTTTTCCCGAATTTTCAGCTAGGGATGAATCGTCCCGATCGTCTTCCTCGTAGTCGAGCTCCATACTCACATCTGGTCCCTCCCGATCATAGTCATAGACCTCAACTGCTCCCTCAGTCTCTGTCCTCGCATAACCGTAGTTGGTAGTCACCTTTGAGCCGCTTCCGACCTTGTTGATCTCTTCCCCCAGCTCCGAGTTGACACGTGAATCATCTATCACGTCAAAAGTTTCTCCCCATCTCCCCGACGCCTTTCTCAATCGTTGCTGGCGCCCGGTCATGGCACTAGCGTCTGATGTCTTCCACTGACCCGAGAGCATGATCGTTCCAGTAGCTGGGCCCTGACTTGTTTTTCCACGCATAATCCAGGACATCTGCGTCCTCAATCACACCTGAGAACCCGAATTCCTCTCGTCGGAGTGTCTCAAGCCGCCGCAGTCCGGACGAGAGCTGCTCCTCGTTGGCCTGTGAGATGAGTGCGACAAGTAGGTTCTCCGTCTCGAAGAGGCGCCTCTCAAGAGCCGATGTATACTGCTTCGGCGGGCAGCTAGGATGGAAAGCTTTAGTATGGAGGAGGTGACAGCACGTTCGGCAGAACACGCACCGCTTTTGCTGCTGAGGCCACTCGCAGCGCACTTTATTGATCCCACATTGGGCGCACCGCGGTCTACCATGGAGGTCAGTCGACTGAGAATATTACGAAACCAGCGTCAATCAACGAACGTTCTCCACTACACTTCGCCCATTTCTCTGTCAGCGCCGGGAGCATCACAGGAATCAGGTGAGTCGCCAATGCACCTTTTGCTTCCTCGCCCGGCACGCCACGCAGGCCGCGCTGATACGAGTCACTCTGGCTCTTTCTGACGATTTGGTCCGTCGGCCCGTCATCTTCGTGGTGAAGGTGAAGGTGAGGTTCGGGATAAGTCTTGTCTTTTGAACGTCACGTCGCGGTTGCTGTCTGGCATGACGCGACAGTCAACCACAAAAGACGGAGGGAAGGAAAACAGGGGAAGGCAAACGGTTCGGCCCCAGATTCGTTGTTTGACTTGAAATCGGGCATTCTCATCAATGTCGTATCTATTGGCATCAGTCAGTCAAGCATTCAACGATGTGGTCGAACACCACTTTGGAATATCTTTTGTCTTCAAGCTACAAAAAAAAACGGCGAAGACTAGCGACTGATCTGTATTTTAGAGGACCAGAGAGGCGAAATCTGTTCATTGAGTCATGTTATGGCCTGGTCGATCCATTCGCGCACCAGCTTGACATACACAGTGATGTCCAGCACATCAAGGGTATCAGGTTTCTAGTATGTATCAGCCTTGCTAGCCAACAGTCTCCTGCGAGCGCCTTCGGGAGCTTCACCAGTGTGATTACGACATTGAGGGCGTCTGTGACCCGATGACTCCCGATACCGAGATCTTGCGCATCGTTGCTGATGTCTTCGAGACATTTTATGTGCGGTACCTTTAAGCTCAACTTCCATAAGATTCTTGACGGCTTGTTTGCGTTGACGGGCATATCAGATGGCAGGTCCCGTCTCAGCAGTTCAATCTTGCAAAAGGCGTCCTCGTCGCCGTCATACTTGGTCAGGAGGAACTAGGCACGATAAGGTCGGTGTGTAACAACTCCACCTCTGTGCAGTAATACACTGCAAAAAGGCAGGAGATTGCTGCAAGCCAGTATCTTCTTGAGGCAGTGAACTATATCATGTTGTCGACCAGTAATGCACCCCGATCAAATCTAATAAGTCAAATCATTAAACAACCAAACAAACAACCCATTTTCCTATAGTCAAATAGCCAAATACATGGATTTATAATGTTTAGATGTTTGGCAAACGTTCAAACAGATATCGAGACTCGAGACCCATAAAAAAAGAGTAACTAAGCTAATTAAAACTTTATATTGCCTATTATAAACTTCTATTTATAATAGGTAATATAAACGCTAATGCTAGGAATCGAACCTAGACCCTCTATAATAAAGTAGAGACCTTAACTAATTAGGCTATTAACTACTATTACTAATAGGGGAAAAGACCTATATATATTAATCTACTAATTAGCTAGTTTAGTCTCCTACCCCGAAAATTACCGAGGCGTAAATCCCCTACTAAAGTAGTAATTCTACTAATGGAACTATCTATAATATTACCTACCTATAATATTACCTACCTATAACGTTACCGTAATACTATCTACGCTATTAAAGCTATTGCTACTACTACTACTATTATCGATATATCTATAACGGTCTTTAGGGCGCGTCTACCAGACTCAATTCGAACCTAACTTTCACGCCTAACGCAGTCTAATTCCGACCTCCCTACGTAGTCTAATTCCGACCTCCCTACGCAGTCTGATTCCGACCTCCCTACGCAGTCTGATTCCGACCTCCCTACGGCGATTGACCACGGCCAGCGCTTTACTCTCGACGCGATCATCACGAGGAAGGGCTCTAGAGACGTTAGAAGAGCTTCAGTACCTTAATAACTAGCTTCGTCGAGGGGCTATTCAATTAGGAGGGCTGTATTAGGGTGTTAACGGCGTTAATACTAACGATTCTGGGCAATAGGTGAGTCCCTGACTATCGTGAGAGCTTCATTATCTAATAAATAAGTTAAATATTTGCAAATAGAGCTAAACAAACAATTACGTCGATTTCAGCGAGCTAAATAGTCAAATACGAACGCTGTATTTGACTTGTTTGATCGGGGTGCAACACTGTTGTCGACTGCAAAGAAGTCGCTACTTGACCGATGTACCGGATGGATAGTGTCAGAAATACTGAAATGCTACAAGTAGACCACTGCAGAGCACTAAAGGATGTGAGATAGACCGTTGGGAACGCCATATATATATATGGCAAGGAGGACTGGATGAGAGAAAAAGGCATCGATCAGTTTACTTCACAATACCTGCCTACGAGAAGGTCACTGGGTCCTTGACCTTCACAAGTCACGAAGCACGTTCCATGACACTAGGTATCTGCAGCTCCTCAACTGCCGGCACGGCCATTTCTAAAGGATTTGCAATTCAAGGCTCTGTCGTCACACAGCCCAATATGAGCGAAGATCATAGTGATGGTCCTTCAGGTTGCTTAAACTGATCAAGGCCAGCTGTCTCAAGACATCAAGAGGTTAGGACAAGGAAACCAAGACTCATGGGCACCACTCGCTCGCTCTATTGGAATCTGATTGTCCGTCCCTACTACTTTCGTCCCTAAATTGTAAGGGGATCTCATGCTTATGCGCAGCTTGTTGCCTAACTCGCAGTCGGCTTCGTCACAGCGTATCATGTAAATTCGCAGTGTTAACCAGTTGAGTGGATATGTCTATTGGTTGGAGCTCAGCTTCCAATATCACGTAGCTAGTTCATTATTCAGATTACAAGAGGTTACTCAGAGTGGTTGGAAAGATGACAAACGCTCTTGCCAGCCTTTCATGTCACATCATACACGTGGACTTCTCTACAAGCCAATCTAACACAACCAGTATGCGTCTGTATTAGATTTTGAAGATAATGGAAAGTCATCATCAGGATACTAAATCCTGAAGAATCCGGTTCAAGCCCGGTGAGTGACCTCGCCCTGCAGCTCCTCCTTCTCAAACGCTGCCTTTACAACTTGACCCATGGTCGCAGTCTCAGGCTTCTAAGACTTGAATTTTCTGGCAGGAACCTTTTTCATGACCCTCTCATCAAGTTCCTCGTACGTCCTGCCGGCCGTCTCAGAGTGATAGAATCACAGGAAGACAAGAGAAAGAACCGCAAGGCCTCCGTAGATGAAGGAGATTCTAGCGCCCAAGTTTGCTTGATCCGGGTTGAAAAGACAGGGCAACACGAACGATCACATCATCGAGATTCTGTTCTGCGTTGCGAGGCCGATGGCGATAGTCTTGATCCGGAGGCGTGAAGTTGATACCTCGCAGAGGACCGTGTGTGCCGTTGCGCCGATGGTGGCGTTGTATCCCCAGCAGTAGATCAGAATGAAGGCAACCGTGGCGCGAGCTTCAGTTCCACCGGGCTGATGGTCGGCAAAGATTGCCAGACTTCCTGGAGCGAAGAGGATGATAGTCAAAACGAAGAGGCCCCAGAAAGTCAAGCCCCGACGACCGACGCGATCAATGAGCCACCACGACATGACGTTGCCGATTGTCGACAAGACCTGCTGGGTGATCTGAAGCTTGAAAGTCATGGCCGTGCTATATCCGGCACGCTGCATGTAGTAGGTACTGTATCCGGCGGCGAACACAACACCACCGAGGGACTGTATGCCTAGAGGGGCAATGGAGATGATCGTGCGGCGGAGGTTGGACTTGCGGAAGCACTCAAAGTATGTAGCACCTGCAGTCTCGGAGCTAACCATGGGCCAGGGTGTGTGCTTGATGGCGGCGAGACGATTATGTGCCTCGTCGCCACGGTGGCCATGGTTGGTCAGTGCCTTGAGAACGGCCTCGTCACGATCCTTGGACGCCAACAACCACGGTGATTCCGGCATGAAGGCCACAAAGGCGGCTGCAAAGGCAGCAAAGCCGTACTGCGCGACGAACACCGCACGGTAGGCCCATCTACTGGGAAGGTCGCCTGTTTCGTTGACGATCAGAGCGACGATGAGGGGGCCGATTGTGTATGAGAGTGCCGACAAGCAGAGAAAATGGAGTCACCTGTTGAAGGACAATCAGTACCTTTCTTCAAATAGGGAGTCTGAAGGTTGAACGGACCTCGCCGATGTAGGTCACCGTGACACCCTGGACGGCACCGATGGAGAATCCGTTGAGCCGCTTGCCTCCGAGGAACAAGGCGGGGGACGTGGCCACGAATTCCATGGTGTTCGCTCCGTAGGCAATGGTCAGTGCCATCATGACAACCTTCTTACGGCTGATCCAGTCTGCAAGCTGACCAACTCGGCGAGCACCTATCACTGCCCTGGGCCCGGAGAAAGACGGCGGGCCGCTTCTCTGTGGAGAGAACTGGGAGAAACGAGGGAGAATCTCGCAATAGCCCCCACTACCCCTGACATCTCATTGTAGTTCGATGCTTTAAGCACAGCACGCTTGACCGGTCTCCATTCATTGTCACCTTAACGAATCGGTAAAGAGCCCATCAAGCGCAATGTAAGAATGTGCGCATACGAGGAGATCAGTGGCCATTGCCCCAAGCCAAGGTTTGTCTCCAGGCGCTCGAGAAATCATTGTCAAATCTGTCAGCCGCAGAGTGTGTCGAGGCCATCCTGATAGCAAACAATGAGCAAGCAACCGTGGTTGAGATGCAAGCTTCAAACACAGATCTTTGGCGGGAGACTCAGCACCTAACTGTACATGCCAGTCCGATCGCCACATCAAGTACCCATGGTAAGGTAACCATGGTAAGGTACCCATGGTAAGGTAGGTACCTAAGGAAGGTATCACAGTGAAGTAAGGTGCCTGCCTCTGCCTGCCTTACTGATTGCAATAGTAGCACGATGGCCGCGCGGCACCGCGCGGCACCCGACGAAGTGTCTAGTATACATGCCAGGTGAATCTGATCTCTCGAAAGAGGGAGTTGACGAGTAATCCTGAGGATGCAAGTCGCCGGACGAGGTCGGGACAAAGTGTGATCAGGGGAAGTCGTGGAAAGGCGAGGTGAATGGGGTTCGGGGGGTCAAGTGAGGTGGGGGGTTATGTAATCAGCCCGCCGCCTTGAACCCCTCCATCACATCACGTCCCTCCCGTCCAAGCTCCATTCCAACTGCGTCGTGGTTGCATTCGAAGGCCACCACCCATGATGAGGTAGCGTTCAACGACCTTTGAATCGCCCACCATCGAGAGTTCCAATGCATGGCTATATATGATTAAATAATAGCGGCTTCATCTGGTCTTTTCCGAGCTCTGCCTGACAACAATAAACCTCCATCTTTGCCGGGACACTGAACACCAACAACCCTCCCATCTGAAGCTGCGTCGCATTCGAGGTGCTGCGCGGCCATCGTCAATTACCTGTCACTCCAATTGCACTGCAAGTGCTTGGAAAAAGCTCAGCTTGATTTCAGGCGCCGACATCATAGCCATGCCCGAAAATATGGACGAAGACGACAGAGGTGTGCACCCACGCCCTACGCCCAACCAATGACGCTTTGCTAACCCAATTGCAGAGTCGAATGCGAGCTCCGAAAATGAACAGGACGAGGTCATGGAAGACGCTGACGATGCTGATGGCTACAATGAGGCCGAAGACGACGAAAACGACAACGAAAACGACAATGACAACGAGAACGAGAACGAGAACGAGAACGACCACGAGAACGACGATGACCAGGATGAAGGCGACCGCGAAGGAACGGCAGACGATGCGCAAGAGTCGGGCAACAAGGCCACCGACGACGCCGCCTCAGACAAGGACGGCCCTCCCAATGGCGAGCAGGCCGACGCTGCAGGCACGTCAAGAGGTTCGCGCTCCCCTTCGGCGCAAGATGACGAGAGGGTCCAGCCTCCCTCGTCGCGACTCTTTCCCACCGTTCGCCCAGAAGCCCTCACCGCCAAGTTGTACGACATTGTCCCTACAATGGCTGCCCCGCAGGCCACCAGTATCAACGCCCTCGCTGTGACTCCAGATTTGCGCTACTGGGTCACCGGTGGATCGGACGGCTACATCAGAAAGTACGACGGCCCCGGCACCATCAACGGCAAGCAGCTCTTGACTGTCGCCCAACGGCATCCGTTCGTCGACAGCGTGGTAAAGGCAGGCATTCTCATGTCATACTGGGAAAATGAAGAGCCTAGCCCACCGAATCCACGCGGTAACGAAGAGCACGTCACCTCGCCCGTGTACTCTCTTGCCATCCACTCTCAGGCCTTGTGGCTATTGTCCGGCCTCGAGTCGGGTGGCATCAATCTACAGAGCTTGCGGCACGACGAGGGCAAGCGCATCACATGTCTCCAACAGCACACCAACGCTGTGAGCGTCTTGACTCTGGCCCAGGATGAACAAAGCGTGCTCAGTGGAAGCTGGGACAAGAACATCCTCGATTGGGACCTCAACACGGGCAACGTCAAGCGCCGCTTCGAGGGCAGTGGTGGCCAGATATCGGCCTTAGAGGTCCGACCCGTCAACGGGACACCAGTGCCAGCTGAGGCGTCGGATTTCCAGGTCAAGAGCGAGACCTTCACGTCAAACAACAGCCGGGCGCCGACGAATGGTGCCTTTGCCAGCACCAATGATACATACACCACAGCACCGGTCAACACGGCAGCAGTCGGCGCACCAGAAGCCCAGGCGTCCCCGGCCCACGAGTCCCTCTTTGGTGGTAGTGACACTGGATCCTTGTTCGGCGAGACGGGCGCAGGGGGCTTTGGGGGAGGTGACGATGACGAGTTCTCCCAAGCCATGAACATGACTATGCACGACGGGTCAGGTCAAGATGGCGGGATGGAAGGGGGTATGGATCATTCCGCCGACATGGCGACCTTTGACTCTGAGACGGCACCGACGCCGGCTGTGCAATTCCCTCCAAGCAGCCCACTGGTCGCCAAACAACCCCCACCGCAACCTTCACCAGTCGTGCCGCCGGCGTCCATCCCCGAACCGGCGACCGACCCCATGGCGACGGAATCGACAGGAACACAACCACTGGTACTTGGCGAGTTCGAAGCCCCCATATCTGCACCGGCCGAGCAGGCTCCAAACTCGCCGTCTCTCGTCTTCTCCTCCAAGCCAGCTCCTCCTCCTCTCGACCCGACACAGTCATCCGACACGGTCTTTTTCTCGGCCGATATCAATGGCTCAATCCGTATCTGGGACCGTCGCGTCCAGGACCCCGTCGCGCGGATAGGCACCCGTTCCGGTGTGCCTCCGTGGTGCATGGGCGCCACTTGGAGCCCAGACGGCAACTGGATCTACGCAGGCCGGCGAAACGGCACCGTCGAGGAGTTCAGCATCCACAAAGCCCGAAGCGGTTGGGACCCCGAGCGGACGCTCAAGTTCCCAGCCGGCAGCGGCGCCGTGACTGCCGTGCGGGCGATGCCGAACGGGCGGCACTTGATTTGGTGGGTACTCCTACATCCTGTTTTACACTCCCCTTTCGAATGCTTACCTGTCATAGTGCTTCTCATGATATCCTCCGTCTCTACGACACGCGAGACACGGCGGCGTTCAAGAACTCGAGTGTCCCCTTCCTCATCGTCCCTGGCCCGCCGCGCGCCGGTGTCATTTCTTCGCTCTACCTCGATCGAACCTGTCGGTTCATGATCTCGACGGCTGGCACACGAGGCTGGGAGGGCTCAAGCACTGAAGTCTTGATCGGGTACGAGATCAACGTCGTCGGCGCCAAGTAGCCACGCCGCATCGCTTGCTTTTGCGAGGTTCATGTGAAGGTCGAGGATCTGGGGAAAATGAAATGTCATTTACATGGGCAAGCGGCCCTTGGTGCTGGGGCGTTTACGGGCTGTATGAATACCCTTATTTGTAGTTGCGATGCGGACTTGGTTGTGGGAAAGGAGACATCTAGCCAGCATCAATATTATTGCATGTGATTTGTTGTTTACGGGGTGCACAAACCGATGAAGCGACCGTGATATTTCTTGGGGCCACTGCATGTGCTCTGGCTGAGCGATATGTGCTGGCCGCTTTGCATGTTCCTGGTGCTCTTGTGATCAGACATCTCATGGACCGTGGGTAGACATCCCGCGTAGGCGTCCCATTGCTCTGGCTAACATCCTATCGACTCTGGTTAGGCATTATCCCCTAGGCATCCCTCATGAATACTTTGGATGTTATTTGCATTTTTCGAGCTTTTAACTCATTGCTGGCGTATGAGGTTAGTTTTTGGGTCTGTGTCAATGATCCATAAATGATATCTGGGAGATGTCAGCCTTCGCTGTAGTCGAGCCCAGGGGGACAATTGAGGATGGCACAACAGATCAGGATGGGGTTGAGATCGAAACGAGAGTTTTATATACTTACAAGTCTGCTGTAGGCCACGGTAGGTACTAGAGCAGCATGTAAAGAACCACTTGTCCTTCGCTCCTGCTCGTCAAACATGATACAACCATGATTCCTTCCCTGCAACGACTCGCAGGCGCAGGGGAGTCTATCGGGCAAGAGCCATCACACCCCCCCTCCCTCCCCACCATGCAAAATGCACAAGCGTAAAGTTTCGATCTTTCTATTACAGCAAGCATATCACTTCATCATTTCTGCAAAGATGCAAGCTTTTGACGGCATTGCTGAGGTTTGGCGTTCATGAGTAAGCATACCTTGATGCCATCTGAAATAAACTTCGATGATGTCTAGAGCCCAGTTTACTGTACTCAAGCTGATGAAAAGCAAGCCCTGTAGCACATTTCAATGTTCTCCCGCGAATATAACGATCGCATTCATGACAAACCGTACCGTGATCCAAGTCCTCTACTTGGGTCGAAGAACATATCTACGGCATCGTCCCCCGCCCATGACGAGTCAAATTAAAGGACTAGATCCTGTCTACACCCATGCGCTGTCCGTCTTTGGCGCTGTATTCTCCAAAAAGATGATGACCTACGACATCTGGAACTGAGCAGAGCCGGCGGCGACAAAATATTAATCACTTGCGTGAACTGGGAATCGAACCCAGGGCTCCCCGATGGCAACGGAGAATTTTACCACTAAACCATTCACGCTTGGATGACTTTAGGCTCACTAAGCTACGTCATGCTGCCTCTCCATTAGGTCCTAGTGGGGATGTTGAAGACATAACTAAATCGCTGGATAGTCGGATGTACTGTCGCGTCAAGGTTCATGGATATCTTATGTGCTGTGGGTCGCTAGTGATGACCATGGATTAATCGGCCACCTCGAGTGAGAGACGTGAGACACATAGGCCACGAATGTCGGCATGACAACCCGGAGAACATCAACGAAATCACTTGCTCGCACCATCTGGGAGATTTCACATGTGATATTTGTTGCAATGCCCGTCCTGACCTTTCAGTTGCCCAGCGGCATCTCTGTCTACTCTAACTAAGCGATGTAAGGAGGGAGTGGTACGACGAGACGCGACTGCTGCCTGGGGTAAATAAGACGCCACTATCGTCTGTCGAGGACGACATAAGCCTACGACCGCTGTCCTTCTAGGCAGCAGGCTTCTCAGGCTGGTCGACCTTGTCAACGCGCCAAAGGCCGTACGGTCCGTCGCAGTTCTTCCACATCTTGATGGTGCCATCCTCTGAGCCTGTGGCGTAGAGCTTGTTATCGGGCGAAAAAGCAATAGACCAAATGGGGCCGTGATGGCCTTTGTGGGTTTCTACACTGTGTCAGATCTTCCGTGTGGGACTCATCTTCGGACTCAACATACCAATATCGCTTCCGTCATCCCAGCGGCAGACCTTGCCCCAGGTGCCCGGCTCTTCGCCAACGACGAACTTGCGGCCTTTGAGGTCGAGTCCGACGCTGGCTACCGTGTGCTTCATGTCGAAGCGCTTCAGCTCCTGCGTGGCATTGGGACCACTCCAGAAGTAGACCCAGCGACCAGCAGTGACAGCCAAGACGGGCAGGCCGCCACCGATATCTGTGGGTGAGGTGTATTCGGGGGCGAGCGAGACGAGCTCGCATGACTTGATTTCGCCGTCGAGAACCTCCTCCTGGATCAGCTGTCGGCTGGGCAGATCGAACCAACGCAGCGTCTTTCCGGAAGCGGTTACGATGATGCTAGGGTTCTGTGTCCAAACGATGATCTTGATCGACTCCTTGTGAATGCCCTCGCCAATCTCGTGGCCGGATGAGGCGGCAATCGTCTTGGCCTCGGAGGCGGGGCTCGACGCGTTGTGGGAGAGTCCATGCTCCGAGAGGTCAAATAACCGCAGCTTCTTCTCGTGGCCGCCGGTGGCAATAAGGTCCGAGTTGTCGGGGGGGTAGGCAACGGCGCGGACAATATGATCGTGCTGAATGGTGAGGAGGATCTCGCCAGTATGAGTATCCCAGATCTTGCTGTATATGTCACGTCAGTAAATCCGGACAGGGCACGTGGCGCGCAAACAAACGCACGCAGTAAAGTCGGCCGAGGCCGTGGCCGAGTTGCTGAGGTCGGGGCTCAGTCTGGCCTGCCAGACAGCACCCTTGTGACCGATGAAGGTGCCAATCCAGTCACCAGTAAGACCATCGCGTAGCATGGGGTTACCATCCTTGCAGGCAGAGATCATGAAATACTGGCCGTCTTTCTCGAGCGGCGAGAAACAGATGTGCGGTACGGGGCGCGAGTGGCCGTGGCAGGTGAGTGGGACGTAGGTCCGCGCTGCGACTGCGTCGGTCGACATGATGTTTTTTGAGGTGGTTGAGCGGTCGATTTGTCGGATTGGATCTATGGATTTGTGCAAATGCGCGCGACTATCGTAGGCTCCAGTGATGTCTGAAGGCGAGAGACGCGATTGTATGTTTCAAGTCGAGGGGGTATCGTAAAGGTATGAAAGAAAAACAGCCGTGACGTCGTAAAGTCGTAGCGTAGCTGTCGTGATCAAGGTCGGAGGAGGAAATCCAGGCAATCGAGGTGGAGGGAAAAGGAGTGGCCGCCGCCTCGAGGGTTGGATAGGGCGATGAAGACTTGGGATTGGGAAGAAGCAGAAAAGAAGATGCCCATCCACAGCAATCGTCCCGTGTCTCGACCTGTGTGGGGCACAGGAAGGGGAAGGGGGGGAGGGAGGGGGGGAGGGGGGTTCAAGTGCTCACGTTGCTGGGACGAAATGGACCCTGACATGAGACGTGCCCCGCCATCAAGGGGGTGGACCCATCCAAGCCATCGTGGGCGGCCTGTGCTGAAGCTTGAGTCAAGATCCGAGGATTAGGCGGGTGCAACAGAAGCTCCTTCCCCCAGGTGGAGGCTGCTGGACGAAGCGGTAAGGACAGCGCGGGGGATTACCTAATAAGTCGCGCCTGCCATGTGCCTGGATACTCCCTGCCCCGGGCTCCTTACTCCCAGCTTCCATCGTCATCGGTAGCTCAGGCCCCAAGACACACTGGTCTCCTCCTTCTTGACAAATCACCTACTCCCGTATTCACTGGCCGCGCCGGGTTGCATCACGAGATTCTGCACTCTTCATTTTCACCTCCGGATTTCCACCGCCTGAAATCTGGCTGCCCTGCAATAAACTCCGCCAAGCTCCCTGACACAAGCTATACAAACACCTGTCTTGCCTGTCACCTCAACCAGCTACCCCGATTCACCCTACCCCGCCGATCCGTCATGACCGACTTCAAGCTCTCAGCCCAGCTCACCGGCCACGACTCTGATGTGAGTCATTGCCTGGAATCCCCATGATTCCTCCTCCTTTCGGGCCTCACTTACTGATCCTTACCTCCCCAGGTCAAAGCCGTCAGTTTCCCTTCCCCTGATGCCGTCCTGACAGCGTCTCGCGACGGCAGCGTCCGCAAATGGCAGCGAACGTCCACCTCCCCGCCAGCCTTTGAGCCCACGGTCTCTAGCCAGAACTCCGAATTCGTCAATGCCGTCGCATACCTTCCCCCAACAAGCGTCTTCCCACAAGGTCTCGTCGTATCCGGTGGTAAGGATACCTTTGTCGAAGTGCGCCAGCCCAATTCCTCTGCCAGCGACGATGCCGAGCGTCTCCTCGTCGGCCATTCCCAGAACGTCTGCAGCATTGATGTGTCTCCGACTGGCAATTACATCGTCTCGGGCAGCTGGGACTACCAAGCGCTCGTCTGGAACACAGCGTCATGGGAGCCTGAGGTGCGGCTGGGCGGCCATGACAAGGCCGTCTGGGCCGTCCTGGCGTTGGACGACAACACGGTACTGACCGGCTGCGCCGATGAGAACATTAGAGTATATGATCTTCGGAAAGCGGTCGGCGGCGAGGCTGCGCCTGCATCTACAATTACCACACCCGACGTCGTACGAGCATTGTGCCGCGTGCCCAAAGGCCACCCAAGCGGCGCAGACATTGCCAGCGCGACCAACGATGGTATCATTCGGCTGTGGAAGCTCAATGGGCAGCAAGTCGGCGAGCTGATTGGACACGAGAATTTTATCTACTCGCTGGCGAGCTTGCCGTCTGGAGAGCTTCTAAGCGCGGCCGAGGACCGCACGCTGCGGGTATGGAAAGGCCTTGAGTGTGTCCAGTCCATCACACATCCGGCCATTTCAGTGTGGGCTGTGGCGGTGTGCCCCGAGAGTGGCGATATAGTGACTGGCGCCAGCGATGGCGTTGCTCGCGTCTTCACTCGTAGCAGTGATAGGGCGGCGGATGCCGATGCCATATCTAGCTTTGAGGAGTCGATCAAAGCGTCCTCGATCCCTCAGCAGCAGCTTCCTGATATCAACAAGGAGAAGCTCCCGGGGCCCGAATTTCTCCAGCAGCGATCTGGCACGAAGGAGGGCCAGGTGCAAATGATTAACGAGGGCAACGGCTCCATCACGGCCCATCAGTGGTCCGCAAGTAAGTACAGCTTAGAGAACCGTATGTGACCCAGAGCTAATAACGTGCAGGCCAGCAGCAGTGGATAAGCATTGGTACCGTTGTTGACTCCGCTGCAAGCAGTGGAAAGAAGACGGAGTACAAGGGCAAGTCATATGACTTTGTTTTCGACGTCGACATCGAGGACGGGAAGCCGCCTCTGAAGCTTCCGTACAACCTGTCGGCGAACCCCTACGAGGCGGCCACTAAGTTCCTCGGCGATAACGAGCTGCCACTCACTTACCTTGATAGCGTCGCCAACTTCATCACGAAGAATACACAGGGTGCAACGCTAGGCCAGTCAGCCGCACCGGCCGCCGATCCGTATGGCACGGAGGCGCGATACCAACCCGGCGAGCCTGCCGCTAAACCCAACGTCCTGCCCCAGGGCGAATACCTCAGCATCACAGCAGCCAAGTATGACGCCATGATCAACAAAATACTGCAGATCAACTCCAACATGATCTCCTCCGGTCGCAAGGATTTTGCACTGAACCCCACGGAGCAGAAGACGCTACAGGAAGTCCGCCACGCAGTTGAAAAGTCGACGGCAATTGGCGAAGAGGGGCTTGAGTTGGTGATTAAGATCGTTTCAAGGTGGCCCTACACTGACCGGCTGCCGGGCCTGGATCTTTTGAGATGCATGGCACCCACACCGATCGTCGCTGGGCACTCCTCTATTCTCGGCTCCATCATTCAAGTTGCCATTAGCAGCGCAGCAGACGTTCCTGAAGGTGGCCCGCCCAACGAGAACAGCGTCATGATGGCACTGAGAACAGTCGCCAACCTCTTCAGTTTGAAGGAGGGCCGCGCGGTGGTCGCCAAGGAGGCCCCAATTGTTACTTCCTTCCTGGAACGCGTTGTAGGTATTGCCGACGGCACCCCCATCGGCCAGCACAACCGCAACGTGCTGATTGCGGCGACTACCACAATCATCAACTACTCCGTGTTGAGCCGGAAGGACAAGGCCGTGCTTGAAGGATCAGACGTTCCTAAGCGGCTGCTGTCAGTATTGGGAAGAATCCTGACGGAGCAGAACGACTCAGAGGTGTTGTACCGCGGCCTCGTCGGCCTAGGCACATTTGCCACGAGTCACAAGGCCATTGCTGAGTCGCTCAAGGCACAGGAGTGGGTTAAGACGGCCAAGGGCAAGGCTTCGGAACCAAGGGTGAAGGATGTCGCCGGCGAGTGTCTAGACCGTCTCTGGTAGGCTCGCCGTTTTACGAATCACGACGGATGAAGCATTGGCATAGTGATGGTAGAATTGTCGGGTGAACATGAGCACAGCCTCGGTGGTCGCACTTACATAGCCAATGAACGCTGTTAGAGGCGCATATGGGCCAATCTATGTGCAATGCCCTGTGCTATCGATTGTATTGGGTATCTTTTATGGAGCATTGAGTAACCTTGTTTATGATTCTCAAACGCTAACAACGTTGTTAAACTTTGCTCAACGGTTGATTACATCCTGAGCATTCATGAAAGATGCCCAGGCGACACCCGGGCAATGGCTGACGCAGTCGATATGATATGATCAGGCATCTTCGTCGCTCGTCAGTTGTGCGCAGCAACCCAGCTACTTCATAGCCGTGTGTCGTCCGGCGTGTTCGGGCTAGCGGTTTGAAACCCAGTTTGAACGCAGTGGAGGGCCTGCATAGACATCTACGGACGCTCAGCCTTTGCCTTTGAGTACGAGCTGGCGCCCCGGGGTTTGTCGCTCACTCAAGGAATTCGGCGCCGCCGTTGATGAAGGTATTTCGCATGAAATAATTCTGATTCCTCCCGGCATGATCCTAGAGACGGCCTCACCTGATGAACATGCTTGAGAGATGGTGACTCCCTGGCGTCTGTCTCAACAAAACACCCACGACTTGTGTTAAAGAACGGTATCCCAGCCTCCGCGCAATGGCGGTCCCATTCGCCCCAACGCCGTTGATCTATGCCTCAAGTATACAAGATGAAAAACGAAGAAAGGAAAAAGCATCACAGGGTTCCTGGCATCAGCCCCTCACGCTAGCAGATAGATCCCAGCGCTGAGCAGCGGCAGCCAGCCGAGTAGGGCGGTGCTGCGCAGGGCTGCCTCGGCGCCAGACTTTTCCTCCTTGTCGCTGCCGGACTTGCGAATGGTGATGGTGTAAATGTCCGCGGCGCCAATGTCGGTCGAGTTGAAGCAGTTTGTCGAGTTGACCTCTGCGATGCGCTCATCGCCCGGCTCGGCAAAGGTGATGTCGACGCACTAGAGCAATGTCAGCATGGTTTTCGAGACTCTTGGCCTTTGGAGGACGAAGCTTACCGAGTACAGGGCGGCGCCGTGCATGGCATGCTCGACGATCTGGATGGTGGCGTTGTCACCGGCCTTAACGGTGACGTTGTTTGGCATGGGCAGCTGGGGCATGCAGACGGTGCCGGGGTAGGGGTTCTTGCTGGGGCCGAGGATTTGGAAGGGAGTGCCCATGGTGTGGGACATGTTGAGGGGACCGCCGTCAGGTCCGGAGGTGCCGAAGCCCATGTTGATGTAGATATCGGCCGTGGCATGGCCCTGGAACCAACCGGGCTGGAATGCGACAGCGCCGCCCGTCGTGGGCCAGTAGGTGCGGTTCTGCGTCAAGGGGGTACCGCCGCCTGTGAGGTGTTAGACTCGATGATCATGGAAAGGGCAATGGATATGAGCCTTACAGGGGAATGTCCATTGCATGCCGTAAGGGAAGGTGTCGTTCGTGATGAGGTTGTTACCTCGCCAGCCAGGGTAGGAGATGACGATGTGTGCGGAGGCCGTCGCCGCGAGGACGAGGGCGGATAGTGTTGAGGCGAGCATTGTGATGAATGTGGTGGAGTGTAAGGTGAAAGTTCTACAGATGAGGCGTCTCTTCGCCTTTTTCTCCGACGGGTCTTTCTTCTTGAGGGCCCTTTGTTCAACAAGACTATCGAGCGACTTGTTCCCTCGCAGTGTGTACGTTGAGGTGGCTGGTCGGTCGGTCTTTGTCTGTTGATGAGAAGTGTGGGGGCGTCGAGGGTCGTTGATCTTGTCGAGGACTCGAACAGTCAAAACAGTCAATATTAAGATATGCTTCGTATCGTCTCGCACAGCAGGACGTTCGTCTTTGGAGTCGCAAATAGTTCAGAGAGGAAAGACGGGAGAAAAGGTGAGTGCGAGGCGGCCTTCCCAAGCTATTATCTCTGGGCCAGACAAAGTAGACCACGCAGCAGACACCCGGGCCCAGCGATCCAGCCGCCCGTCTAGATGCAGGCGCATGGCATTCGACCACTTGAAGATGGGCCACGCACCTGCATCCGTCCAATGGGGCGCCGTTGGACGGTTCGCATCCCCCGCCGGGACATGTCTTGTTCTGGCCGAGCTCGTGAGAGGAGAGGGGATTTGGAGGCCAACTTGGGGGCCGACCAGCGGTCGTCCTGCATGCCGCGTGCTTCCGCAAATGCTGCTCACCCTTGTGTGACCGACAGGAGACGAGGCCAATGGGGAGCCTCGGGGGCTGGCGAGCCGCTGCGACGGTTGTGATGGTGGTCAATGATTTGCTCGAGGGCGGGGAGTAGGGGTGCAGGCGGGTGATGAGCGGGCAGCCAATTGGCAGTTGAGGATGCGACCAAGCATTCGGTGGCCAGGGTGCTGAGTGGCGGGAAGCCAAGCTTGAACAAGGGTTGTGGTGGTTGTAAGCGCCGACGTGGAGATGGTGTGGTGCCAAGCCCGGTGTGCTTGTGTGCTGGTGTGCTGGTGCACCCCTCTTCGGTCTGCCGTCGGAACTGGCGTTGAACCTAGTGGTTGATGGGCTATTTCTGGCCTGGATCTCAAAGAGCTTGGTGATGTTGAAGCTCTGGGAGATGGTTCAAAGGCGCAGACGTTGCACGTCAAGAGTAGGCATGGCGATCCAAAATCCCATGCTTCGTGCCGGAGCCGATTGATGACCGAGTTGCTGACGACAACTTCCAATCTCGAGGTTCACTGTCGATCAAGGCTCTCTGACAAGTTGTACCACCTCCGTTGGGGTTTCGCCAGACGCCATAAGCTGACGCTGGGCTGATGGACGTACGAGTCGCCACGCTGTCGACGACCATCTTCTTCGATTCGTTGCTGCTGTATCGAAACACACGCCGCGACGTGCCGGAAAGCCATCATTTCAGTGGCTTCTTAATTGCCGGAGGATGGATCCTTCGCGTGGGTCGCCTGTGATGCTTCCCTTTGTGATTCTCAAATTGCCGAGTAGCCCAAAACGACTTCGTGCCCGGGGTTCCAAATGGCTCGTGGGGCGGTAGTCATTGTTACTGCCGTAGACTTTTTCTCAGCTCCTTCGAGTGATGGTCGATGGCCACATAACGGATCGTGCTCTTGCTAGAGTGATGTTCCGAGGACGAAGGACGAGTTGATGCTGCGACAGAAGCAGAAGCTGGGATAGGTACGGCAGGCTTACCCAGCCATTAAGAGCTCTCCACCCATATGGTGGCCTGCCATATCACAGTTGCACCCATGAGGAAAGCGGTCTGGAATTACCCCTCATTCTGCCAGCCCCTCCAAAATTTGGCACACCACCATTGCCATGTCGGTCAATGACCATCAATCATGTCAGAAAGCGCCCCAATCGAAGATCGTCCCGTCGAGCAGGAGGAGTGGACGAGAGTGAAATCAAAGTCCAAATTCCGGCGCGCCCCTCGAAACACCGTACCCAAAGCGCTCGCGGCCAAAGCCAGCCACGACGAACCCCGCCATCATACATCTGTGCTCGAGATACAGGCCGAATTCGAGACCTTCCGTACACGATGGTACGAATCGGATGCTCACCGACGACTTGCTGTCCTGCTTGAAGAGAATGCAGCTGCACACGATCCTGTTCGCATGGCGATATGTCTAGGCGTTGGCACCTTTGACATGGAGGACGGCGGCTGGGACGCCAGGAGAAGGACCTACATTCAGCTGATTGCTTTTTTGGACATGGTCGAGCTGTTGTGTATGTTGAACGATGCGTATACGGAAATACGTCTGACATATTTACAGCCAAGGCATCCAGTGAGTCTATCCGCTGCATCTTCCAGGAACCGCGCTTCACGGCCAACGACAAAGCGTTCCTCGAGGGCCTCGGTCACGAGGTCGTTGAGTCTCCCGGTGCCTTTGAGGCTGTTGACGAGCACTCCCTGCTCTTCGCTGTCCACATGTACCGACCAATATACGAGGCCGCCTTGTCTACCCTGCCTGCCATGTTCGTCGGAACTGGCTGGGAGACGTGGGATGGCGTGGGCAACTTGGAAGAGGGCGACTTCCAGTGTATGCAGGACATGCATGCGTCACACAAGCTGCTGCCGTTCCCGCAAGATGGCACGTACACGACATTCTCGAGCACGTGTGTATACTGGCGGCCGGTCGGAAGACTTGACGCCCAGTTGACGGAAGATTCTCACGCGGCTGACGTCGTACCTTCGAAGAAGCCTGATGCGGCTGGGGTTACCAGCGATGGCGAGCAAAAACCGGCCAAGGATGAGGCAAGTACAAGCGATGTGATAGAAGCCGGTACCTCTGATATCAATGATGATGCCAAGAAGTCTGCAACGACTGGGGCCCTAAGCTGATCGGTCAACCCTTCACCATGACTATCCGACCAGCCGCTGCTCATTCGGCCGCGTACACATACAGCGTGGAATGGCCCTCCTCGGGCAGAAAGTAGAGGTGCATGAGGCCATCGACTACGTCAACCTCCACGGGGTTCTTCGTTACCAATACACCATTATTTGTCCTCATGGTGATTGGAACCTCCATCAGCGGCACCAATGTCAGGGCATCCACGATGGCGATCCCTCCTACTTCCACCTCGTCAGCCAGCTTCGCGATGCCCGAGCACAGCATCACGCCACGGCCTTCATACATCTTGGCGTGCCCCAAGAACTTGCAGTCCTGGTAATCGATCCAGTGCGACGGGTTGGTCACTCTGCGCTCTGGTGGTACAAACTTTGGCGGAGGCGGGTTCGTCTTTTCGAGACTCCAGATGGACCCCTCGCGTCCGCCCCAGTCTAGGGTCGTCAGGGAACGAGTCGAGGCGTCATGAATGATGCCTCCTTGGTGGTCATCTACCCGGAAAAGCGACTCGTAAGTGAGAGTCGCTGGGTCGAGACGGATGATTGTGGCAGTGCTGTTCGGACGATACTCGCTGAGGGTAGCCCAGATGAACTCGCCGTCATAGTCAATTCCACCCAGGTGGTACTGTGTCGTCAGCACCACGTCAAATTCCCCGCACCTGACCACATAGCATGCGAAAGGCTAATAGATGATCATCAAACTCACCTCTGTTGAATGTTCCTCGCTCAAAGTCGCGTCGGCGATCCGCTGGCCCTGGCCGTCAAACACAACGACGTGCCCGTAGCCCGCGCCTGTCGTGCGGTCCGTCCCGTCCCTCCTTTCGCCGTCAGGGAACTTCTCTGTCGGTACAGTGTACTCGCCCGCAGAAACAAAGTAGCGATCAGCTCCTATTTTCACGATCCCTTCAGGCTCCCAAAGCTGTCCTTCAAAAGGGATCTTTGAGACGAGTCGCCAGGACGTGGAGCGCGTCAGCTTTGAGAACTGAAGCAGAATCTCGTCGGCATGAGTGAGAGGATTCGGCGGCGGTAAAGGAGATGGCGCAAATGGAGTCGAGGGCTGGGGGATGGTGATGTTCGGAAATCCTGCAGCCGGTCTAGTTAACGTGGGTAACGGCGGCATCGTGGCGCTGCCGAAGAAGAAGAATGAGAGGGCGCTCAGGATTGACGCCATGAGGGGTTATGGACGTGATGACGAGCTGGGTTCTTGAGATAATAGTTGAAGATATACTGAGCTGTTCGTGTTCATGACTTGATGACAGATGGTGGCCGTTTTGTGGTTCGGATGGTCCGGGATTGGGCCGCACGTGGCGGCTTTGTGTGGCTTCGTTGCCCACGGGGCGGGGGAGGGCCCCCACAATGGCTCGGCGCCGCCTTGGTCCCGCTTCCTCCGGTCCGGCATCCGGACATGCGCCCAATCGACCATTCAATCAGACCTCATCATGAGCCTTCAGCATCGGTAATGTCGTTAGAATCTTGCTCGATGATTTGTCCAAACTCAGGTACATACAAAAGGCCCTGGTCGGTGTCTGGCCACAGGCGATGGGGTATGATCTCATGTTCGTAACATGTTCCCAAAGAATAACCATCGACGGAAAAAATTTCAACATTCTTTTGAGTGAGATTTCCATGATTGAACAAGCCTTCAAATTGATGCCCAAATATTCCCAAGCAACAATTGATCAGCAGCACTGAAGCAGCTTCCAACGTCATCCATAACATACAAGCACTAGTCAAGCTTCGTCGATGTTTCTCAATTGCTCCACAAGTGTCAATCATGACGCAGATCAACCTGGGCTGAATTCTCTGGCGAACTACGATACTTCAAGAATCCCCGTCAAATGGTTTCAAGTCATGATACCTTGCTTCTTGAATCAATGGGCATTCCAGTCGTCAGCTCCAAACGCTTTCATCACCTCGGCGATGTTATTGGGGGTCGCTCTAGCCTCATCTGCCCTCTCAAGTCTTTGTTCGTCGTTTGAATGACGATTCTCTTGTACGATGTCAACGCAGGAGTGCCGCTATCAGTAACCTCCAAGATTAGATGCAGTTATTGACCCCGAGCCATGGGCTTCCCCGTTGTGAAGCGGTCAAAGCAGCATTGCTGTGGCGGCGGAATGCGTACCCTGACGCGCTTCGCATCAGATTCCAAGTTCTCAATCTTGAGGCTCGAAACCTCGAACCGTACCAGCCATTGTGTGGCCATGGGTTCCTTGTACTGCCACCACTCGAACTAAAGGGCGTCGCCGTCAAGATCATATGATTTGCTAGCATCGAAGATGATATCCTCGCCGGCTTCTATCTCCAACTCTAGAGCCTCGTGGCCCTGCGAATTGTTGACGCAGAGAACGGGGTGATGGTTGACGGACTTGAAGTCAGGGTTCATTGACCACTGGATCCGCGAGGCAAAGTCGTTCTAAAACGTGTCCCTCCACCTCCAGATCGATGCCTGGTTCGAAGTGTACGTCTTGTCATCGGCTCCTACTACGGCGTCCGTCGTATCGCTGTAGTGCTTGCCAGCTAAGCCCTTGCCGCTGAGATCGGTCAAGGCGTAGCGACCGCCACAGGAGACGTATTCAGGATGTTCCCTCACACCCAGTCCGTTTTGAATGAGATAGAGGAAAGGCGGAGTGTCGCCCTCCGGGATGAAGATGCCATCTGGGTATGTCGAACCGAGAAGCCTAACCTGGATGTTCTTCTTGATCCAGGACTTGGTCATCTTGGAAAAGTCTGGGCCACCCTGGTCGAACCCATAGTATCTGTCGCCTGCGATGCCTGTCCATGCTGCGAGACCATATTGGTTCCACGCGTGAATGGAAGCGATGTAAAAGATATCGGGGAACTCGGTGCGGATCCAAGCTGAGGTGTCGTCCTGGTCTGAAATCGTGTAGACTCTGAGCTTGGCTCGTATTTCAGCCGCCTCTTCGGCGGAGTATCTATATTTGATCGTTAGGAGCACTTGCGCGAGAACGTTGGTTCCACCACACGAGAATCCAGAGTGGTCGATCGGAGGGGGCTTCAATTCTGTCGAGAAGAAGCTGATGTCCGTCCGTAAGTGGCTTGTCGGCCCCGACGCCTTTAAAACCAGACACATGAACTGTCATTCGCGTCAGTAATGTGTACGCGGAACAACAGAAGAACGGGCAACGTACGGGAGGACCTGACTTGATCAAGTTGCGCAACGTGTCCGTGGTCGGATAAGGATGATCGGGATGTGTGTGATTGTTGAGACTTTCGACGACGCCAGCGTAGCTGTCAATGATCTTATGCATATCTTGCGGGCAAACCTTTGTCTTCATCCATGTTGAAGTCACGGCGACAATGTCCTCGATGTCAAACTCATTGGACTAGAGGAGAAACCGCACAAGCGACTCGGCATCATCGGGCTCGTTCGAGATATCTGAAAGGACGAAAACACGCGGCTTGTCAGGAAACACCTGGAGGCTCGAAGTGGTCATGGTGAGACGCAAGAGGTCATTTCCTCGATGAAACGATTTCGAGTCGAGGCTTCGCGCGACAAGAAGGATATAATGGGCTGGAATTTTCAAGGCTGCAAATCGCGGGAATGGCAACGAGAGGCTCTACCACCTACTTGGAGAAGACGGTGCCCAGACATGACGTCAAGTCTGATCCGGCATTGCTAAGCGCTTGACGAGGGGCAGATGCCGAGTTCATTGTGACGTCCGAAGCAAAGCACACCTCGTGTTTCTGCATACCTATGTTAGTGATTTAGTGAAGAGCCTGTCAAGGGGGTGGTTTGGCAATGAGTGAAGGACAAGCAATGAGTCTATTAGTAGGTAGCTATAGAGACGTAGAATAATCGATGCCCTCCTTCTCCTTATCTAGGCCTCTGGCCGCATCTATATATATATAATTCTACTAACGCTCGGCCCCCCTAGTCTGCCGGTAACCCCCAGGGTCCCACCCCCCTGGCCCGTGGTCGTCCGTGGTCATGACAAGAGCCATAGCCAGGGCTGCCGCTCGATCAAATCAATCAAATAATACGACATAGCAACCGCTAGGCGACGCTTTCGTATGGGCTTTAGAGATACCGAAATAGGTTTAAAAATTATAAGTACATATTAAGCTCATTGAGTATAGTAGTTCTCCTCATATAATCCATGAAGTAGAAGTTAGGGCTATTGTGTTGGCCTGCTGTTGTTATGTGGTATTATTTGATTTGATTTGATCGAGCGGCAGCGCTGGCCATAGCAGCTCGGCATACCGAAGGTAGCCTCTGCTGTGATGTCTGTAACGAGGAGCCCTGGCGAACCCGGACCTGTCTTCGACAACATGGGAAAGATACTGGCTTTGAAAATCGCTGGTGCAGTAGGGCCGCCCGTAGATGAAATCCTCATTGATGTTCACAGCGCCGCAAACTCGATGTACTGTGTCGGCATCAGGATAAGTTCACCTTGACTGACTGGCTGTGTGGATGGGTGGAAGATTCAGCTTCGATTAGTGCGGATCTGGGTTTAGGCATGTTCACAAGCGTGAGACATACTGCAGCATGAAGTGACATCTGGTGCTGATGGCTCATCATTGCCTTCGGTGCGAAGTCCACGAGCTGGTTGAGATGTCAGAACCCGAGGAGGGATGTGACAGCGGGAGCAAATCTTCCACTGCGGCATATCAGAGAAGTGTCCAGAAGACGCACACGAGCCCCCAAGTAGCGAACGACGTGGCCCTCGACGGGAAATTCCATGGTAGAAAATGGGTCAGGCTTCGGCGACGGAGATATACGCAGCATGCAGGCAGCGACTCAGGTAGAGCAACAAGGCAGTGTGAGCCACGAAATATTGGACTTGGGATTGTGAGATCATGAATTACTCTGTTTGACATCGATCAGAAGTACCGCCAATACGTGTATCTGGAAACTTGTTTAATATTAGGTACTTCTTGTAAGATAACATGGGCAATTTCGGAACATTAATGGGATGTATACCATCACGAGGCAAGCTTTAACGATATTGCTGACGCTTGACCTTAAGAAGGCTTCTTTTTATGGCACATGGCAAATTCCCGGGTGGTGCCAAACACTAGCCTGAGGAACAACGTCTATCCCATATGCTAACGCGATTTCAAATCAAACCCTTTCTCCTTCTTACGGACTGGTCCTAGAAGGGCTTAGTGGCAGCTCTCACACGGCCGTAAGTTGCAGCAGCAGCTATCCAATTGAGCTAAAAAGATACGTATTGAACCAACGCTTCTGATTCAATTGAGCTGCATCCATGAAGGTATAGGTAGCACCTGTACTACTGCAGGGTATAACCCGTAACATTCCTAGTGACAATCAATCTCATGCCGTGCTAGACCTGATGTGAAAGCTTCCTTAAATACTAAATCTACTGATGCGACGGCTGACCCAAGACTGAACTTGGGTGCGAGTTGAGGAACAGTCTTCACGAGATATCAGGACGTGAAATTCATAACGAAACCCATAACACCTTAGTCTCCGACCGCTCAGTGACTTGATTGCAGGTACCTCGAGGAAAATTTCGCTGGATTCCAGGCCCCTAATACGCGCGCGAAGCCCGTTGGTGCTTTGGTTGACAAGTGCTTTGACAACTGGCAGTCTTCACCTCTTCCCGGTTCTTGGGCTCGTAGTAGGAGACACCTGCTCGTACAGGGTGGATCGTGGCACGGCTCAGGATGGGATTTTATTACAGAGAGGGACGATCGGGTAAATAGTGGCCAATCTCAGAGCTTGGAATTGTCGGGACACTTGTGATGATTTTCTGGACAATCGTGCTCGTTGAATGTCCAACATGTCTCGCGCTGAGATTGCTTGCTCCCTATACCTATCATACTATGCATCGTCTGCAGCATCGTTGCAGCTGCTTGAACTTATCACGTTGCGAACATGATCAGACGTAAGCCTATGATGCTGTCACACGCAGCGTACCTGACGACCTGATTCGAATCTCCGAGCAGCTATCGAGGTGCAAAGGAGTTGTGGATCATTCACGTCGAGAAAGGAGGGGATGGGGGCATTCCCTGCGGACAAATAGCAAATGGTGTCAGATTTCGTGAGCAACTTGATGACAACATGGACACCCGAACAGAGAAAATGAAGAGCTGCGTGGGACAGGCCGCTGCCTCTCGGCTTCATGAGCACAAGCAAATTGCAGGCATGCGGCACCAAGAGACATAGATGGGCGACCCTTACTCAGGCAGGCACTGTCTGCTGGTCACGCAAACGTCGGCAAAACCTGCCGCAGCACATGCCACGGTGCGTTATTCGTTCCCTAAGAAAATCGATGTTCGAGACGAGGGGTAGAAGGTCAGACCCCAGTGCAGAGGACTTTGGGCCAAGGTGATGAATGAAACTTGTGGTGAAGTCGTACTAATAATGGGAACTGCATAGGATGGTTCTCGCCTTGCCTCAACGAAATGTCACGCAAGGAGACAACCTTTGATCATACACACCATGACAAATGTGTATTAATTGATTCAGGTACACCAACAAGCCTGACATGAGAAAAGCCCGACCGTTCCACTACGTGAATGACTGCTTACGCCTGGTACACTGCAACACGAGGACCTGGCCGGGGCTTGTGGTTCGTCTGGACCCCGACGAGTAACGTTTGGAACGACATCATACCAAGATTGAACGTGGACTGTCGTCTCAATTATCGAAAAACACTGATCGTTTTCGTTGTCGTCGAAGAACGCACATTCAAGCGCCCGAGTAATTGACTATCCGACCTTTCGAACCAAAACAGAACATCCTAAAGCAGAATAATTCATAACGTCCAAACAAAACTCAGGCATGAAACACACCGACAGCCGTAACATCAGAAAACATAAGACGTAAAACCAAGTCATCAAACCCAGCAGCGCCAGACTGAGCGCACGTGCCTCTCTCCTCCCCTACTCACATCTTCATCACCTTGTAGGGTTCCTCCCCGTCTGTCTCATTCAAGTAACGTTCCATGGCGAAACTGAGCCTCCTGGGCGGGGGCGGGGAAGTTCTGTCGGCCTCAAGCCGGAGCGCCTCGGCGAGCGCGGCAGCCTCGGTCACGGCGGCGGCGGCCTCGGCGCGGAGCTGTGCCTCGGTGGCATCGGCGGCGGCATCAGCGGCGGCATTATTGACGCTTTGAGGCATTCTGCCAGTGGAGACCCGTCAGCTTCGTTCAGCCCCATGCCAATTCAGAGGCAAAAATAAATGCAGGATGGATGAGAACGCTGACTTAAAGTACGATGGGCAATGCGCCCACTTGCACAGAGCCTTTGTTACTGGGTCCGACGGATGGCTGCGTCGGGATCCCCCAGATGATCGGTAAGACCTTGAGTCGAGACTTCTTTGTCGCCGTAGAAGTTGCGTGGCTTGACTTTTTTCCTGTCTTAGGAGTTGAAGAATGAGATGAGCTAGAGAGCACGACCAGAAGGCTTGGATGGGAGGGGGCACTGGGGAACGGAAGAAACCATGAAGAGGAGGGCAAACAGGGGACACTCAACACCATGAGAACCGGCCTGCTTATATCTCACTTCTACCATCTGTCCCCCCTCCCCCCTCCCCCCTCCCCTCCCCTCCCATCCCCTTTCCAGCAGGACCTGGCCACCTCGCTTGTCCGGCAGCTTTTTGCCTGCCCCGAGTCCAACATCACCCGATCACGTCTGCCTCCTCCGCGCGGCCCTGGTCAAAAACAAGCGAGAACGAGGAACATGAAGAGATCCTGGCTTGCACCTCGCCGATCGAACGCCCTGTTTGCGAATATGACGGTGAAGGTGGCCGCATCAGCTTCGTGTCACAACAACCAAACGCTGCCAAGTCAGAGGCAGGCCCAGGCGAAGCTCGGTGAGCCAACCAATATGGGGAGTAGATGGCCGTCGACAAGGAGACAAACAGAAGGAACGGCAGACATAGGTCGAAGCAGAATGCGGGGTGATGAGACCGGGTCAGAAAGGGCGTATAGTCGTTGATTTCTGGAGGGCCGGCAACGAGGCCCCTCCCCCCCAGGCCAGCCACACCCCCGGATAGCTGCAGCGACTAGGTCGGAGATGGCCTGCCGGCTCGCTTGCTTGTTTGCTTGATTGCTTGCTCTCAGCTGCCTGCCGTCGAGATGGTTGAGGGGAGCGATGGAGTCGAGGAGGTTGACCGGCTCATAGCCGTAGCCTGGATATACGGGAACGGACGGATGCGTGGACATGGGAAACGCGTGGATTTGCTAGAATCTACTGCATCGGCATTGACCATCAAGCATAATGCAAATACCGTGAACAGCCGGTGCTTTCCTTTTCTTACCTAGGTTGTACCCTCCTTTACCCTCCCCTCCCATGGCCGCCCGTGAGGCCAATCCGCAGTGGCTGGCTTTGCCTCTCATCCTCCTCCTCCCAACCCGAATCCTCTCATTGCAGAAAACATGGCATCCGTAGAGTGTATTCGCTCTCTTGTTTCGCCCCCCGAGAATACTCATGACATGTTGTTGAACCCGCCGTCCCGATACAAAATGACACAGGTGAAGATTACCATTATATACTAGATGTTGCTGACCTGATGCCTTTCGGCCTGCGAAACATAAAAAAACTTGACAAAGGAAGGCCCGACGCTGTTGGGCTCGTGTGGAAAGGGTATGTGAGTGTATGTTGGTGTATGTTGTGCGTGTGTGCGTGCATAAGTATGATTGTTCAATACCACGGCCATCATTGTCCTACAGGCGTGTGATGATAATATTGTACTGGTACCATCGGCCATTCTGCTGACACGGGCGTTGGTGTTGAGCTGTGGTCATCGACGACCGTGCTACCAAAGCTCTCCCAATCCTCAAATACGACGCTGTTGGGCATGTAGTTGAAGTTCATGGGCGTGGATTCTTGTGGAGGTGGGGGCAGCTCGCGTTCGAGCGAGTGCCGGATGGGATCCGAGCTGGCACGGGGTGCGGATTGGCCTTGATGGAAGAGCGGGGGCGGCATCATGTGCTGTTGTTGAGACCGCATCTGCTCCATGTGTTGGTGTTGGCTCCTCATCTGTTCCATGTGTTGCTGCTGATTACGCATGTGGTCCATGTCCATCTGCTGCTGGTTCCTCATTTGGTCCATGTGCTGTTGCTGATTCCGCATTTGATCCACATATGGCTGGTGGTTGCCTTCTTGAGACGGAACGACAGGCGGCGATGGCTGTTGCGTGGGCAGGGTCTGGGAGGGGATCGCGGGTGGTGGCAGAAGCGGTTGAGGCGGATATGCCTGAGGGGGTGGCGGGGGAGCGAGAGTGGTGGGCTGCGGCGGATAGCACTGGGCGTAGTCCATTGGTGGCGATGCGGGAACGTTGAGAAACACAAGGTCGGCGAGCTCATAGGCGACGGAAACAATAGACTCGGCCTCAGTGCTGGAACCCGAGAAAAACTCGAGGAGGTCCTGCAGCTGGCCGGGACACTCGTTCTCCATGAAGCCTTGGGCTCGACCAGTTTGTGTCGGGTTCCAGCTGAAATTGGGCTGGCGGCCGGCAAACTCGGCGGCCTTACTCATGAGAACGTCTTTCCAAGCCTCGTGAATTAGCGGCTGATGCAACAAGCCATAGACGACCCTTGAGTGCATCCAATCCGATTTCGTCTTGCCCGATTCGAAATGCCTCGCGACGTGCTCGACGTGGCGCTCTCGGGAGGGATGCAGGGCGGAGCAGAATCCGCAGGCCCAATACTTTCTCCGCTTGAGATACTTTACGACCTTTTCAGAGTGTGGGCACGTCTTGCAGCCGTGGGAAGACTTGTGGTGCTGGTTGAAGGTGTTGGCACCCCAAAAGCTCCTGTTGCAGCCGGGCTCGGGGCAAGGGTACTTCTTCCAGCGCTCATGAAACTCCTCCTCGTGGCGTTTCCAGTCATACTTGCGCTTGAACCTCGTCTCGCAGGAGGTGCACCAGTAGAAGTTGAATCGTCCAGGACCCCATCCGGTCTGGGCGCTCGCGACCTGAGGCAGGGCGCCGCCTACTGAGTGCTGGGGGACGGACTGGGACTGAGATGAAGGGCCCATGGCGGGCTGTGAGTAGTGGGTGGAGATGGATGCATTGGAGTTCATGGAACCCATGGACCAGATGCTGGCGTGACCGGATGAGCCGGAACTGGTAGAGGAGACAGAGATGCGCGGTCTGTGGCCGATTTGGCCGTGGCAGATGCCTGGAGGTGGTAGGCCGGTCAGTGGCGTGGAAGGGGACGACAAGGTCGAAGACGAACCTCTTGTGGACGCATCCTCCAAGACGGTTTCTGACGACGACTGTGAGGACCTGTCGCCCGCCTCCCACATTTCCAGCAGTACTTCGCGCGATAAGCCGGAGCTCTTGAGGGCTTCGAGGGTGCGTCTGGCTTCGACCAAGACATCGGCAGGTGCATCCTGCATTGTGTGATCCATGGCCGAGTCGTGCTCTTCCCGTTGGAAAAGAGCGTGCGTGGGATGTGCGAGCGTGTGAGACGGTGTGAACCAAAGGGTGGACAATGCCTTATTCTCACTTGATTCAGGTGAGTTCGGCGGACGAGTGCAAAAGGGTTCGTTCGATTGAGCAAGACGATGCGTCGTAGATTGGGAATCGTCGTGTAGTGGTCAGAACTGCAAATTCGACTTCTCTACGGCAGTCGGGCGGCAGTCGGCTTGAGCGAGTGTGTTTCGGTTCTTGATTGGGGTTCCGGCGAATAACGGTTTGTCAGGTGGAAGAACGAGCGGTGGTGAGCGTAGTTCGTCAGTGGCGGCAGCGCTCTGCGTTTCTGCCTCGGCCTTTCCGTGATTTCTTGCGGCGGGTGACGATACCAAGCAAGAATGGGCGAAAACGAGTGTGGGCGAGCAGAGAATGCTGCTGAGGAAAGAAGGCGAATTGAGGTGAGGCGGTTGGAAGCGAGTGAGGTGGTATCGCGCGGGAGCGTAGTAAACGATTGACTTGGGTTGGATTGACGTGAGACGGATGACGGGAGGACGGGAGCGGTTGTGGTGTTGAAAGGAGGCAGGCAGGGCAGGGTAGGTAAGGTCGGTAGCTCAGAAGAAGCAAAACCGTGTTGGCAGGCTAGCGGACGCCCGGAGCGAAGAGCGGGTTTGTTAGTCAGGAACAAGGACAAGGCCAAGGACGGACTTGGTAAGTAGCGAAGGACGGGCGAAGAGATGGGGTGGAGAAGAGCCTGTTCTGCTCTGCTGTCTGCTCCGATCCGAACAGAAGAGAGGACTGAGCGACAAGGAGGAGAGGCGGACGAGAAGGATTGGGGGGTGGGGGGGGGGCGGTGGTGCTGGGCCAGGAACAGACGGCAAGTGAAAGGATCAGGGGGTTTGGGGGTTGGTAGGAGGAGGCAGGGCAGGGGGTGGAGGGGGAGGGACCCTGGTTGGAAGCAGGGAGCATCCCACGAACGAGACGAACCTCTTCGGATTTCTCTCTCTGGTCTTTTTTGCCAATCTTGTGCAGCGCGTCATGTGGCAGAGGGGCCGCGCCTTTGTGTTGGAATCAGTGTCGGGTGTTGGGCATTGAGGGTTGGGCCGTGGGCCGTGGGCCGTGGGCAATGGGTCGAGTTGAGCTGGCTGGCGTCAATGTAGATGTCGGTGCTGTGAATGTGATGGTGTTGAGCTGGCGGTTCAATGGGATTGGCTGCGCGTGGCGGTAGCTTCTTCAGCTGCTGCTGCAGCTTGGAATCACTGGTGAAGCCTATGATTGATCGACTGATGGCTTGCGTTGCCTTGCACCTTCCCCTGTGCTATCTCCCACACACTGACTGTAGTGCTTGCCTCCTGAAGCGAGCGCCATAACGGCAGAAGAGGGCAGGTATCACCTAAACAGCTGTCGCCATCTTACGGCCGGCTCTATCTATTTGAGGGAGGTACAGCAAGATGAGTACCAGGTTCTATTTCGTGGAGTGGAGGACAAGCGAGGCACGTGCGGTAAAAAGAAGGACAGGAATCACGTCCGTCATCGCATCATCACCAAAACCAAAACCATGACCTTGTTCAGTCCGTGATGGCAGAAGCGGATGGGGAGGAGTTCGTCTCTGTGTCTTGACACGAGGCGATCCTGGGCGGCCACTGCCTGTCCTGCTGAATGTCCCAAAGCCCCCAGAATCCAGAGACAATAAGTGAGAAGGAGCGACAGAGAGGAACTGCAGCGCGTGGGAAGGAACCACCTGAAACAAATTCAAGGACCTCCGCCGGTCACGCCACGCGCAGCGCGCAGGCTGCGCGTGTTGAGCCGGAGCGAAGACCCAGTGTTTCGAAACGGAGAGAGACATTACCCTCAGTCGAGCTCGTCCAATAAGCACCCAGCGTGCCCTCCATGTTTAAGTAAGTACCTTAGTCTCTTGGGCCCCTCCCCTCCGTCGTGCCACCCCTGCCCTAGTCCCGCCGTTGATCCCTGCACAATCCTTGCCGTTTCTGCCAGTTGTTTCCGTCATCTCATTAATCCCATCACCTCGAGAGGTTTAGTGACGGGCATTTCGGCGCCGCATAGTGGAGGAGCCAATCTTAATTATGCCGTCGCACTGCATTTTGAGTGAGCCAGCAATAGCAATCAGACCCAGAGGAGAGGAGAGAGCCAGACGAGGACCAGCGAAAAGCCCTGGAAAGCACGCAGTAAGTTGGGAGCCAAGCATGGCAGGCTTGTTCCTTCTTGTAGAGTCAGCATCCAGTCAGCGGACACAGTCAAGTCAGTATCGTATCAGCGGGGGGGAGGGGATGGGGAACAGTAGCTTCCTTCCCCTGGTCAGCCTGGGCGCAATGGTCCATACTCATGATTCACGCCCGGAGCTCCTAGTCCAGTATTCGGTTCATTGGTTCCTGGCAGTTGACAAGCACAGTCGAAACCATGCGGAAAGAACATTCCACTTTTGCTATTCATGCTATTCCACCCCGATGCTGCCTGCCATGATCAAATTCGTCCTGCCTGGGCTCCAAAAGCCGTGCTGAGAATGGCGAAGCTCCCTGATTACCCTCACAAACCAAAACTCACCACGTTTGCCCCGTGTCCTTCTCAGCTGTTTCGCCCTCTCGTATCCATCCACGCGCAAAGCCCCAGCACTATCGTTCGACCGCCTTCATCCCTTCCTTCGCTTCACAGCCTCCTCCGTGCTGCAATCAACCTCACCCTTAGTCGCGACCCAAGGCAGCCCAGCAGCACCCAGCCCAGCCCAGCCCTGATAGAGAGCCCTCGCGTTTCAACTTCACGACCCATCTCGCAAAGCTCGCGAACGCCGTCGGCTTACTGGCCTTGAACTTCTTGCGCTGGGGTCTCCGTGCTGGCGGTTGGGACCATGAACACGCCAGCACGAGGTCCGAGGGTCTGCCAAAGACCGAAAGTTTGATGAGATGTTGCGCAATGGGTTAGTCTCTGACCCTTCCCCCTTTCCCATCCTTACATGCAACGGACAGCATGCCTCGTAATAAACTCCAGGTACATTGACAGGATTATTAGTTGACCTGGCAGACGCATCGCAAGGTTGTTTGCCTCCTTGCCTTTTAGCCTCTACCCCTGACGACAATCACCCTCTACCCCCTACGTACTAACCTTACCCTCTTCCCCATCCGGGTGCCTGCGACAAGGCGCCGCCACGTCTGTTTGTCTTGTTCCCCTTCTATCGCCCATTCTCAGCTGACAAGTCTTGTCTTCTCGGCCGAATTCCGCCCTCCCAGGGTTTCGGCTCAATTGCCTGGCACATGGCACTCGGCACATGCTGCGTCCACGAGTCATCTCGCGAAGCCTCCAACCGCGGACCCTCTCGGTGGCGGCAACTGGCGTGAACCCTCACACAGAATCTTAGCATGCTCCGCCCCGTATTCCGTGGCATCGGCGGGAGCTCCAGCGGCAGCACGCACATTGAGCCCACATGGTAGCGATCTCCCGACTCCCGGCTTCCGATCCCGACGCCGGTCATGGTGTACCCCACAACGCAGAAAGAACAGAGCAAACCCCCAAGGAAATCATGACGACGCTCCCACTTATCAACGAGCCACCAATGATGGCCGTCTGGTGTTTGTTCCACAGCCGTCCTGATTTGGCGAAATTGCGGCTGCCGCTAAGCAGCGACCACTCCGGTCTTCGGCTCCTCATTTCGATTCTATCGGACGAATTTCTTGTAGCTTCGCGCCTTGCCGGATCGAACTACCCACACACAATACATGGTATGGTGTCTTGCAGCTCTGACGGTGCCTTCGCCCTATGCACGCCTAGCACACAGCCTAGCACCAACTCGGAGTCTTTTGCGACTTCGCACAGATGATGGCATCAGGGCGGCCGCCTATCGCCGTTGCGTCTGTCAAAGAGTCTGTCAAAGCAGTCAGTCATGGGAATAGGCCAAGCTTGCAGCATTGATCCCGAGCCGTGCTTGTCTAGCTTTGGGATCAACCATGCTTTGGAGCAGTCCAAGCCTCCTTGGCTGCCATGCACCGCATCAACTCGAGACGTCCGTCTTCACGTCTAAGTTGAGCACTGCCTCTGCCACCCGATTGGCATTGCCAGCAGCCGGCGAGAAGTAGCGTCATCCGAGCTTTGCCAACGTCTCAGCCCTCCCAATCGGGCGCTCCTGTCCCAAAAAAAAGGCGCTAACATCGCCCAGGCTGTGGTTTCTTCGACGTGGCCCCCCTTTTCCGGTGCCCTCACCCTGGCCTTGGGTTTGCATCCCGACGTCCATCTTCTTTGTCCCCCCTTTTTGATTCAAGATCTGCCGAGCCGCTTCCCATTTCTCATGAAAATCCTCCGCGCGTCTCTGATGGAGCCTCTGATTGCCCCCGACAGGTTTGGAAACTGATCAGCACATGATGGGACTTTGCTGTCAGGATCGGCCACCCATTTTGCGTCGCTCGTCGCCCAGACTCTGCGCTTCATAGCACGCCCATCCAGTCAAGATCCACACACCTCGAGGTGCCAGGACAGTCAATAGTGGACCTGGTTGAAGATTCTTGGTCGTCGCCATGGCGTTCATTGATAGATCTCAATCTTGTGAAGCCCCTTTATGACGGCAAGTTCGTCATGATGGGCGAGCGGGCGTCCGATGGGCTCCTTGGTCGGCCGATTAATCCACAGCATCATCGAGCTGTGTGACGAAAGGCCATACTCAGCTGGTGGCGGCGCGCTTTGGAGCCATGAACACGAGCTCCGCAGATTTCTTCGGCCAATTCGTCTTGCATGCTGGAACATCTGACAGCTTACATGTACGCTTGCGAATCATGAAACTAATCTCCCGCGGCTATATGCCTGATCCTCTGTAGTTGACCAACAACCTGTCGTTACGCGGGTTCTGGGTCTATTCGGTCACCGGCGGATCTTCGCCCGGAAGCCAATTGTTCGACAACCTTGCCATATTCTAACAAGTCCTGATGGTGCAATACCAAGCGGACGAGTGTTTCTGCACTGTTGCCCGTTCGCTAGCGAGTCAATTTGTGACGATCGTTGGTCTGGGTATTCCCGGACCAGCACGAGGAACTCCAAGTATGTTCTCAACGGCAACTAGAAGTGGATTGTCTCCTGTGAAGAGGGATCGGACCTCTGCTGGAATCGTCATGGTCATTGGACCTCCTTGCCAGATTCGGAACCAAAGTGGCAGCGGCCACCACGACAGGCTGCCACCAAGATTCTGCACGGCCATGTCTCTGCACGTTCTTTGGTCATTTCAGGGTCCTCAGGGCTGCTGTCGGTAGGTTTGCCGGTTGGGCTACCGGATATGTGGAACCTGAGGTGTGCACGTTCTGCCTCGGACGCTTGTGCGCTGCTTGAAGTTCAAGCTCTGACTCGAGCTCCCGCATCGTGCATTCATTCTTGACATTGTACATGTGTTTGCAAGGCTTACTTCGCTTGTTGAAGGACGAAGATGGTTCCCGAGCGCAATCCACCAGTCCCAGTGTCTAGGTAGTTAACTTGGCCCCGATGCGGTGCACATCACAATCGTCAACTTCGGTTCGGGATGTGATACGTAGGATCTGATCTGTCACCCGTGCCTCAGTCCGTCGTTTCAGCCGCCTTTACTGACCTTTGAGGAATTTTGCGTCGTCGTCATCGATGGAGAACGGCGTGGAGTTGGAAGATGCCTTGTTTGTCGGCTTGCTCCAGTTTGCCGCAGGACGACTGATCAAGCAGGCGGGAGGAGATACTTGGCGGTGGCGGTATATTGTGGCCGGGCGGAAGCAGTTTCTCGGCAACAAAGCCGTGAGGTTCGTATGACAATCCTATGGCTCAGGAAGCCTTGAAATTGAAGTCTGCCTCCATGTCCACGTAGCGAGGTGCCGGGGGCATTCGCACATTCCAAGGGAGCAGCAAGATACAGCTCGCCGCAGCCTTTCATCGGCTACGCAAGCGTGAGTAAATTATATCGAATTCTGCCATAGAGATGCTCCTGTTTTCGGTGTTGCAATGCTGGCATCCGGCCAGGCTGGTGGCAACAGAATCCAGTGCGATCTTCTCCGTTCTTTGACCATATTTCTCCGTCTAACGCGAGCCCGGCTTGGCAATGAGACCATGTGCACCCAGATATCCGCTCTGACGGTATGAATCGCAGCACATGCCTTGTATCTTCTTCTTTTCTCGTCCCTCTCCGTGATGTGAAACTGGTTGCCGTTCTTCGTACGAGACTCACGCCAGTTGTTCAAAGCTAGATGTGGTATATGGCGTTCGTGGAATGTGAGAAACGGTGCATACCAAAGCGTACGAATCTTGAACTCGAAAAATATTGAAAGGGTTGGTACGAGTGCTAGAGACTTGTGCTCTTGATGACGGTCGTCTTGAGCCGTGTTCCTGAGATATTAACAAGAGGGTAAGTAACATGGCATGACCCGTTGCGCTTTGTGATTTTCTTTTGAGGAAATCCGAAACGAACAAGTCATGTCTCTTTGGGTGATCGACGACCGATTTTTCCATCTTGGTCTTGGTTATATGCAAACACATCCTTACCTGTTTTTCGACTTGAAAGCCTGCAACGCTACTTGGGGAGAACATGATGTTTGGACCACCGGGTTTCTGTTATTGACTCCGTCTTCTGCTGCAGTGCTAGATGATTTAACCGCCCTTGCTCAGCTTCTCATCAAACGGCTGGATATATATGAAGATTTTGACCTTGTTTGATGACCGGGATCTCTCATGCAACGCATCTTACATTGATCCATGGTGATTCTCCTGAAACCGCGATGGAAATTAAACTTATAAAAGCACGTCTGCTAGTCACTCTGAATGCATGGGAGTATTTCTAATTCGTTGAAAAATAAACTACGATTAAACTGCTCTTCTTTGAAAGCAAGATGATATTGGTTGGTCACGTAGGCCAATGCCTTCTATTGCTCACAGCAAGCGTGTGCCTGATACGTTACGCAAGCCTCCCGATACTTTCGTCCAACGTTCGGCTTGCCCTGTCAAGCCCCTTCTATGACGCTCTGGTGATAGCCAAAGCCGACGTCAACCGACCTGATCTCGATCGTGGCCAGGAATCATGTATGCCCAACGTGTGAAACCCGTGGATACGAGGCTAGATCGCGCGGCCCCGATGTGAAGCCCACGTGTGGTCGAATTCCTGGCGGCCGAGAGCCTGAAAGACAGTAAGCTTCCGGATCGAGAGCAGCCCACTCTTCAAGTCCCCAATTAAACGATCATGTCTTTGCCCGTTGGCGCCCTTGTGCACGCCCTTGTGCAACGCGAAGTACCCACCAACAGGCTGCCGAAGCAAAGATCCTCCCAGTCGGAGGTCTACCCGGAAGTCATCCGCGGATGACATCCGGTAAGCAGAGAGTACGTTTCAGCTACTCGAAGAAGAGCAGCGGTGAGTTCCCAGGATGATGATCCTGTCACCAACGTTCAGCCCTCGGGTACTTGCATGTTCTAGATTTCAGCCGATATGAGAGCAGAGGAGCAGGCCTTCCCTGTGTTCTGCCCCCCCCCCCTCTCCTCGTCCTTCCCCTTCCTCTGCGAGTGTGACGTGGCACGTAAGCCACCAAACAGACAAATATGCGAACGAAGACAGACGGCTATCCTCGTAGGAGAGACGGGGAATTTTACCATACGACAAAGCGCCCCTTCGAACAAACTACCTAGACCCCCCTCCCTCCTGGCTCGGGAAATCACGACACGCCTGCCACGACGACGACTGATGCGCCAGCCCGAGGTGCAGAAAGCAGCCGGAGGTGCAGAAAGCAGCCCGAGGTGCAGAAAGTCTCGAGGCAACGCCCGCATGATGATTGCCTTATATCAGGTAGGAAAGGGAATGGCGACGCGGCGACGTCCGCCGAGGACGCTGGGGGAATCATCGTCTAATTCCGAGAGGCGGTGCGTTGCGTGATCATCAAGACAAGAGCACCCCTTCGGGGAGAACCGACATATCTCTGGAGCACCAAGTAACAGCCCAGTCGCGACGGCAAAGAGAAGCAGAAGCGTGGTAAGCACCATGTGTATTCTTCGGCCGCGGCAGACTGGAGTAAGGGAAACATGTCGTTCTTCTGGCACAATCTACCATTTACCATGTCAGCTCTTATCCACGGAATTCCCCACCCCCCTCCACAACTGACTTGAAATCAAGACGCAAACAAACCCAGAGGATATCAGTTTTTCAAACTCTTATCAGAGGCCCGATAGACAGAACCAAGGGTGCGTGTAATCCCTTTGCCATGACATTGTCACATTATCCCATCGTATATCGTCATTATCATGGGCCGGCAAACGCCAGCCTGACCTAGAAGTCAAAACGCCGGCCAACATTCCATGCATATGCCGCTACCCGCCCCCTAGCTAATTAAAGAAAAAAAAACAGAGAGAGTCCCCCCCCCCTCCCTTCTAGGTCAGGCCATTGAGACAACGCTGGCCTGGCCCGCAACGGGGAGGGGAGAATGAGGGGAAAGGCGCCTCAGCGTCGACGCCTCTTCTTCGGCGGCGGTTTGAGCGGCCACAGAAAATACTGACCCCAGTTGGGATCCCAGCTTGCCGCGAGCTTCTGCCACTCGAGCGGCTTCACGCAGGGCTCGCAGAGCTCGTCCCGCCCCATGGTCCAGTGGGCCTGGTACCAGCAGCTTTGGGTTGGGTCCCAGGCGAAGCTCTCGTGGAACACCTTACTCTCTGCAGGGTCGATGTGGTCAAGCCACTGGGCGTGTTCGGCCTTGTCGGCGGGGTTGGATATCTTGTGCGGTTCCAGCTTCGTGGAGACGGAGGTCACCATACACTTGCCGGCGGCATCCCGGTCATTGAAGATGTGCATAAGGCGAGAGCTGATCTCGCGGTCCAGTTCGCTGAGGAAGCGGCCCTTCTGCACACGCTCGACGAGACCCATGAGAAGAGCCTTGTGTGGCCACTTTTGGGAGGATAGGAGGTGTTGCTGGATAAGGTCAGTCAAGTCGACACCACCAATCGCGTCTTGAGTAAGAATGAAGCGCTGACCCTCATTTCTGGGAGACTGGCCGTGATGAACGGGCAGTTGTCCATGATGCACCTGAACACCTGCTTCATGAAGTTTTTGGCCAGCCCAGGTGGACAACACCACCCGTCATTTCCGTCGTCAAACATCATATCCTCGTGAGGATTTTGTGGAACACACACTTCGCAAAAGCCTCTGACGCAGGGCATCTTGCCGCTGTCGTGGTCAAGATACCAATGCATCTAGCCGAAGGGTCAGTCTGTCGGCGCGGGGAGATAGGAGAGGGGTGGGAGCTCACTTCTCTGAAGGCGGGACGTGTGTAGGCCGGATCACCCTTCTTAACCGGCGGAGGCTGTCCAAAGTCAGCTAGAGGCCAAGATCATGCCGGCGGCCGCGGCCCTCTCACCACTCGATGCAGCTTCCGCTCCTCTGCGTTGTCCTCTCTTAGTATCTTTCTGTTCTCGAGAGACATGCCCTTCCATCGCAGGCGGCATTTTTGACAAACAAATATGGCCGTCTGGGCAGGTGGATGCTGTATTGGGGCTTCGGCCTCGGCCACCTGCGTCTCCCAGCCAATTCCCTTGCCGTACAATTTCCTGTCATCGGTCAAGCCACAGTAGTCGGTAGTCCAGCCGTGGGATGGAGTATCGCCTTCCGCGATGGATACCGAGTCCATAATCCTGATCGGACTCTCAATCACCTCCTCCGGTTCCTTTTCTTTTTCTGGCTCTTCCTCCGACTCTTCGTCTGACTCTCCCTCTGACTCTCCCTCGAGCTCCTCCGGCTTCTCACTTTCGTGCGTGTCATCGACCTTGTCTTTGGAATTGTCTTTGGCCTTGTCATCGACTTTGTCTTTGGCCTTGTCATCGACTTTGTCTTTGGCCTTGTCATCGACTTTGTCTTTGCCCTTGGCTTTGTCCTCGCCTTTGCCCTCGCCTTTGCCCTCGCCTTTGTCCTTGCCTTTGGCCTTGGACACATCATCGGACTTGTTATTAATCTTATCCTTGGCTGTGGACTGACCCTTGATCTTGCCCTTGCCCTTGGACTTGCCCCTGATCACATCCGCGGCCTTCATCTTACCCTTAAGCTCTGCCCTTAGCTTGGCGTTATCCTTGAGCTTAGCCTTGAACTTGGCGTTGAGCATAGCCCTGGGGCTGTCGTTCAAGTGGTTATTGTACTTGCTCCAGATATCATTCTCGGGCTCAGCTTGGGCTTCACCCTGGCCCTCGTCTTCAGGGTCATACTGTGGCTCAGCCTGGGTCTCGCCCAGTGGCTCCATCGGGGTCTTCCTTTTCTTGTTGCGCTCATCGAGCTCCTGGAGAAAGGTATCGACGGGTCCGTGTATGCGGACGAGAACATGACGGATCCGGTTCGGGTCAAGGTCACTGAGTGCACTGGGGTCAAATGACATTGAAATCGGATCAAATGAATGCCGCTGTTGCTGTTCTTGTTGCTGTTCTTGTTGTGATTGATGTTGTTGCATTAGTTGCTGCTGTTCCGACTGCTGCTCTTGTTCCTGCAGCGGCGGTGTCGGTGGCGGCGGCAACAACAACGGCGGCGAAGTTGGTGACGCCTCGAAAGATGGACCGGCACCGAGGGAGGGTGGTGGTGGTGCCTCGAAAGATGGGCCGGCACCGAGGGAGGGTGGTGGCGCCCCGAGGCCGGGGTTCATGGGTACCAGGAACTGCGCGCCGGGTGGCGGCTCCAACGGCGCTGCCATGAGCACCGGGGCGTACATGCCATGTGCCCCGCCCCAGCTCTGCTGCGGTTGGGCATTCGGGGCGCCGTAGAAGTGATCATGGTGGACGTGGTACTGTGCTGGCGGTGACTGCTGAGCATACGCATAGTGCTCTGGCATGACCGGTGAGTTGTAAGCCGGCGCTTCGTACTGGGGTTGGCCATGCGGCTGGCCGCGAGTCCTCTGAGGCGGCGGCGGCAGCGGCGGCGGCGGCATGCCCCAGGACTGCTGCTGTTGTTGTGCGAGGTGTCCATTGTAAGGCACCGCGAAGCCTACAAGACTGCCGTCTCCAAAGTTGGACTGAGGCTGAGGCGTCACGGTCAAGCTCATCGCGGGGGAAAGAGGCGGATCCGTCCAGATGTGAACAGACCCAAATGGATGAAAGACAGGGAGGGACTTCGACTATGGGCAGAGCGAGCTCTGTGAGAGAGTGTGAGGAATAACACCGAGACTTGGGAAGCGGATGGTCGCAGATTTGAAAGGGGACTGACACGCTTGTTCCACGTTACACAGCAGCCGCCACGGTCTGGACGATGGGCGGGAAGCTGCGCCGCGGCCAATATCTGAAAGCAGCGACAACAACAGTGGCAGCACAGAAGATGGAGGCGGTGGGCCAAGATGTGCCAAGTCAGGCTGGGCCGCGCAGAGGTGTGCGGCGTAGATCTGAACACAGGCATAGGCAGGCGTAGGCGTGGTCGGTCCTCTCGCTTTGCCCCCTCTCCTCGCTCGTCGTCAGGTCAGGCTCTGGCTCAGGTTGTTTGCTCAAGACAGATAGGTGTGTGGGAGTACCGGTAGTGGAAGGGATGCAGTGCAGCGTACCGACCGAAAGACATCCCAGTTCGGCTGCAACGCGCAACAACTGTCCGAGCGACGTATCCTTGCCGATATCTTGTGATAGGAGGGTGGAAAGTGATCAAGTCGGCCAGTGGTGATGGCATGCGAGTGCCCAGCCCGCCACAGCCCACGGGTATGGTCGCACAGAATGGAATTTCGCCATGGTGCCACAGCGTAAACGCAACACAACGCCCATCCATCCATCCACGGCCAAAAGAAATGCGAGGCATTGCAAGAGTGAGGCAGGGGGGCTCGAGGGATTTGCTCCCTCCTCTTGTCGCCCACCTCCCCCCCCTAAACCCTCCACTTACCTCCCACCCTCATCCCTTCTCTGTCCCACAACCGGTCTTGCCTAGCCTTACCTTGCCTTGCGTTAACCGGTCGAGCGCGCTCCAATGCCATCTTCATCTTGGACGCGCCCAGCTCTCCTCACCCAGTACCGGTGTGAGTGGAGACGGACGAGGGCCATTCTCCAAGCTAAACCGACGACAACCCCCTGCCCTCCCACATCGGGAATCCCCATCCCTCCCCACTTCTTCTGAAGATGCAAATGAGAGATCGATGGGGCATAATGACCAAAGAGACGACTCAGATCTGGAGTATGACGGACCAATGGCTCCTCGTGAGGCCTCACTATCGTGGGATGGGATCCGTCTTCGTTCCTCTGCATGGCGTTCTCGTTGGAGTTTAGCCTGGCGTGCCGAATGAGGGGTTGACTCTGGACGGCTCAAAAACCTCGCTGACAAGACAGGCTCATCCATCAATGGTATTTTCTTTTTCCTCAGGTAGCTGGCGGGGCCCTGCACAATCACGCGTCAGGCAGATGAGTTTGACGTTGACGGTCTGCTCTGTTTGTTTCGTACTGTCAGGTCGCTTGCTCATCGACACCAAGGCCGAAAATCCTCGGCGGCGTGCATGCCTGTCAACAAGCCCTGTCTCAAAAGGGGCAATGCGGGCATTTGATCGCAGTCTCGTCATCCGTCCTACAGTCGGGGACACTTCTAGTCTGCTCTCATGTGTGCTCTGCCTTGCCTTGTCTTGCTCGCTCTGTGTCGGACGCTCGTCTTGATGCTTGTTGCATGGCCGACAACGCCTCTTGGACCATGACCAGAAGCAGCAAGAAGAGCCAATCAGGCGTTGGGACTAAGAAGAAAACAAGATAGGCAGCACGTCCACCAGGTCGTCCGCTCAAGAGCATGGTCGCTTGACCGCGGCTCTACCCGCGAGCCAATGCCTGAAGTAGGCCTGTCCATCCGCCGTGGAGGTCCACCGTTCTTCATCAGCGTTTGGATCATGACAAAGGGGGGGAACGTCGGTCAAAAGTGGAGTGTCCGGGGCCTGAGAAAGACGGGTCAGTCAGTTCATTTTGCCTTCATCGTGCAGCGACGCGAGAGCCGTGCCGATGACCACCACCCAGACTCTCGGTCGAGATCGATCCTGAAGAAGTGTGACATGTGCGCGCGTGGCTTCTGATCGTACTCGGCTTCTGTGGCCTGCCAGAGCGCCCCAATGGAAATGCTCTCTTTCAGTGGCCCAGCCCCCTTCTCTGGACGGACCCCCTCCTCCCCTTCGCTTTTTCTTTTTCTTTCGCTGTCCCTCACCGGCTTCATATCACTCGCAGTCACCTTGAGCAGGGGCTGAAGGGGGAGGGGGGTTGGCCGAGAAAGAAAACCACCCACTCTAGGCCCGCGAATGAGGCTGCCAAACTAATCACGGCGAGGCGAGGCGAGGTCTGGTCTGGCGAGCAAAAGCAAGACCACAGTCTCGGCGTCTGAAGTACCCACGTAGCGACTGGGGGCGGCCTGGGCGGAACCATCTCCCCGAGCGAGGGATCGGCGCCAACGTGTGCCGCCGCCCCAACTTATCCCAGCTACTTGGTCTCAAGTCTTGAGCTCACTCTGTATTGTTGTTGCTCAGCTGTGCGCCTCTCCAACAGTCACCTGTATGCCAGTTGTCCCGCATGCCTCGGCTCAGGCGGCGTCTCGTAATGCGGTATGTTGAGACCGTCGACATGGACAAATCAACTGTGGCTGGCGATGATTTGTCGTTGACTGTTGCAACCCTACTCTGTCGGGAAGAGGTCCTTCCGACAGGGAGAAAGCAGAGAAGCGACAATAAGTGTTGCCCTCCTCGGGAATAAAACTCATGTCTGCTCCCTAGCTCAACTAGTCCATTGTTGGTGCTGCGGAGCATGCCTGTCATTTGGGTGGCGAATTGATCAGCGGGTATCTGCGCACGAGGTTGTATCCGATCTTATTGACCGACCCCTCAAGCCCCCTCTTCTTCCTGCGCCTAGGAGACATGTGTCCAATGTCCCGCATGTCTCGTGTTTGTTTTTTTTTCTTCTTCACCTGCTCTCGCGGAGAAGATCGTGATCTGATGAGACCATCGGTCACGGCGAATGTCGGTTTCATGCGATAGGCTAGGCTGCGCGACAGCATCGGGTTCAGATTGATCGGCGAGACCAGTGAGACGTTCGTCGTGACTTGTCGACCTCCAAAACGTCCCGCCTGTGTCAGTCCGCTGCTGGCAATGCCCGAGTGATACTACGCACTCGTACTGAAGTAGTAGTTTTCCCACAAGTACTCATAGTCCTCCAGAATGCCTCCCACCATGCTAGGCATCCGAGACCTGACACCACCAACCATTCCCTTCATGACGTTCTCGTAGAAAGCTCCCCTCATCGTCCACCAGCCCATGGCCCAGCCCCTCTTGCTCCACTCGTCTCGCTCAAGTGGCGTAGTCCGGAACCCCCGGTCCCGGAGCTGTCGTGCGGCGTACTCGACACTCAAACCCACTAGCCACGGCGTCCACGACCTCTTGTCCGTGCTGCGAGCCAGCGCCACGGCGTAGACGAGGGGCGCTAGGATGTGAAGTACCTCGGCGGCTTGGGCTGGGCCCTGGGCCTGGTTCAGCAGCTTGGGGGCAGGCTTGATGTCGTCCGATGTCAAGACTTTGCCAAGCAGATAACCGCTGATATCGCCCGGCCGGGGAAGCGACGGTAGACTCATGCCAGTTCTGGGCATGGCCCAATCCTTTTCGTGTGCTTTGACGCCATCGTCCGCTTCGTCCGCCGCGTTTCCGCCGATAAGCTGCTGAAGTTCCGAAGCCGCCGCCGCCTCCTCCTCGGGGTCTTCGGGCACCGGCTCGCGCTCGGGGAGCACCGGCGTCACGAGAGGCCGCGAGCGCGTGATGCGCAACAGCAACAGCCGGCAGAGGGCCTTGATGGCTTCGAGCAGAATGACGACGCGCCATCGCCCACGATTGCCCCCTTTTCGTTTCGCTGCCATCTCCCAGAGGAGTTGTGTGTATGTGACCATCTGCAGCACCATCGCAACGCGGCGATACATGGTGTTGCGTTGGGTCCAGAACTGCGTGTATCGATTGTGTGGAGAAGGGATCTTGGTGATGGGCAAGCGCGACATCGCACGAGCGAGGAGTGTGTCATGATAGAGCGAGAGTAACTGCACGCTGGAGTGAACCGTCTCAGAGGCTATTTCGGCGTCGCGGAAGCGGCCTGGATGGCGAAGGTTAGCTCGCGTTTCCAGAGATTTACTATGCTACAGAGACGCACCCGGTATGACGTAGGTGAGGGATCTCAGGCCAGACTCGATTTGGGAGACCTGGCTCGCGTTTTTGGTGATGAACTCTTCGTATTTCTGCAGCCATTTTGGCGGGAGAGAGAAGACATTGCCGATAGAAGAAGAGTATGAAGAAGAGTGTGGCTTTGGCGGGTTGGCCTTGTTTGGCCCGCTTATCGGCGCGGGCATTGCATTGAGATTGAACAGCAGGACAAGTAGGGTATTTCGATTAGAAGTAAGTAATGTGTGTCAGAACGAAGGCAGAGGGTAATAGAGACTAAGATGGCGATGATCCTAGAACGCTCGCGGTCGTGACGATGATGGAAACCCCAAAGCGAGGGGCTCGTCAGGAAGCGCGTGTCATGGGCAGGAGCATCCTGTCATTCGGCAGTGGTGCTACTGTCAGGCGCGACCGTCAATCAGCCGAGGCAGCTGGTGCTGGCGCTCAATCCATGGATCGGTGGCCCGAGCGTCGGAGGACACCCACGGCAGTGACTTCCGAGGTTTATACCTCGGTGTGTGCCTCGGTGTGCACCTCGACGACACTCTTACCAACATCTTCAACACCTCATGGTGATCATTTCAAAGGTGTCAACAGTTGTGACACATTCATCGTATGGCTTGTTTGGGTATATATTTCATCCGCACCGTAACGGCATCACGCTTCTATTTGTCAATCTCTCATCCGTAGGCGCCTTATGTACAGTACACGCCTACACCCATTCGTTCAAATCTTCTCGAACCCAGCATCGCGCAATAACTGCCCGCTCGGAAGCATTGGACGTCCCTGCATTGGGAAGGGCCAGAAGAGATGGTTCTCCGCCGCCGCCGACATGGCCGCACGCGCATACGCTTTGCCCTCTGTCGTCTCTTCTCGTTCTCCACTGGCCGCCAGAAGCGTCACTTCTCCACCAGCAGTCATGTCGCCTGCGGCTTCGTCACCTGGGACGTCACCCCACGCGCAGACAAAGTCTTCCTCCCGCACATTGGGCGCGAAAAAGTTGAGACTGCTCGTAAACGGCCTGGCGCTCCGCGCGTAATCTTCCAGCGGCACCTCGTCACCCCCCATGTCCACGTCAATGTTCCACTTGTGCGCGAGGTAGCGAAGAATGTTGAGCGCCTGCTCCGCAAACTGATGACACGGCGACATCTCTTTCAGGTCCTCAATTCCTTGCTTGATCGCATGTGCCACGTGACCGTCAACTGACTCCTTTGCCTCCTCCGAGGGATTCATCAGGCCTTCTTTCTTGTCCGGCGTCTGAGTGACCGGTGCGCTAATCGCCAGATGCATGATCGCCGAGGTCAGAACGAAGTAGGGCACAAATGATGGTGTGCGGCGGAGAGTGTAGAGTTGCGAATGTGATCGCAGAAGACCCTGGATCGCGTCTGCTGCCTGCGAGCACACATCACGGGGAGAGATCTTTGAACCAATGATCCTCAGCTTGATCAGGGGTCGGAAAAGTAGGAGGATGGCAAAGTGATAATACATGCTGCCACCCGAATCAGCGTCATCAGAGCCCTAGGTTATTCACATGATGCATAATACTTACTGCGTGAAGAGAACGGCCGGGGTAAAGTTATGACCGAGTCGGAGGACCTCGGGTATGCGATCGTACCAGTTGAGGTACTGTGTATAAAGGCTGAGGAGATCCCGGCTGGTCAGGGGCCGCCCAGGCGAATGTAGGACGTAGAGGGACTGGTGCACGAGTTCACTGAGTTCACAAAAACATCTGTACACTGATCGCACGTTAGACGGCTGCTCAGCTGAGCGCTGCAGTGGAGCACCTATAGACGGAATCAGCGGGGCACAGGCGAGTATGGTTATATATGCAGGAATGGCATACCGTCGTCAGTGTAGGGTATCCACAACGACGCCTCAATGTCGTCGATGATGGCCGGTTTTGGGGGCAGGTGAGGATAACAGGAACACTGAGGTAGTGAGCCTGTGGCAAGCGACCAGGCACTGGGTGAGCAATCTCATTAGCTTGGGTTCTGGTCCATATCCTGTGACTGTAAGGGACTTACTGGTCGAGTCCAAAGGCACCCCAGAACGTTGCAGCCTGAACAGCGAGCTCGTCGGCATCACCATCACCATCAACCTGATGCAGGCCCATCTCTATCGCAAGCCGAATACTTTGACCGGCGTAGTACCAACTCTCGGAGTCGCGTCCACAGCTGGCCTCGCGGATCGACATGATTCCCAATGCTTGGATGGTGGTCAAGCTGTGGTGATCCTCCTCCAGGTAGAAAAGGCGTTGACTTTCCTTGAAGAAATGATCCCCAGAGGTATACGGGTCGTCTGGAACGGCACGTGTAGAAGGTTTTGTTGAGAAACGGCATCCCAAGGCGAGCAAGGCGTTCACAAGGATGGGCGAACAGTAACGTGGCCTTCCCCCTTGAAAGTCCCTAAGAAAGTGCTCCTTGCTCAGGGATGCAAAGGTGGGATACTCCCAGCAAAAGTAAAGTGCCAGGAGATGTTGGACAAGTACAATATCTGTGGAGATATTGGACCATGTGTTTGCCGGCGCCTTCATTTTTGGAGCCTCCAGCGGTGCCAGGACCTGGTCAAGGCCGCGATAGGACACAATGTTGGTCTCGGCTTGCTCGTCATTGAGCGAGTCACCCCAGTGTCCAATCTTGTTCTGCGGTGGTTGATTACTTGCGTCTGTGCTCCAGTTCATCGAATCAGGATGTGACTGAGAGGTGTCCACTGTGCTCTGGCTGTGGGAAGAAAAGTTCCAGGGGCTGTTTGGGTCAAGTTCCTGTCTCAAGCCCGATGGCTGGCCCGTCAGCGGACTTCTGTTGGACGTGCCGCCACGTCCAAGCCCTAGAGTTGAAATAGGGGCCAGAGATACCCCAGAGGACCCGTTGGGTTCCCCAGTCGACCGCCCAAAGGCCGGTATTGAGCCGCCAGGCGGTAGGGCGACTCCAAGCCAGTCGGAAATGGCTTCCACAGACTGACCGCCACGCAAACGCTTGAGGACTTCCTCCCATGCGTCGGGCCGCACGAGAGCGGCGAAAACTTGATCACTCGAACGCTGTCGGTAGCGCAGTTGCTCAATCTCGGTCCGGAGGTTTTCCTTGGACTGGCGAACGGGTATCTCGTAAACGCACTCGATATCCTTTTGCCCCAGACAGCGACTGCACGGCTTACGTCCATCGCACTGGGAGAGGGCGCGCGAGTTAACCAATAGTCATAACAACTGGCCAGGACCGGTGCCGGGCCAGGCTGGTGGCTGGCTGCTGGGGCACGTACCTTTGCACGCTTCTTTCTACATTCTGTGCAGGCATTCGGGGTGACGATCCCCAAGCCTCGACGGCGTTTGGCCAGCGGGTTCTGCGGTGGCGGCTGCTGCTGGGCTGAGGAAGAGCCCGATGGACCGACCGAAGGAGGGCCGGAGCTTGAAGGCGCGGACGGCGTCGAAATGGACTGCGGCGCTGAGGGTGCGGTGGAGGAGGTCTGCCCGTCGCCATCATGGCTGTCGCGGCGCTCGCTGGGTGCCTCCTCCATATCGTCGGGAGAAGCTTTGCGTCTCACAATGGCAATTTGGCCAGGCCGGTAGTCGATCAGGCCAAGAACAGTCTCACTGGCCCAAGTCGTATGATGATTCAGGACGGTAAGGGGTTTGTGGTCGAACGAACATGCTGAAGCATTCAGCGGCGGTTTTGATGGCGGTCTACGACGCGGGCTGGAACACCACAGGCCGGAACAACGTGGTCTTGTAACGGTCTTGAACTAGTTGATGCTCCGGTCAGCAGGAGGCCCCAATGGTGAGCATTTGTACGCTCCAATGCACATCGCCTGGAGCAGTTGCCGAGGGATCGTGAGAGGCAGGGGTCGACTTACGGAGGTTGGTTGAGAAGAGGAAGGGAAAGAAAGCTTCAATTCAACTGTGCTTCAGCAGACAGGTCTCGTATGATGGAGCTCCACGGACTCAGTCAGGTCGACACCGGGCAAAGTGTATCGAAAGCTTGAGGCTTCACAAGACGTGGTCTCGCCAGAAGATGCTGTGGTCGGGTCGTCTCTGACGCCGACGGCGATGGCGATGGCGATTGAGAGTGCTAACTGACGGCAGCTTGCAATGCACCTGTTCGTGCTTGGTTGCCTGACGGTGGGATGTCGAAATGTCTTTCTCGGAATGTTTTGTCAGTCATTCGTGAGGAGGGGAGGGGTTGGACGGGCAGAATGGGGGAATATGGGACAGTGGATCAACCGCGGATTGGAGGTCAGGATCCAGCTCCGAACTCACATTCGGCACCAAGGAACGCTGAGGTCAGAACGGTAAGGTACTGACTGATGAGTTGTGTTGCCCCAGGTTTTGCAAGGAGCTTGTAGATTCTGCAGTGTACCCAATTCATGGCAGATGCAGGGCCCCTCATTGACAGCGAATGCCATCATCGGCAACACTAGATCTGCGCCAATTGGAGCCGATGCCCAATGTCTGTTGGCCGCCGAATGCCATACCCATGCCTGCCCTGTCGTGCCCTGTCATGCCTTCCGTCCAAGCTTCCAGAGCTCGTGGCACTGCAGAGTGTAAGGTAGGGAAATAGCTACTCAGTAGCGCGATACGCTTGACTAGATCCAGTCTCATGACGTCATAATGATGGTGCACGACATGATTCCTCGTCGCCAGTGCAACGGAATTAGTAAAGTCGGGATTGGGTAAGTGCTCGACCTTGATTGCTATGCTGTCTGGGCCAGTCTGGGCCACTCTACGACAGCATCGCCGATGGTGCTCAAAGCGCGCAAGAAGCTGAGGGGCGTATCATGCTTTATGGACTCCTTCATAGACTCCTTCATGGACTCTTGAACAGACACTCTGCATGTAGCGCGATAACTCATGTATTTGGTGTCGCGTGTCGTCCGGCCGTCTGACTGTAAGCTACGAGGTTTCCTGGCCTGAGAAGGTAGATACTCCATATAAACACCTTCCATGCCAAAGCCGCCATGCCTAAACAACAACAAAAGAAAATCATTGATCCTCCTCAGTAGCCCTTACTCGGGGATCGCCCATACTTCACCGGACTTCGGCCGCGATCTCCCTTGCTAGGACTCCTCCTTGACGGCGTCTGTGGAGGCGGCAAGATAGTCTTCCGGAACGGCGGTGACGCGCCATCCGTGTCTGTTCCGTCGGGGTCGAAGTCGAGCTGCCGACGGTGCGACGGCGTCTGTATCGGCACCCACATGTATGCTTGCGCCGAGTCTCCTGGGAACCCCGAAGGCTGCGGGTGGTGGCCCACATCGGCTGCCGAGTTGGGCGGGATGGGGTGTGCCGCCTTGGCGCTGGTCCCTATCTGAACATGGCTCCAGGCGTTGAGTCCGAGACAGAGCATGAGAATACCGAAGAAGAAGCACTATGCAGATTATGATCAGTAAGAGCCCATGTTTCATGGAACGCGGATATGGAAACAGAAAATCCGCAGATTTCAGCTTACCCAAGCATGAAGACTCATGGTGCCAGCAAACTCGTTAATGACCTCGGCCACCTGCTTGGCCGTATTCTTAACCCGCATAATCGATTCAGGATCCTGGATCCGGCACTCATCCCACTCGTCGCACAAAGCTTTCAAGGCTGGGCGGTCCTTCTTCTCGCAGCCGTTGAGGATGTACTGGTTGTTGCACTCGAGCGCCTTGGTGACGATGTCTCGCCGCGCCGCGTCGTGGGCGTTGGCAATGTCGCTGCTGACGGTGGAGAAGAGAGACCAGCCAAAGTAGAGGAAGACACTGACAACGAAAGCGTTGACGAAGAAGGTCATCCACTTGGCCAGGTTGTCGGGCATATTGGGGTTTTGGTTGATTGTCTGTACAATGGTCTCGAACCAGCCCTTGGACGTGCCTGCCCTCTTCCTCGACCCCTTGCCGCCCTTCCTGTTCCGCATGTAGCCATCGTCATCCTCCGAGTCGGATGCAGAGTTGTCTCGCGAGGAGTTGTATCGCATGCTGCCGACGTCCCGATCGTGATTGTGGCGCTTGCGCTTGCGGAGCGCCCCTGTGTGATCGCGGTTGGGTCGCGAAATTTCCCCCTTACCCGGCATATGTCGCTTGAGTTGTTGACCCGGCGACTTTGCGTAGCGTAGGTTCTTGTTGATCCTGGAGGGAGACATGCCGCCCATGTTGAGGTCCATCGTGCGATCAACGTCGGGGGTGTCGTTGGGGAGGTCGGACACTTCGGTCAGCGCGGGACTGCTTTCGGCCTCGGACAACAACGTTTCATCGAACGGTTTGCGCGGCGTCGTGAAGGCCGGATTCCTGAAAGGCGGCGCCGTGTTGGAGTGTTGGATGCGTGGGGAGAAGAGGGATGTTTGTGGCAGTGGTGGCAAGGGTTTCGAGGGGCTGTTGGCGAACGGATTTGGTCGGCTGGAGCTGAATTTACTGGGAGAACTAAAGTCTGCCACATTGTTAGCTTGGAGCTCTCAGGATATAGGCAGGAGCTTCAGCTCGCAGATGAGCCTGGACGACGCACCGGTGCGTGTTGTTTGACTTTTCGCAACATGAGAAAACGGACTGGTTGCATCTAATGGGCCTCTCTGATCCTGGTATTCCCATTCCATAGGACTTTCATAGGTTCTGCGATCCATGATCGATGTATAATTGGCGCTCAGCACCAGATTGGTGTCAACAAATTGAAACGAAGGGGCAGAGACGGCTGTAGTGGCCGTGGGACAGGTATACCCTCAAGGCGGAAACTGACATGGTCTGGGTCTCTGGAATTCTGTCTGCATCCAAAGTAAACATTGCCCCTCGCCTCAGGCAACGCGACCCGCTCGCTGTGATATGTGGTGTGGTGGCTGTTCGTATCTGCCGGAGTTTACCCAGAAACCACCTAGACAGGGGCCTGTCCAACGAGTCGTGAGCCTGATCATTGAATGAACGAGACGCTTGGACCATTACTTCTATGTCTGGTACTTTTCTACAGAGGCAAGAAGGGCTACCTTACTATCTAATGTTCTGACCTAATTCCACAAGCCTCACCTAACGTACAACGGCATCAACACATTATCTGCACGGTGCAGGCTGCCCAAATTACCCTCCTTTTCGGTATTTCAAACTACGGCTCATAGACCTTGACATACCAACAGGCACCACCTAAAGCCGAGGGAAGTAAAGCCGTGTCAAGGCCTCCCACTTACAAATACTTCTCCTGTCCGGCACCTTATCGCCACAACTCTTTCACAATGTCAGACATCGAGTCCCTTCCACGCTCGCCAGTCGCTCTTGAGCAGGATGCCGTTGACGACGTCAAGGAACCCCGCGAGGGTGTCGACGGAGCGACCGCCGAAGACCTCTCTGATGTCGAGTCTGACGCCCTCTCCGAGATTGACGAGAACCAGTTCGAAGACTACGATCCCGAAACAGCCAACATTGAGGACCGACCCGTAGCCGTGGACGAGGATGTTGCGAAGACCCTCAAGGCTTCCAAGAGGAAGCAGGCCGACGGTGACAAGACGAGGAAGCCAAAGGAGGGCCGCCGCGAGAAGAAGCGCTCGCGCGCCGACGACGACGAGGCTGCGGACGGTGACTTTGACGAAAACAGATCATCGCGGAAATCCCGCCGGGGCGGAGAGCCACGGCCTCGCGCGCAAAAAGCCTCTCCCCAGCCCCAGAACGAGGATCACCTGTCGCCCGAGGAGCGCAGGCAAAGGGCAATCGACCGGACGTTGGACGGAGTCTTCAAGAAGCCCACGAAAAGGAGAAAGAGGAAGGACGAGGAGGTGCGTCGCTGCAACTGGGACATCCCCAAACCGACAGGGCCAGATTTACTGACGTGATGACAGGACCTGGAAGACGAAATCGACGATCAGATTGCGTCGCTCAAGCTCCGCATGGAAGGCGCCTGCGAATCCGACAACAAGGCTCGCGAGGCCGGGCAGCCCGCCGTCCACAAGCTGAAGCTCCTCCCAGAAGTCACCGCTCTGCTGAATCGCACAACCGTCCAGCACGCGGTACTCGACCCGGACAACAACTTCCTCCAGCACGTCAAGTTCTTCCTCGAGCCCCTCAACGACGGCAGCTTGCCCGCATACAATATTCAGCGGGACATCTTCACCGCCCTCTGCGGCCTGACCCTTGAGAAGGAGGTCCTCCTGAGTTCTGGTATTGGCAAGGTCGTCCTATTCTACAAGCACTCCAAGCGGCCCGAGGTCACCATCAAGCGAATGGCCGACCGCCTCCTCGGCGAATGGAGTCGTCCCCTCCTGAAGCGTACCGACGATTATAGGAAGCGTCAGATCGAGACGCGCGACTACGACTATGAGTATGTGAAACCCCCTCCCCTCGTACCTCCTCCCGAGTTCTCTCTTGCTGACCGGCCCCCCTTTCGCAGCGCCCACAAGGCCTCCTTGCGCAACGCCAGCTCACAGTACACCCTCGCTCAGCGCCCATCCATCTCCGCCCGCGACGCCGAGCGCGAGCGCTTCCTCGCCAACGGCATCAAGAGCAACCGCGCTCGCCCCGGCGGTCTCCCCGCCAGCTACAGCATCGCCCCCGTCAGCACCTTCGACCCGACGACCGCGCCCGATCACCGCCCCATCGGTGCCAGCGGCGCCGAGGCCTTCCGCAAGATGACCCAGAAGGCGAAGAAGCGCTAGAGCCCGGGGACGCATGTGCACGAGATTCTGGTTTGGGAAGCAGGGTGGCCGGTACGTTCAGGGGGGAGATGTCATGTTAGGGATGGGGGATACGGCGTTCAGGCTCTGTCGCACACAAGAATTTGGGAGAGACTGCGTGGATTGGTGCGACGTTGTGCCCTTCAGATTGACCTTTGCTGCTCAGCTCGGGTGGCAGCGAGATTACAGGTTGAGACATCAATTCAAGACCTGGGAATCATTAAAGGGGCCTTTCGTCGTCCATACTTGTCTTTTTAAACCCATTGCGGGAATGACATGCTACAGAGTTGATTCGGTACACGCAGGCGTTGCGCGTCTTCGGCAAGCTCTCAGCCGTAGCAGCATGGAGAACGTCATGATGTGTTCCATTGCAGACCAGTGCGTCAACGTTCGGTTGTGAAGGTGCTCCAGTGATCATTTAGTATGCCGACATTCCCCGAATATAATCCCCCAATGCTCACTCTGATCCCCAAGGCACAAACTCCATGTAAAGTCAGTGGTCTATCTATCCTTCATTCAGGCCGACAAAACACGAACAGCGAGTCCCTAGCTGTGGTACTCCTCAGCAGGTCTTGCGATTGTGTGTGTAGGCTGCGCTTCGTATAGCAATGTGTAGTTTAGCAACGTCGGCATGTCCATTTCCCTCCCCCGACCACCATCTTTTCGCCCTTGGCACATGTTGTTTGGCTCCGCACAACGCTCCTAGTAAATGTGGACGCACAGCCAAAGCCAGATAAGTCGTAGCGAGTACGGAGGTCAGTAAAAGTTGGCCGGCAATATGTTGTGGTAGGGTGAGCAAGGATTCAGCACCGTTCGGATCCTCAAAGGTCCGGTGGTTGTGCTGTCTCCCGATTGATGTTGTCGTAAGTAGTGAAAACCACTACCGTTTCCTAATCTCCGTCGCCCAGCCATCGATGCCCTCTCCCCGGCCGCCCACTTCAAGGCCTTGGACCTTGATGCCCTTCATGCCGAGCGTGTCGTTAAGCCACTGGTGGCCCGCCATACCGCCGGCATTCGCGCGCTTTTCCGGAACAAGCTCCAGCATTGGGCCGAGGAAGTCGGCGATCCGCTTGCCCTCTTCTTCCTTAAAGTGATACTTCTCTCTGAGCACGTCGGCTAGAGCCCAGTGGCGGAGTCTATGGATGTTGCGTAGTTCACCCTTACGGTTGAAAATTTCCTGGGACCACTTGCCCGACAAGCAAAGCGATTTCGGGAATGGACCAAGAAGCTCGATTATTTGAGCAATGTGATCGTCGTCCTTGCCATACTTGGTTCCGGATTGCGGGTCAAAAAGATAGTCGCCTGTGATGAGCTCAAACGTCTTGAGGTTGGTCAGTAATTGATCATCAAGTGTCATTGTGAAATGAAGGAGATGAGGCATTGGTATCTTACCATCGCAGCCATGCTCCAAACATCAGTACTCGCGCCCCATTTTGCGCCCAGAATGACCTCTGGGGAGCGGTATTGTCTGGTTTGGATATCGTTCGTGAAGTGGTGGTTAACCCAGCAGGCGTTGCCGAGATCGGCAATCTTGACGCTGATGACCTCAAGGGTGAAGCCATCGTCCGCCTTGCGCTTCTCGCCCGAAGATGCGGAAGAAGTGCTCGCCTTGTCCAGGGAGATGCCCGAGACTTCTTTGGTGAGTAGATCACTAGGAAACATTAGCATCGTCCTCACAATGGCGAAAGTAAAGGAATCGTACGCAGTCTTTTCGCGTTGCTTCTGGTCGGCGCTCTTGTCGCGCTTTGGCGAGTTCTCCTTGGACTTGCCTGGAACGAATGGTCAGTTCTTGATATTCCCGAATGGACTGCATGGGGTAGGGAGGGGACTGCAGGCCTCAATTGCCATCCATGGGCGATGCGGTGTGGGCGGGGTTGGTTTGAGGTGGGGTACAAGGGGTGAGGAGGGACTGCGTGCTTGCGCGACCACACGTACCTTCGTGCAGCATCTGGCCGAGGCTGCTGTGGGACTCGGAGGACGGGAACATGTTGTTTTGGTTGAAACTGGCATTGAGGGGGGAGGGCAGGGGCTGGCTGCCGGTGATAAGTGTTCTCCTCCTCCTGCGGCCGTTGCGGTTTCCCTCCTTATCGCCAGCGTCGCTCTTGACGACCTTTTTGACGATTTGCTCAACATCACCAATCTCGATCAGTACGTTCTCGGGCTTCAAATCTGTGTGGATGATGCCGCATTCGCGGTGGAGATAGTCAAGGCCTAGGAGAACCTGCTTGGTGATTTGCTTGACCAAAGGCATGGGGATTCCCCTATGGTTCCATTTCTTGATCAGGCCAAGCAGGTTCTCGCCCAAAACCTCAAACACCATGCAAACGTGGGTACCGTTGGGCCCTTTGTGATCGAAGGAGTCGAGAAGGCTGACAACATGCTTCCGGCCAGGGTGGTTGGGTTTGGCTTGGACAATCTTGTTAAGAAGCTTGATCTCGTCGATGGCGGTTTCCGTGTAGTGTGCAGCCGAGCGAACGACCTTGAGCGCAACGTGCTTGCCGGCCGTGTTATCTCGCGAGAGCCAGACAGTCGAGAAATGACCCCATCCAAGCTTTCGCACGACCGTGTACTTGCCGTCCTTGAAGCGCTCGCCAATCTGGACGGGGTGGTAGCCGCCCTTGCAGTAGTCCTCAGAGTCTTCCTCGTCGGCGGTGTTCTCTTGCTCGTCTGACGACGGGGACGATGGCGATGCCATGGCGGATAGATGATGGGCTCTGTGTAGAGAGAGAAAGCGTTAGCAGACGGTCGCAAAAGAGGTGGTGGGCGCCGCAAGCGCCCGATAAAAAGAAACGGCGGTGCAAAAATGGCGGGGAAGCTGAGGGTTTCGCGACCAGGCCCAGGCAGCGCGGCGGGTAGGTACAACATTTCGGGCAGCAGAACCTTGTTTTGAGGAAGCTCATCTTCGCTACATTGCGCGCCAAGGGCAGTCTGGTCGATGAGGAATCGCGAATGCAAACGCAGAGGACCGAGAAGTGGTGCAGTGGGAGAGTGCCAAAACCGGATCCGGTTCAGGGACTGCCACTGGGGTTGAGCATATGGTGAGGAGGAAACAAGCAGAAAGCAACACACTAGATGCCCGACGAGGCGGGCGGGTCTTAGAGGCACGGGGCAGGGGGGTGCGGGAGGGGAGAGGCGAAGAAGGGGGGTCAGTTGCGCCCAGCAGAAAGGCACAAGACGAACGATAGGACAGGACGTTAGGGGACGTGGAGCTGAGCGAGAGCAGCAGAGTGGACAGAAACACCCCCCTGCGAAGTGCATGCCACTGGCAGCTTGCAGTGTGCCGCCAGAGTGCCGCTTGCCAGCCTCTGCTGATGATCAGGCCTCGCCTGACTGACTCTGGCAGGTCTGGGCGGCGCTCGCGTGGGTGCCGCTCGAGTCGCTCGTCCGCCTGTTCTGCCTGTTCATCTGTTCATCTGTGCTGCTGGGTCCGAATTTCGACCCCAGAACGTCTCGTGCCTGGCTTGCTTCCTCCACCCCGCCACAGGAGCCTGACCAGGTCACGAAAAATGACGCGGGCATACATCAACATTAGGAAGGGGGGGGGGGGGGGGGGGGGGG